>JBBDGP010000651.1:1030000-1415000 GCA_037952835.1 Lithobates septentrionalis
TGCAAATTAATATCAGCTGCTTCAGTCTCAACTGATGGTCTATAAAAGGGAGTCTCATTACCAAGGTGTCACACAAGAAACACTTCATGATGTGTAAAAGCAAAGAGCTTTCTCAAGACCTTAGCAACCTTACTGTTGCAAAACATACTGATGGCATTGAAAAAAAAGAGGAGGGTGGGAATTTTAAATGAATCAATCACACGGCAACAATGTTTGATCAATTGTTTGTTTTGCTTCTAGCTCCCAATACCTTACCCACCATACCCTTAGTATACAGCTGCTTTGTAAGTAGAATACAAAGGGCGTCCCTCAGCCTATTTTTATTCTTCTTTAACTTCTTTTGCTCTAGTTAAACCTTATGGAAATCTATGCATTCTTTTAAGACCCACATCATGTGCTTGCTCCTGAAGAGTGGATTAATCCACAAATGGATTCTCCATACAACAAAGAATTTTGTACGAAGTATTAAATACATTTCAGTTTAGCGTCTTCGATACTTTTTCCCTGTGTCATTCCATTTTATTACACATAACTTCATTTCCTAACTTATTTGTTTAGGTTTCTTTGTATGTATGGATTGCATGGATTGTTACCGACGTGTGGTGAAAATTTCATGTCAATAGCACCTTTGGAAATATATTTAGCTATAAAAATAAAGACGTGTTCGATACTTATTTTACCCGCTGTATGTACTGTAGTTTTTGGCCTCCTTGTAATCAGGGAGAGCAGTTATTGTTCGTTAGTGTCTGTTGTAGGTTCTGCTGGTGCAGGCTCAGCTACTTTCCCCTGAATCCCACTGAACTCTGGGAAATAGTGGGCGGAAAAGCTTTGACGCTGGTTTGCATGCCTCTTCAACCAATTCTTGGTCAGGAAAGTGAGTGACCAGTAGGGGGCTGAGAGGGGTATAAATAGGCTGGAGCCTGGAACAGCTTGCCTTTGTTCCTGGGGAAGTAAGACCCAGCCTGTGGGCTGAGGCATCCCTGTGAGACTACCTGCGGCTTCAAATAATTCGTTTTGGGGTCCCAGCTCCTGCTTTGGCTCGGGCACCTCTGGTCTAGCTTCCTGAAAGCATGCAGAAAGCTCAGCTGAGGATCCAGGGCACTGGCAACAAGTATAGAAGCTGACTGGTACTGCAGCTGGCAACACAATATACAGGGCACAGTGAGTACCTTCCATGTGGATTCCAGAGACTTTTCTGTACCCCCTTTGGGAGACCTTACAGCAGTACATCCAGAATTATACTCCTGTTCAGGAGTTCCTGTTTGGTATCTAGTTACTCTTCACATTCAAGAGGATGGTTCTCACACTGAAGGAGCAGATCAGATTTAGAGTCCTCCATCACAGTTTTGTTACAAGTTTTTGGTGTATCCCAAAGCTCACCCTCACCCTTTACACCACATTTTTCTCCTTAACTCCACAATTCCTTTTTTGTAAAGCTTCAGTCCCTGAGAAGCCATCATTTTAATTTTCAGGATCAATGTTCCCTCATTTACTGCTCAGTTAGTTACTCCACTTAGGGGTCATTTATTAAACATTCTTAACATTCTGTTAAAAGATACGCTCACTGGCCACTTTATTAGTTACACCTGTTCAATTGTTTGGTAACACAAATTGCTAATCAGCCAATCACATGACAGCAACAAAATGCATTTAGGCATCTAGATGCGGTGAAGACGATTTGCTGAAGATCAAAACGAGCACCAGAATGGGGAGAAAGGGGGATTTAAGTGACTTTGAACGTGGTATGGTTGTCAGGTGGGCTGGTCTGAGTATTTCAAGAACCGCTGATCTACTGGGATTTTCACACACAACCATCTCTAGGGTTTACAGAGAATGATCCAAAAAAGAGAAAATATCCAGTGAGCGGCAGTTGTGTGGACGAAAATGTCTTGTTGATGTCAGAGGTCATAGAAGAATGGGCAGACTGGTTTGAGATGATAGAAATGCAACAGTAATTCAAATAACCATTTGTTACAACCAAGGTATGCAGAATACCATCTCCTAATGCACAACACATTGAACCTTAATGCAGATAGACTACAGCAGCAGAAGACCACACCGGGTGCTACTCCTGTCAGCTAAGAACAGGAAACTGAGGCTACAATTTTGCACAGAATCACCGAAATAGGATAGTAGAAGATTGGAAAAAGGTTGCCTGGTGTTATATTCTTAATATCTAAATTTCAATTGGCTTTATTGAAAAGAATATGCATTTTCCATAATTGTTTGAATGACAGGACTTTGAGCTAGTGATATCCAGATGGCCATTCATTGACTGAAAATGCAGGTCAAGACCCTGTCAGAATTTGATGGATTTTGTAAATATATGTATGGGTCTTCCTATGTAACCGATACTTTGTTTGATTTAAGCGTTTATGTTGTAAGAGGTTTGGTGTTTAGTCTGAACGTCTATCTCACATATATCTGGTTTCATGTTTAAAAGGTTTGGTAAAGTGAAAAACAGATGTTGCTCTCTGTTAGAAGGTGGAGAAAAAGGGAGTGTATGGGAGGGATTTGTGTTTGGGCGCGAATTTGAAAGACTGAGTTCATATAGACAGAAGGAATCCAGTCTTCGAGCTCACTCTTCACACACACATTCTGCTTCCAAGACATCTCATTCTACACACACAGCTCACTCTTCACACACACATCCTGCTTTCAAGACACAACTCTTGACACATCTTCCTCCCAAGACATACACCTATTCAAGCCAGGACACAAGAGGTTAATCGGCCATTTTTAATAGGCTATGACAAAGGAAGCACATGCCTTTGACTCAGATCTTTGAAACAAATGAACTATATTTGAACATTTTTTGCATATATGAAACAACACTAATTCTGAATATGAATGTACTATTTTTGTAAGTATTTTCCAAGTTTATGTGTGTACAATAAAACACACGGTTTTGATTTAAGCTGACTCAAGCAGAAATAATTCCAAAATTCGTCTCACGAGAATCATCATTATTGAAGGCTTTTTATACAATATTAAGCCATTTATTTCATTGGCGGACGCCAGCCAGTTTCAATCGTCAGAAGTTTTATGCCACTTTTCCGTTGTTCAGAGGGGAAACGTGATGAACAGAAAACTTTGCAATTATTGAAAGAACCTAGAAGAAACGCCAGATTGATGTTTTTTGATGTTTGATTGCGTGAAGACCAGAGTATTTTGGATCAGAAGTCTTGACAGACGGTTTAATTAGAGTCCAGCGGAAAACGGAAAAGTTTTATATTCGGTGAGTACCAAAATATGGAATTTATAAATGTTATAGCTGAAGGAAGTAAGTTAGAATTTGAAGGTTTAGCCAGCTATATTTCAGACACTAAGTTATGGCAATCAATGTATAATCAATGCCTACAGGCAAATAAAGAAATTGAGAAGAATAGATTTTCATTAGCTAAATCTAAGAAGAAATTAAGTAATATAATGAAATTAGTCTCAGTCTTCAATGCCATGGTTTTTGATATGCCAGGAAAACAAAGGCAAAGTGTAACAGAAATTGCACAAACACAGGAGAATTTACATATTGAACAATTAATGATTGAAAAAGATGCATTAGAACATAAAATGAATGCATTATTGGAATCAGTTAAAGAAAAAGAAAGTTGTATTGCTTTTTTAACTCAGAAAGAAATTGAACAAGAGAATGTTATAAGTTTGCTTAAAACGCAATTATTGCAAACTCAGTCTTCTGCACATGCTCAGTGTTTAGCTTATGAACACGTGACAAAGTCAGAGGCGAGGGATGATGATGCTGATTCTGGATTTGACTCAGTGGGGTCATTTGAGGAGGTTAATATTTCCTCAGACAATGAAAGTGTGAAGTCTGTTGATTTGAATATTAGTAATATTCAACAGAAATTTAAATTTTCATCGCCATATACTCAAAGAAAGGTATATGCAAAAAAACCAACTCTTAAATGTTTCGTTTGCAAAAGAGAGGGTCACATAGCTAGGTTTTGTGTGATGGTTAATAATAACGATATACAAAAGAGGTTGTATTATCCGAAAACGATGCCAAGGCGCTATGTAGTGTATTTTGTGCGCTGGTGTAGTAATTTGAGGTATAGAGGCCATAATAATCAAACTAATTTCCCTTTTGAGACCCAAATGCAAAGATTGCAAACTGCAAACAGTCCATTAAGACAGGAAAGGTATCACTATGTATCATATGACACTGTGAAAAACAATGTTAGCAGTCCTTAAATGAACTGCATGGATGGTAAGGATTTTCTGGTTATTGATTCTTTGCTATGGATAATAAGGTTATGATTTGAGGTTCAGAGATTTGGTTTTTATTTGATATATTTTTAGTATTTTCAAGGATAATCCTTTGGATTATTAATTTTTTATTAATTTTTCCCAGTTATGATTATTATGATTTTAATTTTTCATTTTTTGTTCAGATGGAACATTGAGAGGTTTAGTTCATCTGATAAGGGGGTAATTGACAGCTTTGTACTCAATTAGCAAAGGATGCAGATTTGTATGGAGAATTAGTGATTTTAACCTGAATATGGTCAAAATTATGTTGTGGAAAAAACAAATATAAGATTTTCCTTCGTTTTCAGAGGTTTAAAAGTTGAATCAATGTTTTCTTCCTCATCGGATGGTATTAGATCTATATTTTTGTTAATGATAACTAGATCTAATATCATGACTTAGATGGATTTTCTATATTTAATGTACCACAACACCTACAGGTGGAATTCACTAAATTTAATTATGACAGTTTAGATCACTTTGGTAAGCAAAAATTGCTTGAAATTCTTAAAGAGAAATTCTATTGGGACAAAATGGAAGAGACAGTAGACAGAGTAATTAAATATTGTCTAATCTGTGTACAAAGATATTTTAATTACTGACAGGATATGGATTAATTATGTTTTTCTAGTTTGAGGTATACTAGCAAATCTCAGTAGTGGCAGAGGATTCCATTTTATAGGTAAAATCATGCAGGTAATGTGTAAAATCTTGGGAATAGGACAGAGATTTCATGTATCATATCATTCACAGTTTGCAGGTACAGTTTTTTCAGTTACAGAGTATTCTTCATTTGATTTAATGACAGGAAGAATTATTTTGTCACTTGTGTTTCACAATGAACTATTGTTGGCAGTAGACAGCAAGGATTGATTGTGTCCCTTTGAAGTGTATTTTTTCTGCAATGCTTGTGATTTGAGAAGGGATATTAGGATGTTATTTAAAGGTATTGAATGTCATTCAGAAAATGATATTTCTTTTTGGTATTTTCCTTTTGCATAAGAGTGTATTGGTTATAGATGATACAGGACAATTTGAACAGAATGGTGTTACATGCAGTTACTTGTATGAAAAATGGTCCCTCCACACAGTTTTAAGTTTGAGTTAAAAGATCACAATTTCTTTATTTTACAATATTCCTTGTTTAGGAGATTATTAAAAGACAATTTGTATATATACTGATATGTAGTATTTGTTTTAGAAGTTTAAAGAAATTTGTATTGTATAAGTTAAATGGTTACTCACAGAGCACATAGCCCCATCCTTAGGAATTTGAGAGTGTAATGACACCATACTCATTGAGAGTCTGCATCTGTGGGACTACAAGACAAAAAAGAACCTTTCTGAATAAGAAAGGAGGGGGTTTGTTTTTTTAGGAGTAGAATGCCTGTAACAGAGTTTTTTTTGGCAGACATGCACTCCAGCAGATGCTGAAACAGACACTCACTCCAGTATACCCAAGACACATATACAGCATGAAAACTGTTGTTATATCCACACACACATATCTGATTCTTGTAACATTTTGTTATTTTATTATTAAAACCAAAATTATCTTTTATTCAAGATAAACGGTTTATCAAGATAAATCAAAAATTAGATGTTGTTAGCATTAGTTTATACAGAAAGAAAAATGGTGATTAAAGAGTTGCCATGTGTAAGGTCACACCCAGGGATGGTGAGATACACGTCACAGGCGGAACTAAAGGTTCAGGAGAAGTGGACCATGGCAAAGTAATTGGGAAGGTCCATTTGATATCTTGGATGTTCAAGGGACAATGGTATTAGTTCAAGGATTTCTCAATTTAGTTAAAAAGCATGTATAAATAAACATGTGGGTATAACAAATGTAATATTCTGAGATAAATGATGCTGCTTTTATTTTTCCTAGGAATGAATTATATTTCATTAACCTGGAGGAATCATGGATTCCAAAAAAGAAGAAAGATGACAGTTCAACAAAGAAAGTGTTAAAGAGAGAAGATTTATCATCATCACAGGATGCATCTTTTCCCTAGTGACAATTTTATCTGTGGTAAAATATATCACAAACTGTTCCAGCTATGCAGAGGTTAACAGGATTGAAGAATTACACTACAAAGACATTACATTATTCAGAGACAAAAGAGATCTAGACACTGATATCAATATAGATGATAAAAGTGATAAAGACATTGATATTAATACAGAGGACAAGAGTGATAAAGATATTGATCTTAATACAAATGACAGAATATAATTCTAGATATGTTGATATTAATACAGCTGAAGAATTGTATGGATATGTGTTGTAAGAACATGGGATTTTAAAGTAACAAGACAATTAACACAAATAAGGGTTAAAATTAGTATTTCTGTGGTCAACATGATTATTCCAGAAATTTATATTTTTCCACAGTCTTTGAACATTTTTGAAGATAATGATGGTTTGCATTTGATATGTAAAACAAAAATATATGTACCTCAGGATTCATTGGTAACTTGGAAAAGGAACGATGAATTTTTGGGAAGTTTTCTTCACAGTTCTACTATGATAATTCATAAAGGAATTTATGGTAGTGTGAATTGGATCAATAATACATTTGTTTATCAACAAATGAGAGTATCTTTGAATGATACTGGTATATATGAATGTTGCATATCAATAGTAAATTATCCAATGAAATGTGCGAAGGGAAGTGTTGTTGTAAGGTCTCCTAGGAAAACTCCATGTGTTGGTAAGAAAAGTGTCTCAGCAAATCCATTTCAGATTAACCATTTCCAATCCAGAACTCTTTTGAGAGAGGGAAATTTTGTCATTATATTGTGGAACTTTAATGTTTCAGAATGGAAAATTTCTACAAGGTTTCCACAATGTCAAGGACATTTGGTTAATATGGAATTGGGTATTGAAAGATGGTTTGGAATTAATAATATAAATCATAACAGAAATAAGCGTGGTATTGTTGAAGGTATTTTAGGAGGGATTGGCACAATTGGGAGTATTACTAATAGTATGGACATTAATACTTTAAAGTCTGATCTTGAGACAGCTGGTTTAGTGGGTAGTAACGGGATTAAAATACAGAGAAATTTAAATGAAATTTTAGAAAATATGGTTATTAAAACAGCTAATATAATGGGTCCATCTATTTTACATCTTCAAAATATTACTCTTGATTTAATGTTAAGTGAACAACATTCTCATATTGCCAGAGCATGTTTAGAGATCCAGACTGAATATTCCACTAATTTTAAAATAATTGCTCAAGCATTCCAGAGTGGAATAACCCCTCTTGGCATTTTACAGAATTTACCCAGAGAATATGTATATGCTATAAATCATACAGATTTATGGGTAAATAAATGGATAGGATGTAAACAGGATGTTTGTTATAGTTCTTCTATGATTCCGATAGCAGGACAAGAACAAATTTTGGTTCCAATCACTGTCTTGGGATTACCGGTCAGCAATACACAATTATTGTATTATAAATTACAGTATACAGATTTTGCATTTAACAATGAAAATTCTGAATTAGAACAATTAGATTTGTCATCATGTTTACAAATTCAGTCTAAAGTTATCTGTTTACCTAATCAAGATAAAAGTATTTTTCATTCTTGTTATCATAATCATACATTGTGTTCAGCAAGAATAGAAAAAGTTGAAACAATTTCTGAATTAGTTACTCATGTAGATAAAAAGAAGGTTTGTTTTCAGATCATGTCAGATACAGAAAGGGTTAAAACTTTTTTCTCTTCTTGTACAAATACAGAAAACCTAAATCAAGGCTTGTATTGTATAGAAGGAGACATTGTAGCAATAAGTATTAATGGGTTTAGAACAAATTTAACAAATATGCTTATGAAAAATATAAGTGCTCTTCCCACACAATATAATATATCTCAGGTAGATGAATTTCCTTGGGAAGAATGGGCAAAAGTAATTAATAAGGATAAAGGTTTATTGATAGCTTTGGCTAAGGAACTTCAGAATGCAGAAATATTGTTTAAACATGAACAAGGTAATTTGCAAGAGATATCTCATCAATGGTCAGAACTTTCAGGAAGTAATTGGTGGAAAAAATTCAGTAATAGTGTATCAATTTGGGGAAAAACTTCAATAACCTCAGCAGCAGGAAATATTTTATCACATCCTATAGTTATTCTTTTTATTATTATTATGTTATTCATTATATTCCAGTTATGTTTGATGTTTAGAATGAAAAAATTATATTATAGAATTAGAAATGAAATCAAGAAAGGAGATGATTTATTGCAAAATTAGCTTAAGAGAAAGATGGGTTTTGGTATTGCAAACTCGGTTGGTGATGGAAATACATTTGGAGTTATTGGATCAAAGTCAGTATGAATGGGCCATGTATGCTATGAATGTATGATTGAAATATGATTGTTATTCATATTTCAGAGGGGAATGTTATATTCTTAATATCTAAATTTCAATTGGCTTTATTGAAAAGAATATGCATTTTCCATAATTGTTTGAATGACATGACTTTGAGCTAGTGATATCCAGATGGCCATTCATTGACTGAAAATGCAGGTCAAGACCCTGTCAGAATTTGATGGATTTTGTAAATATATGTATGGGTCTTCCTATGTAACCGATACTTTGTTTGATTTAAGCGTTTATGTTGTAAGAGGTTTGGTGTTTAGTCTGAACGTCTATCTCACATATATCTGGTTTCATGTTTAAAAGGTTTGGTAAAGTGAAAAACAGATGTTGCTCTCTGTTAGAAGGTGGAGAAAAAGGGAGTGTATGGGAGGGATTTGTGTTTGGGCGCGAATTTGAAAGACTGAGTTCATATAGACAGAAGGAATCCAGTCTTCGAGCTCACTCTTCACACACACATTCTGCTTCCAAGACATCTCATTCTACACACACAGCTCACTCTTCACACACACATCCTGCTTTCAAGACACAACTCTTGACACATCTTCCTCCCAAGACATACACCTATTCAAGCCAGGACACAAGAGGTTAATCGGCCATTTTTAATAGGCTATGACAAAGGAAGCACATGCCTTTGACTCAGATCTTTGAAACAAATGAACTATATTTGAACATTTTTTGCATATATGAAACAACACTAATTCTGAATATGAATGTACTATTTTTGTAAGTATTTTCCAAGTTTATGTGTGTACAATAAAACACACGGTTTTGATTTAAGCTGACTCAAGCAGAAATAATTCCAAAATTCGTCTCACGAGAATCATCATTATTGAAGGCTTTTTATACAATATTAAGCCATTTATTTCACCTGGTCTGATGAGTCTTAATTTCAGCTGAGACATTCAGATTGTAGGGTCAGCATTTGGCGTAAACAACATAACAGTATGGATCCATCCTGCCTTGTATCAACGGTTCAGGCTGGTGGTGGTGGTGTAATGGTGTGGGGGATATTTTCTTGCCACATTTTGGGCCCCTTAGTACCCATTGAGCAACGGCCTACCTGAGTATTGTTGCTGACCATGTCCATCCTTTTATGACTACAGTGTACCCATCTTCTGATGGCTCCTTCCAGCAGGATCATTTTCCAACAGCTCAAATCATCTCACCACTGGTTTCTTGAACATGACAATGAGGTCACTGTACTCCAATGGCCTCCACAGTCACCAGATCTCATCCAATAAAGCACCTTTGGGATGTGGTGGAATGGGAGATTCACATCATGGCTGTACAGCTGACAAATCTACAGAAATTGCATGATGCTATCATGTTAATATGGACAAAAATTTCTGAAGAATGTTTCCAACACCTTGTTGAATCTATGCCATGCAGAATGAAGGCAGTTCTGAAGGCAAAAGGGGGTCCAACCCGGTACTAGCAAGGTGTACCTAATAAAGTGGCCAGTGAATGTATATCTCTGTAACCCAGTCAATATGGGCAAAATACATTTTTTTTATCTGTCAACCCTGTGCAGTTTTATCCCAAATTTACAATGCTATCAGTATCTGAAAAACCCTTTCTGCTAAATTCAAATAAAAACCTTTGAAAGAAACTGATTTTTCAGATTTTATTAACATAATAAAGCTTATATGAAATTTTAATGATTGGGATTACATATATGCCAAGTCCCTAACACTCGACTAACCCTCAGAATGCCAAATATAACCATAAAAGTAAAATTAAAGCCTTTACTTCTCAATTTAAGCTGATCACCTATATCTTGGCTGAAGCCAAAAGAACGATAGCTAGGACCTGGAAGTCCCCTGCATTACCCTTTGCAGGAGTCAAGGAATATGTCTCTCAGGTCATGTTTTGTGAGAAAACTCATGACCATACAGACTGACACCATGAAAAAAGTTCTGAACCTTCTATCTTCCTCCTACTTTCCGTGGGGGACTCCTTGACTTGTAAGGTAAGCAAAGTTCTCTACTTTGCTACTAGGTGGCTCTGTACCAGAATAGTGTCTGGTTACAGTAAGGTCTTCGAGTGTGTGACAGACCTAGCCGGGAAAGAGACTTTTGGAGGGGACTGTATGCAAGCCTCTTGCCGATCGATCGGGGGCCCTTGCATTTGGGGGAACGGTGCTCTTTGTGAGCTGTATGCCTGGGGACCCTGGATTTGACATAGTGGAATAGTGGCTGATTCATAATGCTGGGACAGATACTGTTAGGAGATGCTGATGTAAATTCCAACACCTGTCTGTCTATTGTCTGCTGAAAATGTGTATTGTAAATAAGTCTACTATGGGATCTAAGAGTCATTAGATCCCCATTGTTATTTGTGTTAATTAACTCTGCTATTGTGTGAAGAAGAGTCTATGTTGATTGTGCTAATGTTGATTGGATTTTCTGAACTACAAAACGGCCAGTCTGGCCTAACGGTCATGTCTGAGTCATCTAGGCTGTCTAAAGGGATTAGTTAATTAGCTCATGTTAATTAGGTTAATTAGGTTATAGGTGTATTGTTAGAGTAATATGAGCTGGAGGTCTGCACCTCCACTTTGAGTGTATAAAAGCCTGTATTTTTCAATAAAGGAGATTCCTGTTTGAACTTACATACAGCCTGCCTGGTGTTTGTTCTGAGCTATCACATCTGGGTTAGAACGGCACAGAGCTGTAGTTCTAATCCCGGAGCATCGGATGACCGAGCAATCAGATGTTGCGATCTGCAGTCTGATTCATAGCAGCAGAGGAGTGTCGGGAGAGTGGAACCGAGCGAGCAAAGGGGCTCGTTACAGGGTGGTTGGCCCCTTTAGGTAGAGCCCTCCTGAAATGATGTCAGGGGTGGGTCAGCTGACGCAAATATATGTCAGGTACAGAGGGACACAAACTGTCTTGGGACATGGGAGCAGTGCTGGGACAAGGCCATTTGGTGCCCAGGGCGAAAATGGCAAACTGCACCCCCCCCCCCCCATTTTTAATTAAGAATCAATGTCGTTTCAAAACAAGAATATACCTAAAACAATAAACATTCAATTATCACCCCACACACAGTATTTCACTCTTTACATGACCCCCCCCCCCACACACACACAGTGTTATTACTATTATGCCTGCTAACAACCCACCCAGGGCCTTCTTTAACCACTTGCTCACCAGTGCATGACGATATACGTCACAATGGCACGGGCTGGGCAGGTTTTTTTTAAAAAAAAGTTTTTCTTGAACAATTTACATTTTGAACATAGTTCTGCAAGTTACAAGGCAATACTGGAGGAATGCATAAAACAAAGAAATGTGGATTATACACAGCAGATCAAAAACATTCAGATAGCCACCTTTGTATCCCCCCCTTCTACTGCCACCTTTGTATCCCCCCCTTCTACTGCCACCTCTGCACCCCCCTTCTACTGCCACCTCTGTACCCCCCTTCTACTGCCACCTCTGTACCCCCCTTCTACTGCCACCTCTGTACCCCCCTTCTATAGCCACCTCTGTACCCCCCTTCTATAGCCACCTCTGTACCCCCCTTCTATAGCCACCTCTGTACCCCCCTTCTATAGCCACCTCTGTACCCCCCTTCTATAGCCACCTCTGTACCCCCCTTCTATAGTCACCTTTGTACCCCCCCTTGTATAGTCGCCTTTGTACCCCCCCTTGTATAGTCGCCTTTGTACCCCCCCTTGTATAGTCGCCTTTGTACCCCCCCTTGTATAGTCGCCTTTGTACCCCCCCTTGTATAGTCGCCTTTGTACCCCCCCTTGTATAGTCGCCTTTGTACCCCCCCTTGTATAGTCGCCTTTGTACCCCCCCTTGTATAGTCGCCTTTGTAACCCCCCTTGTATAGTCGCCTCTGTACCCCCCTTGTATAGTCGCCTCTGTACCCCCCTTGTATAGTCGCCTCTGTACCCCCCTTGTATAGTCGCCTCTGTACCCCCCTTGTATAGTCGCCTCTGTACCCCCCTTGTATAGTCGCCTCTGTACCCCCCTTGTATAGTCGCCTCTGTACCCCCCTTGTATAGTCGCCTCTGTACCCCCTTCTATAGTCGCCTCTGTACCCCCCTTCTATAGTCGCCTCTGTACACCCCCCCTTCTATAGTCGCCTCTGTACACCCCCCCCTTGTATAGTCGCCTCTGTACCCCCCCCCTTGTATAGTCGCCTCTGTACCCCCCCCTTGTATAGTCGCCTCTGTACCCCCCCCCTTGTATAGTCGCCTCTGTACCCCCCCCCCTTGTATAGTCGCCTCTGTACCCCCCCCCTGTATAGTCACCTCTGTACCCCCCCCCCTTGTATAGTCACCTCTGTACCCCCCCCCCCCTTGTATAGTCACCTCTGTACCCCCCCCCCCCCCTTGTATAGTCACCTCTGTACCCCCCCCTTGTATAGTCACCTCTGTACCCCCCCCCCCTTGTATAGTCACCTCTGTACCCCCCCCCTTGTATAGTCACCTCTGTACCCCCCCTCTTGTATAGTCACCTCTGTATACTCCCCTCCCCCCCCCCCCCCGTCCACAACCCCCTCTGTATCCACCAACACCCCCTGCCCCCCCCCCCCCCCCCCCCCGTCAGTCCACAGCCACCATTGTAATCCTCCCTTTAGAGTTCTCACCTCTTTTCACAAATTCCTCCCCCTCCTTCTCACAGTTCTCATCCTCCGTGACACTGCACCTCTCTGGTATGTGTGTGCGCGCTCTTTTTCGAACACGGTCTCAGATCTGTAGCATACAGCCATAACACTTCACTCTGTTCTGTGCTGTGCTGTGCTATAGAAGTGTGTGTGTGTGGGGGGGGGGTGATGGGACGGGGGAGCACGGACGATCGCTCTGCCTCACTTCCTGTCACAGACCAGCCACTCCAAACCTGCAGCTCCTGACAGAGGGAGAAGCAGGACGAGTCGGCACTTACACACAGCCCGCAGCTGTTCTCCTCCCCTGTCAGTGTGGCCTCCTATGTTAACCCGGCCGAGAGAGCAAACGGGGGAGGGCGGCACAGCTGTGTTCGTGACAGCTACACCGGGAGAACTATTCTAAGCAGTGCGGGCTTCAGGGGCAGCTGCTTTTGCTCTGCGTTAAAGAGGACCCTGAACCCGCCCCCTCTCACACTCCGCCCAGGGCACTTGCCCCTCCCGCCCACCCCTTGTACCGGCTCTGCATGGGAGCCAAACACCCCACACCTATAAGGATACAAAAAGCACACATAGGCCCTTGGACAGAGCAGTAGGACGGGTGGGGTGGACCTGTACGTAGGAGGAGACAGCTGTAGTAATTCTATCCCTTATGGAGGTGGGGGCTAGGGAAGGATTGCAAAAGGCCTAAGACTGCTTCAAGGACTTCAAAGAAGACAACAAAACCCTTTTAGATTGTAAGCTCTCACAAGCTGTGCCCTCCTAACCCTTTTTTATTCTATTTCATTTTATTGCAACTGTATCGTATCCCTTAATTGTAAAGCACTGCGCAAACTGTTAGCGCAATAATAATCCTGTATAATAATAATATAATAATAATAATAATAATACTAGAAGGCTTAGGTTCTCAGTCGCTTATATGTTTACCCCATAAGAGCTATGTCTGGTGTACTCAGAAGGGGAACTTCTGCTCGAATATTAAATTTAATTTATCAAAACATTTTAGAATTTTTGTAGGTAATAAATATTCAGAGAAAATTAGATTTTATTTCATTCCTAAAAGGATGTTTTGCTGTTTTATGACAAGTGCTAAATAGATGCAAATTCTTACTTTTCATTTGACATTTTTTCAGCTAAAATTATTTGAACACTCTTATGTTTTAAAGACAATTCATTAACATTTAAAAAAAATAAGTACCACTTAGCAGTAAATATGATGGCGTTTAGTAGTCTAATGCAATAGTTGCTTGCTATTAAAAAAAAAAAATTGTGGTTAACCACAAATACCGTTTGTCAGTTTGGAGTATTAACTTTTAAATATGTGCTGTAGGTAGTTTAACCTTTATTAATAAATAAACCTTGCAATAAACGTACTCCTTGTTAATTTGTTATGTTATACAAATGCATTTTCATTGACTGATTCCTGTGCTTTCGAATCCGCTAGGATAATTCACATGTCAAATCCTCCTCAGATTGGCAGCACAGGACTCCTCTCTAGATCTCCTCTGAACATAATGTACTCTGTGACATGTCCTTATCACAGTAAGCAAGGGCTCTCCAAAGGGAAGTCGGCACAGGTGTGACTTTGACTGCATTATTATAGTAACTCAGCCTTCTTAGGGCCATGGCATGAGTGTTGAGCAGGGCCCAGTACAAAAGTTGAAGATACCTCAAAATACCAAATTTTTGTTGGTATAGAGCAGTAGTCTCCAAACTGTGGCCCGTAGGCTGAATGTGGGCCTTTGCTTGCCTTTTTCTGGCTCACGAGGCACTATTTCTTCCACTGACACCAGTGTTGGGGCACCATTCCTCCCACAGACACCAACACTGGGGAATTATTCCTCCCCTGAATACCAACATAGGGGCACCAGTCCTCCCACTGATAACACCAATGGGGCAAAATCTCCCACTAAAGCCAATGATGGGGCATTGTTTACTCCCACTGATGCTGGGGCATTTTCTAATCCCATTGGCCCCAGTCTGGCCCCCCTAAAGCCTAAAGGACAGTTAACTGGCCCTTTACTTAGAAAGTTTGGAGACCCCTGGTATAGAGTTACTTTCTAAACAAAGGGCCAGTTAACTGTCCTTCAGGCTTTAGGGGGGCCAGGCTGTGGCCACTGAGAGTAAACTATGCCCCATTACTGGTTTTAGTGTGGGGAATGGTATACTATTGTTGGTGTCAGTGTGGGAGGAATAGTGCCCCACCATTGGTGTCAGTGGGAGCAATATTGCCCCATCATTGGTGTCATTGGCAAGAATAATGTCCCACTGTTGGAAACAATGGGAGGAATGATGTACCATCATTGGTGTTAGTGTGGGAGGAATAGTGCCCCATCATTGGTGGCAGTGGGAGGAATATTACCCCATCATTGGTGTCATTGGCAGGGATAATGCCCCACTGTTGGAAACAATGGGAGGAATGATGTACCATCATTGGTGTTAGTGTGGGAGGAATAGTGTCCCATCATTGGAAGGAATATTGCCCCATTATTGGTGTCATTGCTGGTATAATGCCCCACTGTTGGTGTCAGTTGGAGGAATGGTGTCCCATCATTGGTGGCAGTGTGGGAGCAATAGTGCCCCATCATTGGTGTCATTGGCAGGAAAAATGCCCCAATATTGGTGTCAGTATAAGGAATGGTGCCCCAAGGGCCGACTAAAGACAAGCAAAGGCTCACATCCATTCCTCGGCCATCACTTTGGAGACCCCAGACATTTCCAGTTTTCGGTGGAACAGCCTCCCCCCTCCCCAAGGCTAATGCACAGAAAAACAAAACAAGCAGAAAAACATAGATCTTATTTTAGTAAACAAGAAATATATAAATGATCAATCCCACGCTACCTATTCAGCCAATATTTTGTGAAAAATTGTCTGTGTTAATAAATGAGTATTAATGAGTGTGTAGGTGGCTGCAAACAGTAAATTGTGTTCCCACAACCTGTATAAGCAAATATAAATTCAATACGCCTACCTCATAACCAACTGTTACCTCTTCAATACTATAATGGTAATGAAAAAATATGTGGACAATATAGAAAAGTGAATCTTAAATATTATATAAAGTATACAAAATATCACAATAAACAATATACAGTAAATATCGCTATATGTAGTGCTTCAATGTCCCCTTTTGTATATCTCAGTCTCTTGATAATAAACAAATTATGATAGTAAACTCTTTGCATCCCATTTTTCTGCTTATCTTCCACCTCTTGTGTTCAATTAATTTATACATGCTGTGATTCTCACCACCATTCACTTGTGAACTCAGCTTAGATGCCAGGTCAAATAACGCTTTCCCCACCAGGGCGCTGCTATAGGACTGCACTTGGTTATGGTCGCACTCGGATTTCCTCCTCCTGCGGCCACTTTTGATACTATATGACACTTCTAACATATGTGGGTGTATGGCCCTTTAAAAGATTGTGATTTCTCCCTGAAATGGGCTCATGTAGTGTAGTATGTCTTTAAAACCATTTTATTATTAAAAATTGCACTTACATTGGATATTAGATTTTATTAATATCTTTCATTCATTTAGAGCCCTTTCACACTGGCACGCATTTTAGGCGTTTTATCGCTAAAAATAGCGCCTCTCACGCCACCCCAATGGGAAAGCCCGACTGCTTTCACACCGGGGCAGTACACTTGCGGGACGGGAAAAAAAGGTCCTGCAAGCCGCATCTTTGGGGGGGTGCGGGAGCGGTGTATAAACCGCTCTTCCACCGCCCCTGCCCATTGAAATTAATGCACAGCGATTCAGCAGCGCTGCAACATGGGTGATATTAACCCCTTCTTCGGCTGCTAGCGGGGGGGGGTTAAACGCGATCCTCTAGCGGCCGCAAAGCGCCGCTATAACAGCGGTAAAGCTCCACTAAAACTAGTGGCCCTTTTTTTTCCGCTAACGCCCGCACCACCCCAGTGTGAAATGGGTCTAATGCCGCATACACACGGTCGGACTTTTCGTCTACAAAAGTCCGACGGGCGCCGACGGACTAAAGCTGGCTGATAATCCGATTGTGTGTGGGCTTCCCCGGACTTTTAGCGGACTTTCAGCGGACTTTTCCAGCCGCAAATCTGACGAACTTTAGATTTGAAACATGCTTCAAATCTTTACGTCGTAACTACGCCGGACCCAGAAATCCGCTCGTCTGTGTGCTAGTCCGACGGGGCAAAAACCCACGCTAGGGCAGCTATTGGCTACTGGCTATGAACTTCCTTATTTTAGTCCGGTGTACGTCATCACCTACGAATCCATCGGACTTTTGTGTGATCGTATGTAGGCAAGTCCGTTCGTAAGAAAGTCTGCCGCAAGTCCGCCAAAAGTCCGACAAAAGTCAGTCGAAAGTCTGTCGGACAGGCTGTTGGACTTTTGTAGGCGAAAAGTCCGACCGTGTGTACGCGGCATAAGTGTCATCATTTTCTGTTAGTTTAACTGTACAACCAGGTTAGGGTGATTCCCTCTGCTGTTGTATTTTGTACACATAGGTGAACAGGTCAGCTTTATTAACCAGTAATATTTGGAAAGGTAGGCACAGCACTTACATTCCAATCCCTGGATGAAGTCGTGTTCCCCCTCTCTGTCCCTTCCATCTTTTTCCCTTTGTTGTAAATCTCTGCTTTTTCTGGTATTCGTCTGTTCTATTCCTCTCTCCCTTCCCTGATCCATGGTCCCTGCCAACCATTTATTCCTAATTGGGTGCCCAATCCATCATGTTGACAAAGGTTCTGTTTCAAATGCCGCTTTATGCAATGACACACCTCCTTAAAGCGGATATTCAGTCATTTTTTCATCTTTCCATCTAATAAATCTTCTGCCCTTGTTGTTTTAACTTTGAAAAGTAAAACCTTTTTTTTTTTTGCCAGTAAATTCCTTATACAGTGAAGTTGTGAGAAAAAGTCCTGGACAACCGCACTCAGAAACATTTTTGTTTATCCTTTATTTAATGAAGATCATCAGAAATACATATCACAGCAGAAAAATGCAGGAAAGCTGATGTGTTTCACACTGTAGTCTGTGCTTAATCATAGCTGATTCTTTATACAGCCCACTTCCTGTTTCTTGTCTGGTAAAAAGCCTAGGCTTATGACATCATGCTCAGCTCTCTCTCTAACTCTTATGAGAGTTTGCCAAGGAGGGAGGGGGGAGTCATAAGAGGGCCAATGAGAGCTGCAGGGCTGGAGTTGTGCCTCTGTGTGTCTGTGTAAATCCAGGAAGTGAACAGGCAGCAGCTTCCTACAGTTGAAATGATTGCAGACTCAGTGGAGGGAGATTTCTGGAGCATATTTGGCAAGTACAGAATCTCAGTATATATATGTAGCACCCTGGAGTTTAGGCAGGGTTGCTCCTCACAAATTTACTTGCCAGGAGTAGTTATCCTGGTTGATTGTTAGAGAGCTATTGATGTCTTCCTAAGTTTGGGCTTGTTGCACTTTTCTCTTCTACCGCTAGGTGGTACTTGGTGGTACAAGACATGAGAAGGGCAACCCAAGGTCAGGGTATGGGTATATTGGGTATCTCAGCCAATGGGCAGGGTTTTTCTTGAATCCCTTGGCCTGCTGGGAGAGCCTATATTTTCGGGTGAGGTCAGGTGATCAGGGTTCTGTGCCACCTGGACGGCTGTCTGGGTGGACGTGTGTTGTGTTGCTCCGGGCTGCTAGACTGGAGATTGGGTCTATCCTGGGGCATCTGACTGCTAGGCTGTCTGAGGGCCTATCCAGAAGCAAGAGAACAGCGCAGGGTTGGGCTTGTAGTCCAACCAGAAGTGACGGTTCTGCCAGCCGGAGAACCTGTCAGTGGTCAGAGGTAGAAGGGAAGCTGTCACAACTAAGGGACCAACCACCATATTACCAGGGACCACAGTGAGTAAATGAAGCAAGTACTGGAGCAGTATTCTCACTGAACGGCACAGTGGAGAATCTGGAAACTTCAGGCGGCGATCAAGTCAGGGACCCAGCCAGCGAAGGTGCCGCTTGCAGAGCAGCCTTGTGTGCCAAGCCAGGGACTGAGCAGGGCAGTGGGGTGAAGCTTGAGAAGTATTTTGAGCGCCAGGCTAGTGACCCAGCAGAGAGGCGGGGGTGAAGCTTGAGGAAGACACCATCGTGAAGATTGGAGGAGCTCAAGGGATTCAGTGGCAGTGAATCAGAGAGTCTAGTGAGAGACTGGGAGCTCAATGTATGGAAGAACTACAAGGAGAAGTTGTAGTTAAGGTGAAAGAACTGTTACACTTTGTGTTAGGAACTGTTAAAGACTGTTACCATAGGAGACATCATTCCTGCACGTGCAGACGTGGCTTCCTGTTGGAGGCCTTTCCCTGCACGGCTATCCTCCTATTGAAGTCTCGGAGTCTGCTAATTAAACTTGCAACTACTTAAGGGTGTCATGGCTCTAACCTTCTTTCCTCCATAAAAGTTTGTAAGAGAAATAAACATATTTTTGCATTCAAGAAGTGTCTGGCGCTCAATAACTTCTACCTTGCACCCACCATGCCTCACAACCCACAGTATACAGAAGAACGTCAGCTATCTCTGGCCCTGGAGGATCTCATTAGACTGAAGGAGGCCAGAGAACTTGCTACATATAAAATAATATGCAAAGTGGTTGGAGGGAAACTTCAGAATGGCAAAGATGTTTTATTACACAATATGTGAGCAGACTGCAGTTTCACTTTAAACCCAGTCAATCTGAACAGTATGCTGACTTGGCACTATTCACAGGCTGCTTAACTCATCAATAAGACACAGAAGTTGAATCAAACACAGTTTTACTTCAAATAATTGCAGTACAGAAGATGGTTTTCCAGTCTTTTGAAGTGGACAAAAAAGGACTTTCGCAAGCCCTGTTTCTATGAAGAAATAACACTGATTGAGGGAACATGGATGAAACAGGAAGGGTCTAGCTAGGACTGCACAAACTAGCACTATGCAAAAGGGCTGGACAGAGGGAGAAACCAATTGGGTAAACAAGTTGTAGTGGCTCAAAACAGCCTCTACATGTCAGCATTCATCAAAGCAATAGTAACCTGATACAGTTCAATATAACACAAGAAATATACATATAAGTAAGACAGAAAAACCATGGTAGTCAGACACTTTGCTTGGGCTCCTTACTCATTTTTTAATGCATCTTGACAACCCATTGTTTACCTGTACAACCTCTTTTTTTTAAAATCAGGTAATGTTTATTAAAGTTTTTTCAGTCAGTGGCGGAACTACCAGGGTTGCAAAGGTTGCACTTGCGACTGGGCCCTGGTGTTCCGTGACTGATGGGGGCCCCAGCGGGGTTGCTTGCCGCAGGGCTCTAAACTGAGAGCGTCCCTCTCATACCACCTAGAGCCTGCACTGACAGTCCTCCCCTCCTCCCTCGCATGAATGGGAGAGGAGAAAGCCGATCTGTTCCTTCTCCTCTCACCCCTCCCTCCTGTGTGTGCACCATGGGAAGGTAAGCAGCTGTATTTAATCATTCAGCTCCTGTCTTTCAGACATCCCACGGTGCACACACAGGAGAAGAGGGGCGGGAGGAAAAGGTGCAGATCGGCTCTCTCCTCACCCATCCATGCGAGGGAGGGGGGGGACTGTCAGTGCAGGCTCTGTGCTGTATGAGAGAAACGTTCTCAGCTCAGAGTTCTGCTAAGGAGGCACTGGTAGGAAGCAATGATAGGCAACACTGATAGGCAGCATTGATGTGCACTGATAGGCTGCACTGATGGGCACTAATAGGCAAAACTCATAGGCAGCATTGATGAACACTGATAGGTGGCACTAAAAGGCAGCATTGATGCGCACTAATAGGCAGCATTGATAGGTGGCACTGATGGGCACCGATAGGCAGCATTTATGAGCACTGATAGGCAGCACTGATAGGCAGTGTTGATGGGCACTGATAGGCTGCATTGATGAGCATGAATAAATGGCACTGATAAACAGCACTGATGGGCACCGATAGGTGGCACTGATGGACACTGATAGACGGCACTGATAGGCATCACTGATAGGCGGCACTGAACGGCAGCACTGATGATCAGTGTCCTGATTATCAGTGTAAACAATGTATTGACAGTCTTGCCGGATAACGGCTCTTCTTCCCTCACACAGACACAGCGTGGGAGGAAAGGACTGCCGCTAACTGGAAAGTCTGTTTACATGTGATCAGCTGATCACATGGTAAAGGGCCGCTGTGATTGGCCCTTTACTGTGATCTGTGATCCGCTGTGCCCAAAGGAACCCTTTATGGTTTCTTGCACTGGGGCCCTGAAGGTTCTAGTTACGCCTCTGGGGACAGTACAATTACAGTACAGTTCAATACAGAAGGAATATAGTGTAATGGATGACTGAACAGCGCCCTCAGCGATAATGCTCAGAAGCGCCACTATAAGATCAAACAATAGTGGCAAATAGCATAATTCCTGAATAGTTTGAAAGATAAGATGCTAGACTAATATCTATATAATTTAGGACAGCGCCATCACATTAAAAATTGAGGTGCTGTCAGCGCTAGAGCATCTAGGGCAACATGGGGATTAGATTCTATCCCAAGTATACAATTTATGTGCAATATAAATATTTATGTCAGTTTTTGAGAGGGAGAGATTGATGCAAGAGGAACTGCTTCCAATGCATTGGTCCTCATCCATATTGCTCATACCTTGCCTCCATCCTTCACCACGTTGTACGTGCACCTTGGAGAAGACCGCCAGCGGGAGAGCAGAGTAAAGGTCACCTATCAACTTTCATTTAGTAGTGTTTGAGGGGGCTACCTTGTGCTCTTTACTATTTCCATATACCCACAAATGTCTTGACTATGTGAGTGATACTGCTGTTCATTCTTCTCTTGTAAAAATAATTTGAAACAGAAAAAAGTTGGGACAGTAAAAGAAAATCTCATGAAAAAGAAAAAAAGTAGAAAAGACAAAAAAAAAACCCTAAAGCTGATGAAACTTTTTAGCCAAGTTCAAATTTCACTTGGTCTTTTACCTTCACCCAACCTCCTTCCTCTATTCTCTTTGTTCAGGTAAAAATAGCATTTATGGTGATAAATAATACATTTCGTAAGAGGAAAAGGCTGTATAAATTTCCAGATCCTCCCGCCGGAATCGAGAAGCTTCCCTGGGTCGCATTAGGCCTCCACGCAAGTTTCACTTTTCTTCATGTTTCATGGGAAAATAAAAACTGGCAGCTATGAACTGCTGTAATCCTTTCTGATTAAGAAATTTGCTTCAGACGCATGAAATGTGACAAACAGAATTGGACACAGACGATAAAGGATAGCCCGGCTCTCCCTGGCTCTCCGCTCTTTGTTAATAAAGTCAGCCCAATGAATTTAAATATATTCTTTCAACGTTCACCTTTCTGAGAATTTCGCAAGAGGAAATATCACAGAATGTAATTGTTTATGGCTAAAGGACTGGGAATGTTGGAAAGAAGGTAGGGTCTCTGTTAAAGCACTGTCTACATTACTTGTTCTACTGTCAAAAATAATTAAAATCTAAGTGCATATAATCACTTGAGGAAACTTCTTTTCCCAGAATCCTTTGGGCCAGGAAAGAACCAGCAAGTATGTTTAAATAGACCATTAATGTGTATGTAAACCCAAAATCTACTGTATTTTTCAGTATGTTTGGCATTGTGTCTTGCTGTATACCGTTTTCTTACAGAAGAATTTCAGGTATGGCATTTTTTTACATAGTTACATTGGTTCAGCTTGGACCAATGTAACTATGCATATACCATACCTGATGGATCCCTCTAGAACAGTGGTTCTCAACCAGGGAGTGGATGATTTGCCAGGGGTCACCAAATCCTTGGCTGTTTCTGAAGCCCGCACCGATCTCCCAGCCTTTTTGTGGCCGCCCAGCAGGGCTGTCCCTGGAGCCCGCAGCTGCCCATTAAGTTCACGGCATGACTGGGGGGCAGAAACTAGAGGTCAGCTGACTGGTGAGGAATGTGAAGTGGGAGGGGCTGGAGGAGACCCTATCTCCTGATTTTTTTTTTTTTTTTTGTAATCTTTATTTTTATTTTATATAATAAGAAAAAGAACATACATACATATAGTCTATGGTCATTCTTACCACAGAACATTGCAGTTTTTCCAGTGCAGACCAATATGTTGATACAAAAACAAGATGTATAACAAATTGTAATACGTAGGGGTAAGGGAGGGAGGGGAAAGGGGGAGAGGGATTAAATCATCTCCGAACTTTATTACACTGCTAAACAGTCATATTGAGTCCTAAGAGGGGGTCTCGCCGTATTAGCTTGGCCGGACCCATCCCCCTTAGCCCTCCATTTTAGTACAGGAGGGAGGGGCCTCTTTTTTTATTCAATGCCCTAGGATTCCCACTGGGCGGATTCCCCAGAAGGGGGGCCGTAGGCCTCCAACTAACCTTCGCCTAAGGGGAGCACCCCCTGGGCATCCATTGGGCCAATGCGGACACAAAGGTGCCTATGTTACCAGGCAGAGCCCCTGACCAATACGTCTAAACAAGTAACAACTCTAATATTTAATAAAGGAGATACAAAACTTGTCTGTAGTCACTAGCGACGCATAGCGTCTCATATGAGCCTTCAGCTATATACCTTGTGAACCATGCATTAGGAAAGAAAAGGTCAACACCCTGTGCAATCAATAGGGCGTTGAAACATTCCACTCAGGTACGCACGTCACCACAAACAGGACTCCTTAGCTTCAAGGAGGGCTCCGCTAACTCCAACAGCGCGACATCCAGGCTAGAGGACACCGGATTAGTGTCGATGGTGAATCTCCGCCACTGAGCCCAAATACCATCAAAGCGCTCACTCCTATCTTTGCACCTCGCCACCCACTCCTCCGCCTCTCTGATATCATCCACCTTCTGTAGCCATTCTTTTAGTAGCATTTTTAGTGGTAGTCTGTACTTCCATCCAGAAAGACCTAATTACTTGGCATTCCCACCATACATGAAGAAGGGTGCCTTTCTGACCGCAACCTCGCCAGCATCGGTCAGAAACCGAGGGGTAGATACGTGCTATGACAGCTGGTACTCGGTACCAGCGAGTTAGAAGCTTGTAGTTAGTTTCCTGCGTTCTAGACTCTATGGAGCTAGAGTGTGCTAGTTTATACATGTGTAGACGTTGTTCTGGCGTGAACTCCACCCCTAGGTCTCGTTCCCATTCCCTTATGAAAGCTGGCTTACCAGCGGTGGGAACTGAGCCCAGTAGCCTGTATAGCTCAGAAATCAAATGGGGAGTTGGCTCTTCTTCTATGAAAAGACTTTCTAGTGTGGTGATGGTGTCTAGCCCTCTCATCGGGGTCCCCTCTGTTGCAATAAAGTGTTGGAGTTGCTGGTGCCTCCACCAGTCCATAGGGAATCTGCCGCGGCTATTCCGCAAGGCGTCTAGGGGTATCAGCTTGCCCTTATCCACAAATTTACCGTAACTATAATTGCCGTCTGACACCCACGTACCGAAAAAGGTTCTCTGCTCCCCAGGAGGGAACCACTTATATCCCCCCAGAGGTGCCAATGGGGAGCCCGGGGGCACCAAAGCACACAGGGCATTTGTGCGGTCCCAGACCCGCAGGATGTGAATGGTTAGCGGTGAGGTCGTCTGTGAGAGTCCTCTGTGTTCACGGGGCAGCCAGGGTGCGTATGACAAGTCCCGGCCTGCTAAGCTCTTCTCCAAGGAGACCCACATTTTTGAACCCCCGTGATGACGCCAGTTAAGGATATGTTGGATCGCAATGGCTCTATAGTATCGTCGTATATCCGGGAGGCCCAAGCCACCCATTTCTTTGGCCTTCTGTAGTAAAGACACCGCCAGTCTTGGTTTTTTACCATGCCAAATGAAATTAATCATTAGGCTTTGAAGCTGAGCAAAGAAGCTCCTGCGGAGGGTAACTGGCAGCATCTGTAAATAAAAGAGCACCGTAGGAAGGATGTTCATCTTGAGTATGCTAAGTTTGCCTAGCCATGTGAAGGAAGTCTTGGTCCAGTTCTGTAAGTCTCTACGCACCATGCTCAAAAGGGTGGGAAAATTAGCCGAGTAAATAGTGTGAAATCGATTTGTAAGTTGGATACCCAAGTACTTAATAGACGTTTTAGCCCAGCTAAATGGGAAAGCTTGTTGCAAGTCAGTAGCCATTTTTATAGGGATGGTAATGGGCAGAATTTCGGATTTCGAAAAGTTTATTTTAAAGTTTGACACATGACCGAAAATTTTTAGTTCCCTCATAAGGTTTGGCAGTGACACTAAGGGCTGGGTCAAATGGAAGAGCACGTCGTCAGCATAGGCCGATAGTTTGTGTTCCGTAGACCCTACTGTTACCCCTCTAATATCAGTGTTTGCCCGTATTGTTCGAAGCAGAGGCTCCAAAGCCAGAGCGAACAGTAGGGGGGAGAGGGGACACCCCTGCCTCGTGCCATTCCGTATGGGGAATCCCAAGGATAGATGGCCGTTCACTTTGACCTTCGCACTGGGGGTCGAGTAAAGCGCCATGATCCATCTCAGCATATGAGGGCCCAGTCCCCAAGCCTCCAGAACCGCCTTAAGGTATGACCAATCAATCCTGCCAAAAGCCTTTTCGGCATCTGTGGACAGAATAAGGTAGGGGGTGGAATTCTTATGGGAACATGCCCATTGTATGAGCTGTATGGCCCGGATGGAATTGTCCCTAGCTTCTCTACCTGAAATAAATCCCGTTTGATCGGGGTGAATAAAAGAGGGCAGGACGTGTTTAAGTCGATTTGCCATAATCTTAGCAAAAATTTTTATATCGACGTTAAGTAGCGATATTGGTCGATAGCTTTGTGGGAGAGTGGGGTCCTTGCCCTCTTTCGGCAGCACTGTGATGTGGGCCAGTAAAGCCTCAGGGGGAATCTGGTGGTTTGTGGCCAAAGAGTTAAAATACCTGCACATATGATTTTGTAGCAGGGGGAGAAACTTTGCATAATACGCTTTGGAGTATCCATCCGGGCCAGGGCTCTTCCCATTAGGTAGGGCCTTCACTGTTGAAATAATCTCCTGAGGGGAAATGGGGGAATCAAGGTCTAGCTGCTGCTCTGGCGTCAGGGAGGGGAGTCCAGCTGCGGCGAGGTATTCGCCAATCGCTTTTAGTTTTGCTGACCGTCCTGTGTGTGAGATATCCTTATCTAGGTGATATAATTCTGCATAATAATCTCTAAAGATTGAGGCAATCCCAGAGGAGTGTAATGTAGCTGTACCATCAGGGGACCGGAGCGAGTGTACGTGGGCTGTCATTCTTCTCTTCCGAAGCGCTCTAGCTAGCATTCTGCCGCATTTGTTTCCCTGTTCGTAGTATTTATGTGAAAGGTGGCGTAGTTGTCTGCGCACGCGACGGTCGAGGAGGCGAGAAAACAGCTCCCTCAGTTCAGTCAGCCGTTCGCGGGCGTTAGCATCCCCCTGACGTTTGTGTTTAAGTTCCTCTTCCTGCAAAGCTGTCAGCACCCTCTTGAAGTCTATCTGTCTTTCCCTTTTGAGTTTGGAACCCAGGGAGATCAATTCACCCCTGAGTACCGCCTTATGGCTTTCCCATACCACTCCGTCTGCCATTTCCTCGGACACATTCTCCACAAAATAGTGTGTGATGGTCTCAGAGACCTTAGCTACCACTGAGGCGTCGTCCAGGAGGTTTTCGTTGAGCCTCCAGGACCAGGCCCTCTGTGTTTCGTCTGGAACCCGTAACACGGCCCATACTGGAGCATGATCTGAAATAGTGATGTTGCCTATTTCAGCTGACTGCAGCAATTCAAGGGTGTCATGGTCCACACACATAAGGTCTATGCGTGTATAAACGTCATGTACCCCCGAGTAGTAGCTGTAGTCCCTCTCTGATGCATGAAGAGCTCTCCACGTGTCTATAAGGAGGCTATTCTGCAGTGACTTGCGAAAATGCTTGAGGAAGGCTTGGGAGTGAGTGGGGCGGCCATGGGATGTGTCAACGAGCGGGTCCGGGCTCACGTTAAAATCCCCTCCAAGAATTAGGTGACCCTCCCTGAATTCGTTCAATTTATCTAGCACAGAATCAATAAAGGAGAGTTGTTGGACATTGGGTGCGTAGAGAGTCGCAAATGTAAATTTTTTGTTGGCCAAGACCCCCTTCACAAAGACGTATCTGCCCTGTGAGTCGACCTGAGTCTCTGAAAGTTGGAATGGGCATGACTTATGGAATGCGATGGCTGTACCTCGTGATTTGGCTACCGGGGAGTTGCTAAAAAACCATTGGGTGTATAGGTGTGTGGGTATCTTTGGAAGGGACTGTTCCCTGAAGTGAGTCTCCTGCAGGAAAACCACCTGGGCCCCCCAGTCTCTTAAGTTCCAGCCATAGCCTGTTGCGCTTATGTGGAGAGCAGAGCCCCCTGACAATGTAGGACAGTATCTTTAGTGACGGCGCACCTGACGTGGATGATAGCTGATCGTTCACACCTCCTCTGGTTCCCCCATGCATGGCTCAGTCGGCCAAAAGGCAACCTGCAGATCAAAGCAATAAATGGTTAGCTTTAGAAAGTGATCTAAAACACAAAATAATATCAAGGGGGAAGTGGGGAGGAGGGGAGGGAGAGGCTAGGGAAGGGTGGGAGGTGGGAGGAAGGGGGGCTTGGAGAGGGTTAGGTGGGGAAGTGGAAGGGATAGGGAGGGAAAAGGCGGGACGGGGATAGGGATAAGGAAAAGAAAACAAAACAACAATAGTCTACAGAGCTCGCCCGGGAGGGGGGTATCAACCCAAAAACCACCCGGGTGAAGACTCGGAGTCCCACAAGGGACTGTCACCTAGTAAGGTGAGGCCTAGGTGGGGTACGTGGGAGACCACCAAGGAGACGATTAGCCCATCCTTCCGTCCAGTCCATTCCGACACATAAACAGGGTGGGAAAAAAAAAATGTGCAAAACAAAAAGGGGGGGGGGTAAACAGTACATCTCAACAAAAGGAAAAAGGAGATTGTGGAACCCGGACTCCCCAAAAGTGCAAAAACAAAAAAGAAGAGGGGAAGACAAGGCGGCCAGGCTAGGAGCTGGACCACGGACCCCCTAGTCCATCATGGTGCCTAATGGTTCTTGTAGTAGAAAGGTAGTGCAAAGGGCCTACTGTGAGATGCCTCGAAGGAGGAGGTAGAATGTAACAGCAGCGCATCCCTTAGGCCCAGAGCCCTGACTGAAATGCCAATGATGGAGAGGGGATTCCGTCTAAAAAATTAGGAAAAGCGATAAGGGTGGCAATAGCTCGTTTAGTCACTGGTTGTGGAAGTGCCCGGACGTGGGCCCTCCGTTTGCCTGTTGCGGCCCCGGGACCGCCTGTTTCCTGCCGCCTGGATCCATGGTTGAGGTAGCTGGGGTATTGGGATGTCCGGGGTGGTGCGCCAATCCGGGAAATCTACAGGGTTAAGCTCCAAGGTATGTAGGAAGTGGGGGAGGTCATCCTTTGTGCGTAGTATAGCCCAACGGCCATTTTTGGAAGCCTGGAGGCTGAATGGGAAGCCCCAGCGGTATGTGAGGCCTGCCGCCTGGATTTCCGTTAGAAGTGGGCGAAGGGCCCGTCGCTGCATTAGGGTACCCCGTGAGAGGTCCTGGTAAAAGGACAGTTGAGCTCCATCAAAGTCAAAGACTGGTCTGTTGCGCATCTTTTGCATTATGCGATCCTTCAATGTAAATTTGTGTAGCTTACAGATCACATCTCTGGGGTTCTCAGGGTCCTCTGATGGGGGCCGAAGTGCCCTGTGAGCTCTGTCTATCTCAATCGGCACCGACGGAGGCAAACTCAGGATTTCACGGAACACTCCCTGCAAGGTGGGGACAATGTCCTTAGGTGCAGTGGCTTCTGGGAGGCCTCGTATGCGAATATTCGCCCGCCTGCTGCGGTTCTCCATGTCGTCTAACTGGCACAAAAGAGCCTCAATTTGATGACTGTGTGTGACGGTCTGCTCTCTGAGCTGGGAGATGGCGGGTATAGAATCATCGAATTTCTGCTCCAAAGTCTCTACCCTGTGACCCAGCTCAGTGGTATCAGATTGCAATTGTTCAATATCTTGCCTGAAGGCCCTCTCAATCCTGCTTGTAAAGGGCTCTAGGTCTTCTTTAGTAGGGAGAGACCATAAATGCTGCCTGATGTCTCTGTCCTCAGTCAAAGCTGCCAAATGTGTGTCCCTGTCCTGTGATGATGTGGAGCGAGGGGATGCAGGGGGGATGGAGTCGCTTACCAGCCTGGGAGAAGAGATAGGAGATAGAGCTGGAGGCGCTGGCTGAATCTCCTGTTGCTGCAGCGTGGCCGTTCGTTCCGGCGCCATCTTGGATTTCCCCCTCTGCTGACGGGGGGTATCTAGAAGAAAGGAATCCAGCGATCCCTGAACGTTTGGGTGGGCTTTTTCGGCTGGGAAGAAGCCCGCCGCCGCTGTGACATACCCTGTGCGGAAATCGGGGGGTAATCACCCCTGTAGCTGCTAATTATGCTGCGGACTGGACGGAGCTCGGGCTCAGCACGTCCTCACTCCTCCATAGCCAGGCCACGCCCCCTATCTCCTGATTTTGACATAGGTGTCACTGCTACGAGACACCACAAAGTCGGAGACACAGTGAGTAACACTACCTGTGATTATAGTTGCCATTAAAAGTAGACACTACAGTTCTCAGATCAGCAGATGACCCTGATCAAGAGCACCTAAATTGGCTGATCAGAACTCCCCACCAACGTTGCCACTCATCCCATCCCCCCCCCCCCCCCCCACCAAGGAGTAAGAGAAAATATAAAAATAGAGAATACATGGAAGGCAGAGGAAAAGAGGGGGAGGAACAAAGAAAAAGGGAGAGAAAGAATAAGAAAAAGAACAAGAAAGATAGCTAGAAAGAGGGATGGGGGAAAAAAAATAAGAAATTAGGATAGAGAGAGATAAAAGGGAAAGAAAAGAGAACAAAGAGAAAGAGTGGTACATCCTAAAATGTACTATAAGGGGTCTTAATACTGTACAACTCAGGGACTCAGGGAGCCCTAGATATCCATGGGTTAGGGCCGCAAATTACTTGTCTTGCCTTGGGTGCTGACAACCCCCCCGCTACGAAAATAATTTTACGGTTGGGGGTCTCCACAATTTTATCAAGGGGTCACGGCACTAGAGAGGTTTAGAACCACTGCTCTAGAAGCTGGAAATCATTGAAGTAAATGCTGCTACTCCAGTGATCTCCACTAACTTCCAGGTCCCATGCCAAGTGGCTGGCCTGCTGTATTGTAAACACAGGAGATCGGCTGCTCAGAATGGGTGACATTCCGAGAATAAAACAAAACAGAAGAGGGCACCACCACCTACATATAAACCATTTATTAAGAGTGATAAAATGTGTAAAAATGTAGTCACTGGCAAAATGTTGAAATATACATATCACAAAACCAAGATGGAAGCCTTGTGTGGACTGGTGTGCAAAGATCAGCAAGGAAGCTGCTTGGTTTGACAAAGAGGTGTGCCAGTCCTGAAACGCGTAACCATGCCCCCTGCTGATGTAGTGATATCATCATCAGAGAGCACTGACAGCTGGCACCCCACCCACTCCAGCAGCTTCCAGGTGCAGCTCTGCTTTTACCAGCAGCTTCCTTGCTGATCTCCGCACACCAGGGCCATTCCACAGCAGGCATCCATCTGGCTATTTCAACATTTTGCCAGTGAGTGTATTTTTACACATTTTATTGATAATTCATGAATGGTTCACTTAGGCAGCGGTGCCCTCTTTTGTTTTGATTTACATATTTGCATTAAGGTATTCAAGAGCTGGTTAAAGTGGTTGTATACCCCTGTAGGTGATTTTTACCTACAGGTAAGCCTGTAATACCTGTAGGTAAAATTAATATCTCCTAAACATGTACGGTTTAGGAGATATTCACCTCGAATGCAGCCGCTGACGTCAGCGGTGCATGCGCAGTGAAGGACCTTGCCGGAACTGAGGACTCCCGCGCACATTATTATTATTATTACACAGGATTTACATAGAGCCAACAGTTTATGCAGCACTTTACAATATAAAAGGAGGGAAATACAGTTATAATAGAATAAAATACAAAAGGATTAAGAGGGCCCTGCTCAGAAGAGCTTACAATCTAATAGGGTGGGGCAGGTGGTACAAAAGGTTGTAGCTGTGGGGAATGAGCTGATGGAAGTGGTAAAAGATTTGTTGGAGACATGATAGGCCTCCCTGAAGAGATGAGTTTTCAGGGATCGCCTGAAGGTAGCAAGAGTAGGGGATAGCCGGACAGGTTGAGGTAGCGAGTTCTAGAGGATGGGAGAGGCTCTGGAGAAATCCTGGAGACGAGCATGGGAGGAGGAGACGAGAGAGCTTGAGAGTAGGAGGTTTTGAGAACAGCGGAGAGGAAGATTTGGGTGATATTTGGAGACAAGATTGGTGATGTAGCTCGGGGAAGAGTTGTGAATGGCTTTGTGTGTTGTGATTATTATTTTGAATTTAATTTGCTGGGTGATTGGGAGCCAGTGTAGGGATTGGAGGAAAGGGTTGGCGTGCAATGAGCGGTTGGTAAGGTGGATAAGTCTGGCAGCAGCATTCATGATAGACTGAAGAGGGGATAGCCTATGGAGAGGCAGGCTAATGAGAAGGGAGTTGCAATAGTCAAGGCGAGAGATAACAAGGGAGTGAATGAGGAGCTTGGTGGTTTCATTTGTTAAAAAGGGGCGAATTTTAGAGATGTTACAGAGATGAATTCTACAAACTTTTGACAACGATGGAGGCTGAAGTGACAAGTCAGAGTCTAGGATTACACCTAGTACCCTGGGAGGGACTGATGGTTGCATTGTTGATTTTGATGGAAAAGTCATGGAGGGGGGCACGGGCGGGGGGGAATATTAATAGCTCAGTTTTAGAGAGATTTAGTGGTGCGACATCCATGCTGATATGTCAGTTAGTAAGTTAGTAATGCGAGAGGAGACTGAAGGAGTGAGGTGAAGAGTAGACAGATAGATTTGGGTGTCATCGGCATATAAGTGGTATTGGAAGCCGTGGGAAGTTATCAAGTGACCAAGGAAGGAAGTGATATGCGCGGGAGTGACGTACCCAGAAAAAAACACAGAGGGGAAAATGTCATCTCCCTCGGTGTTGACCGGGATGCGATGCAGGGACCTCGTTCTATGGTAAGTATTTCATAATGAGCTAGTATGTGGTGCATACTAGCTCATTATGCCTTTGCCTTACAGGTTTTTATTTTTATTTCTTTATTGATTTTTGTGTGGGTATACAAACACTTTAAGAGGAGCAGCAACCACTCCAGTATCTTTCATTTCTACCCAACATTGGATGTATTACATTGCCTTCCCCTTTTCTTTCAAATTGACTTTTATGTACTGTCCTGTCCCTTTGTGCCCATTATTTTTTAGCTTTTTTTTTTTTTTACGTATCTAAGGGTCTAGATAGCGCTGTAGCCTATTCTTTATGGACATTTAGAGAATGCTTTACAACAACATTCTGTGATTGAATGAGGTGGAAAGTTTGACACCACCGCCCCACCTCTCCATCTTGTCCAATTACATGTCTGTATGTGGCACAGTGTTAATTTTGATGTCAAATTTAAAGTGGTTGTAAACCCATGAACAAAACAAACAAACTAAAAAAACAAACTGCAAGACAAAGGCATAATGAGCTAGTATGCATAGTATATTAGCGCATTATGTATTACTTACCTTAGATCGAAGCCCCCACAGCGTTCCTTGTTCACCGCTCCGGCCGACGACATCGCTCCCGGAGTTACTTCCGGGTATTGCGGGCTCCGGCGCTGTGATTGGCCGCAGATGAAGTCACTCCCGCGCATGCACACGTATGTGCCATTGCTTCAGTGCGCATGTGCTGATGACGTCGGCACATGCAGATACCAGGGATATCTCCTAAACTGTGCAGGTTTAGGAGATATCCAGGGTACCTACAGGTAAGCCTTATTATAGGCTTACCTGTAGTAACAAGTGGTTGTAAAGGGTTTACAACGACTTTAAATTTAGTTCTAGTCGTAGTCTTTTGACTAAAATGCCACTTTGGTTTTAGTTGTATTTTTGGTCATCTGAATTGTTTGAGTTTTAGTTGTTTTCGTTGACTAAAATCTCCATTACATTTTAGTCGACTAAAATCTAATGAGTTTAGTTAAATTGTAATGCATTATTTAAGCATTTCTCTAGAATTTCAAAACTCTTTATATACTCCTGGAGTAAAAATCTAATAACCTGTTATTATTTATGGTATTAAGGTTTGAACCTTGCTGTGAGGGAAAACACTCAGCACGTCACATCCAGACACAAATCCGACAGAGAAGCTTCTCTTCTGTGGTTTGCAGGGCATTGTTCCAGAACTCCCGGGCAGCAGACAGACAGAGGGAGCCAATACAGCTTGCCAATAGAATCAGGGGGTGTGGATTTAACAGACAGGTGGAGCTCTGGGGAAAGCGGAAGCTCAGGTGGGTAAACATTCCTCGCTCACATTTTCAATCTGTTTTCGTTCTGTGGGCGAAAGTAGGAATTGTCTTCCGTCATAGGTTTCATCAATTGCCGAAAATTGAAATTTTCTTTTAGTTTAGTTTTCTTCACTGAAAACATGCAGCCAATGAAAACTATGATGAAAATATTTTTGTCAACGAAATTAGCACCGGTGTGGCAAGGTGGCACATTTAAAAAATAAAATATTTATTTTATCCAAGTTTTACATAGTACAAAAATTATATAAAGAAAAACCTTAGGTTTTGATGTCCTAGACATTTCACATCATGAATCGCCACACAGTTAGACCAATGTAATAATAATGCCAAAGAGAAAAGAGATAGAAAGAGAAAAAGAAAAAAGGGGATATTCCTCAAGGTTAAGGAAGCCAAACAGGAGGATTTAAGAGGTAGGGAGGGGATCCCAGGCTGAATATAATTACCAGAATCTAGCAAACAAACACAGCGAAAAACACTTTTGCGCCACATGGTATTCAATCTGCACATACTGTAGGTATAGCCATTATATGGGTAAATACACTATATTGTCAAAAGTATTGGAACGCCTAACAGCTTTAACTCTTCTGGGAAGGCTGTCCACAAGGTTTAGGACTGTGTCTATGGGAATGTTTGACCATCCCTCCAGAAGCGCACTTGTGAGTTCAGGCTCTGATATGGATGAGAAGTCCTGGCTCGCAGTCCCCACTCAAATTTATCCCAAAGGTGTTCTATCGGGTTGAGGTCAGGACTCCTACACCCCAAACTCACTCATCTGTGGCTTTATGGACCTTGCTTTGCACACTGGTCCAAATCATTTGGTGGAGGGGGGATTATTTGGGGGGGGGGGTGTATTTCAGGGGTTGGGCTTGGCCCCTTAGTTCCAGTGAAGAGAACTCTTAAGGTGTCAGCATACCAAGACATTTTGAACAATTTCCTGCTCCCAATTTTGTGGGAACAGTTTGAGGATGGCCCCTTCCTGTTCCAACATGACTGCGCACCAGTGCAAAAAGCAAGGTCCATACAGACATAGATGAGCGAGTTTGGGGTGAAGGAACTTGACTGGTCTGCACAGTCCTGACCAATAGAACACCTTTGAGATGAAGTAGATTGGAGACTGCGAGCCAGGCCTTCTCATCCAGCATTAGTACCTTACTTCTCAAATGCGCTTCTGGAAGAATGGTCAAACATTCCAAACATTCAAACATAGACACACTCCTAAACCTTGTGGACAGCCTTCCCAAAAGAGTTGAAACTGTTACAGCTGCAAAGGGTGGGCCAACTCAATATTGAATCCTACGGACTAAGACTGGGATGCCATTAAAGTTCATGTGCGTGTAAAGGCAGGCGTCCTAATACTTTTGACAATATAGTATTCATGAAGATGTAAGAGCGTGGAAATGTTAAAATTCTCTATGAGCCTACCAACAGGTCTACAAGGTGCGGATCCTTTCAAGATCATTGTTATCTGTAGCCACTAGGGTTTCCATTATCAAGATTTCATTAAAGTGATTGTAAAGCTTGGAGTTTTTTTTTTTTCCAACAAACATGTCATACTTACCTCCACTGTGCAGTTCGTTTTGCACAGAGTGGCCCCGATCATCCTCCTCTGGGGTCCCCCGGCGGCGCTTGTAACTCCTACCCGTATCATATAACACCCTAGGAGAAGCGCTTTCCTGGGGGGGGGGTTACCTTGCGGACGCGCTCCCGAGTCCAGCATTTGCGTCCATAGACACAGAATGCCGGACTCAGCCCCGCCCCCGGCGCTGCGTCATTGGATTTGATTGACAGCAGCGGGAGCCAATAGCTGCACTGTTATCAATCTATCCAATCAAGAGCTGAGAATTTTGGCAGAGGAAGAGCGCGTCTCCGCAGTGGGAAATTCCAGGGCTCAGGTAAGTAAAAGGGGGGGGGGGGGCTGGGGGGCCGGTCCCTGCCAGGTGTTTTTTCACCTTAATGCATAGGATGCATTAAGGTGAAAAAACACGAGGGCTTACAACCCCTTAAGGATCTGGGCCCATTCCAAGATATGTGGAAAAATTGTTGTTGTTTCTAATGCCAGGAGATGGGCACATTTATATGTAATGATGCAATAGGTAGCTGCCTGTCACAGGAGGTGTGGGTGATGCTGAGGCAGAAGGTATGACCCTTACTGGGCCTCACTAGTTGAGCATGCTTAGGTGCATTAAGAGCCCTTTCACACTGGGGCGGGGGGCAACGTCGGCGGTAAAACGCCGCTATTATTAGCGGCGTTTTACCGTCGGTATGCGGCCGCTAGTGGGGTGGTTTTACCCCCCGCTAGCGGCCGAGAAAGGGTTAAATACCACTGCAAAGCGCCTCTGCAGAGGCGCATTGCCGGCGGTATAGCCGCGCCGTCCCATTGATTTCAATGGGCAGGAGCGGTAAAGGAGCGGTATACACACCGCTCCTTCACCGCTCCGAAGATGCTGCTAGCAGGACTTTTTTTACCGTCCTGCCAGCGCATCGCTCCAGTGTGAAAGCCCTCGGGGCTTTCACACTGGATACACAGCAGCGGCACTTTCGGGTCGGTTTGCAGGCGCTATTATTAGCGCAATAGCGCCTGCAAACCGCCCCAGTGTGAAAGGGCTCTTAGGAAAAAAAAAACTGCTGACAGGTGTGACTGCAGGTACCTAGAGGTGACTGTACATATCTGCAGTAGCTTTCAGTTCCCTCATTTTGCTCCAGTTCATGCCATTCTTATCATTCGAAGCTTTGGCACTTCCCAGCAGTGTTGAAGCTTTTCTGCACCCTTTCACCTCCCCCCGTATTCCTATTACCCATTATAACAACCCATCACAGTGAACTGTATCTGAGCACTACAAACCGAAAATGCTGTTTAATTAATTTTTTTCTATTTTTAAGAAAACTCACCCATTTATCAATGTCTCCATGCTTTCCTTGGTTGAAAAATAACAACCCCCCTGGCATTTCTAGCCATGACCATCTTTAGTAATAGCAGATGATTCGTGCAGCATTTACTTCCCGGAATCCATCTTCCCTTAGCTCAGGCATGCAGGCAGGAGGGTGTGCTTAGCTAAGAAAGCCCCTCCTCTCCTCCCAGATGAAAGAAAAAAATGCCCATGAAGACTCTTAGGATGTATGACATCATTTTGGCCCAGGCCAGAAACCAGAAAGCAACTGAAAAAAAAGGTTAAAAACCAGTAAATATAATATACCTTCCTATCCAGTGATCGGGAACAGCGATCTCTGTGGTGTTCCAGTGAGGCCACCCCCCACACAGTTAGAACACACCCAGGGAACACAGTTAACCCCTTGATCATCCCCTAGTGTTAACCCCTTCCCTGCCAGTGTCATTTATACATTGATCAGTGCCCCAAAAAGTGTCACTCAGGGTCAGATTTGCCCGTTGCAGATCGCCGCCGTTACCAGTAAAAACATTAAAAAAAGTCCATAAATCTTTCCCATAGTTTGTAGACGCGATAACTTTTGCGCAAACCAATCAATATACACTTATTGCAATTTTTTTTACCAAGATATGTAGAAGAATATATAATGGCCTAAACTGATGAATAAATTAGTTTTTTTTTATATATTTTTATTTGGGATATGTATTATAGCAGAAAGTAAAAAATATTATTTTCTTTTTCAAAATTGTCGCCCTTTTTTCGTTTATAGCGCAAAAAATAAAAACCGCAGAGATGATAAAATACCACCAAAAGAAAGCTCTATTTGTAGGAAAAAAAACATCAATTTTGTTTGGGTACAACGTCGCACAACCGCACAATTGTCAGTTAAAGTGACACAGTGCTGTATCACAAAAAATGCCCAGGTCATTAAGGGGGTAAAACCTTTCAGGGCTGAAGTGGTTAATTTGAAAATTGGGTGGCTGGAACAAATGCTCCTGCCACTTTAGCCCAAGTAGTCTGCAATGGTCAAGGAGACTCCTCCTCCTCCTGACCGCTTCCTACTATCCTAACTCCTCCCCCAGCTTCTCTCTGTTCCATCCCACCCGCTCATATCCCTTTGTTTACTGCTCTCTAGCTCAGGGTAGTCTAGTTTTGTTTATTTCAGGTAAATATGGAGTATCAAACTCTCTGTTTATTATTTCAGACAGTAAAAAGGTAATGGGATTAGTGTTTCCATTTTTTTTTTCAAATATATGTATTTTAACTTTCATGAGATTCTGCCTTCAGCATAGAGCACCAAAAAGAAAGACATTGTAATTTCTAGAATGGTTTTTCTAAACTGTTTTTAAGTCTAATTAGTCTTTATGTAAGCTAATGCGTTATCTTTACATGCTTTCTTCAATCATGGGAATTTAGCTTTTCAAGCTTGTAGGGATAGTCCATAAAAAAAACTATAATTGTTTTCACTCTCTCTCTCCTCCATTAAGCCGCCGCACAGATTATAATAGAGCATTTCTAGACAAAAATATATTCACAATTCACAATACAGAAAAAAAGTAATGCAGGGTGATAACTTATCTATATGAGTTGCTTACCTTGGGTTATTAATCGTTCCACTAAAATGTGCCCACAATACAATAATTAAACTGGTTACATAACAGCAACTGAAACAAAAAAAGTAAATGATGAAACAAAGGAGAAGGGAAGGAAAAGAAAAAAAAGGAAAAGGAAAGGAAAAGGAAAGGAAAGGGAAAGGGAAGGAAAGGAAAGGAGAATGGAAAGGAAAATGGAAAGGAAAATGGAAAGGAAAGGAAAGGTAAGGAAAGGAAAATGGAAAGGAAAGGAAAGGTAAGGAAAGGAAAGGAAAATGGAATGGAAAGGAAAGGTAAGGAAAGGAAAGGAAAATGGAATGGAAAGGAAAATGGAAAGGAAAGGAAAATGGAAAGGAAAGGAAAGAAAAATGGAAAGGAAAGGAAAATGGAAAGGAAAGGAAAATGGAAAGGAAAGGAAAGAAAAATGGAAAGGAAAGGAAAATGGAAAGGAAAGGAAAGGAAAATTGAAAGGAAAATGGAAAGGAAAGGAAAATAGAAAGGAAAGGAAAGGAAAGGAAAGGAAAGGAAAGGAAAGGAAAGGAAAGGAAAGGAAAGGAAAGGAAAGGAAAATGGAAAGGAAAGGAAAATTGAAAGGAAAGGAAAGGAAAATGGAAAGGGATAGAAAGGGAAAGGGAAAAAAAAGGGAAAGGAAAGGAAAATGGAAAGGAAAGGAAAATGGAAAGGGATAGAAAGGGAAAGGGAAAAAAAAGGTAAAGGAAAGGAAAAAGAAAAAAGGAAAAAAGAAAAAAAGAGTAGAAGAGAAGAGGAGAGGAGAGGTGGGGAAAGAGAAAGAAAGGAAGAGGGAGGAAGGGTTGAGGGATGGAGAGTTGAGAGGAAGGAGAAAGGAAAGGAGGGGGTGAAGGAAAAAAGAATTAGATGGAAGGAAGGAAGGCAGGAAGGAAGGAAGGAAGGAAGGAAGGAAGGAAGGAAGGAAGGAAGGAAGGAGATGCAGGAAAGAATGAATAGAGGTAGAAAGAACAAAGAAGGATGGAAAAAGGAAGCTGAAAGAAGGACTAGAACGAAAGAGGGGATGGAGAGTTTGAAGAAAGAGGGAAAGACAGAGAGGAAGAATGAAAGCAAGTAAGAAGAGAAGGAAGGCAAGAGGGATAGGAATGGGAAAAGAATAGAAGGCTGGAAGAAAAACAAAGGAGGAAGGGTTAGAGAAAAAGAAAATAGAAAAAGAAGGACGGTAACCTGAAAAGCTCCCTGGCTTCTACAGTGATCAATCATGTAGAAACTTCTGATTAAAATGCCTATGTTTGCCTTTTTGATTGACAGCTATTTCATATCTCTTGCATTGATACTTTCTGAGTCACGCCAGAACAAGTATGCAGATCAAGAAGTGCTGACCTTGCTCAGATTTCACTGGCTGTCTGCTAACACTTGGTCAGTGACTCAAACACTATGAAAGCCAGAGACAAAAAGGCAGCTAGTACTTCTAGAAGGAGGTCAGCAAAAGCAGCCATCATAATTCTTTCATTAAGGGTTTCCATCAAGTGGACCTTTTTCTTGCTTATTCAAGACAAAGTAAGGTCTTGAAGTGCTACACCGTCAGGAGTCACTGGATTTTGAGTCCTCCTATGCCAGGCAACACACATTTTCAACTCTCATTTAGAGACAAGTCCATGGGCTTATTTTTGTTGTTTTATTTGGGAAAACAAGTTGTTTAGGGTATAGGCATAATGGGATGCTCAACTTGACTCGAAGAACAACAGATGAGTACAAATTCCTTTTCTATGTACACAAGAATGAAGATCCTGTACTCTACTCCCTCCGGAATAATAGCAGTCTCTATGGATCAGTGGCAAGGTTATGTACGAACCAGGAGCTCTCATTCCTCTTTAGTGAAATAGCACAAAGTCCCAAACTGTATGCAGGAGTATCATATCTCCTCAGTAAAAGCTAATACAGTTCAGACACTTGCAGATACTAGCCCACCTGGTTCCTTTGACTACCATCCCACCTGGCATCTCTGAAGAATGCCCCAGGGCAAGGCATTGGGCTTTAGCCAATGCTGTCCCTTTGAAAGTATGCTACGTCTGACAGTCTTTCCCCTTGTATGCCACTGGGTGTGCTGAGGTACTCACATTGTCTCTTGATTCCTGCTGTAAGTGTATAAGTGTAGCGCTAAAGTGTTTAAATTAATTGACATAACCAAACTAATAACATTTTGTGAATCACAAAATCACTATAAGTCAAATTGTATAAATCTATAAACCATGATAGCTGTTAAAATAATTGTATCACAAAAAATCACAAAAATACCACCTGTAATGAGTGCCGTGTGAATTGCTGAAACAATGAAAAACATTTTTCTTGTATAATGTGAAAGATGATGTTACGCCGTGAGAATCGTGATCTTTATTCTAAGCAAAAAAATTGTGATTTTCATTTTTCCCCAAATCGTGCATCTCTATTGCACACTAAAGAATGCTACATCTACATTTGTGGTGTCCTTTAGGCATTGGATGCCAGCTGCACAGCGATGCAACCACATGTATTACAAGCAGGTTGCAGCACTGCCCTATTTACTTGAATGGGTGACACTTGATGGTGGTGCTGTCTGACGAATGTAAATGTGTGGTATAATTTTTGCCATTCCTGTGAAGCACTGCTGCCATGGCATGTGCTCCAGCCTCCAGCTATCACATTAGGTTCATGCAGGCAGTTTGGGTGGCTGTAAAACCACCTATTTTTACCCCCACCCTCCAGCCACCAGTGTAGTTTAGAATTTAAAGGTTCACCTAACTTCTCCCCTCACTCCCATCAATCCATTCGGCAAAAGAGACCTAGATAAGAAAGCCCTGTGTAAGACTTCATAATGACTGGGTAGGGCAATGAGTATCTTCTCCACATAGTACTGGCCCAATCTCAAGGCACTACCCTTGTTGTATGGGAGATGGGGAGCAAGTCACATTCTTAAACATATCTGCAAGTCTATCACTTTGCTCCTAGTGGCTAAAAATGAGTGGAAGGTAAAGAACATGTTACCCCAATATTTCATATTCCTGATATGTGTCTGTTTTACCATGTATTTGTGTTGTAAAGTATCCTGTTCTCTTTGTATTGCTTCCATTGTGCCTCTTCCAGTTCCCCTGCTTTCCTATTTGAAACTGACCACGCTAGACATAAAAGCACATCCTTTCCAACGTGGCCAGTTTTCTGGCTGTGCTGGGAGAACAGCCAGCCTGTTCTCCAATGACGAAGACTTGTGCTGTTTCCCCTCTGCACAGCTATTCACTGGGAAGATCAGTACATTTCTGTTTCTCCACCCCTACCTCTCTGAGCTCCTTATGCAGCTGAGAACAGAGATTAAGTGATCACCTATAAAAAAAGAGAAAAAAGGTATTTCTAATTTTATATATATATATTCCCCCATTTTTAGGGTGGAACATGTAACATGTTCCCACTGCTGCAGTCCTGTATTCAACCTGTGATGGGTTCAATGCACATTTTTTTAATTGCAAAAAAGATGTGCATTTATTATTTTTGTTTACAAAGATGAACTTATCCTTTAAACTGAATGCGTTGTTTTACAGAGTAATGCCCCGTACACACGGTCGGATTTTCCTACGGAAAATGTGTGATAGGACCATGTTGTCGGAAATTCCGACCGTGTGTGGGCTCCATCACACATTTTCCATAGAAATTTCCGACACACAAAGTTTGAGAGCTTGCTATAAAATTTTCCGACAACAAAATCCGTTGTCGGAAATTCCGATCGTGTGTACACAAATCCGACACACAAAGTGCCACGCATGCTCAGAATAAATAAAGAGATGAAAGCTATTGGCCACTGCCCCGTTTATAGTCCCAACGTACGTGTTTTACGTCACCACGTTTAGAACGATCGGATTTTCCGACAACTTTGTGTGACCGTGTGTATGCAAGACAAGTTTGAGCCAACATCCGTCGGAAAAAATCCTAGGATTTTGTTGTCGGAATGTCCGATCAATGTCCGACCGTGTGTACGGGGCATAACGGTTCACATATTGTTACTTTTGGCTAATGAAAGGATCACTTTAAAATATGTACACACATCCAAAGCCAAACTTGTAAAATAGAATATTAGAAGCACAAGACATGCATTCCAGGGGGGAGATTCAGTGGTGACACAACGTTACATTTGACTCTGCTGTCATTTAGGGTCACACAGCACAGACCGCGTAGGCAGAACACACAGATAGCTGCCGGTTATAGTCAAGTTACTAAGTCTCTAATTCAGATGTTTTTTTTCCAAGGTCGTGCTGAAGCTCTGGCAGAAAAAATAAGAATGACTGCCTGAACTACATAGAAATTGGGGGTTAGCACCTGTGAAGTTTCCTTAAGAATCACATTTCACCATGCCACCAGTTTAAGATAAAGAGAATGAGTAAGCCAGTGCTGGCTTCATTGTTCCTGTGACTTTTAAAATAGACTTCACTAAAAGCTATTCTTCTGGAAAATACCTCTAACCGTTGTTAAACAAGAAACATCCATTCTTTTTTTTAAATTCAACTTTCCAAAGCTTATACTGCAGTTGAAATACTGAGAACTTTGTGACACAACCATTAACTAGTAGGATAATCTCAGAGAGTCACAAATGACCCAATAACAGCAATCAACGCTCACATTTTTCAGAACTCCTTCCATAATCTGGGCTGTTCCTGACTTCCTCATCTAACAATCATAAATGGCTACTCTCAGCTTTACCTTGAAACAGTTTTCTCTGTATGAGAAAAGGTGACCAGTTCTTGGTTATGTCAATGACCTCTATTCAGTGTGGCTACCCCTGAAGACTTCCATTTTCTAATCTTGATATTATTTTAAGTTACTGTAGGTTGCTAGGCAAATTTAGTTTAGCTCCACTGTAATCAGTGGTGCAGGGGTTGATTGTTTTAACATGGTCAGTGTTTCACAGGCTGGTGGTCTTATTTCTTGTCCCTGCATTCTAGAGGAATAGGAGAGCAACTTGAATATTTTTGGGGTCTCAAAAAATATGACCAATCCCTGGAGGGGCATGTCCAGTAGGTGACTGGAGAGCCCATAAATAGTCTGAAGCTTGAAGCAGAGTGTGTTGGATGCTGGGTTCTGCCCCGCCCAAATAGAACCCTTTCTAAGGGGCTCTGCCTCTCCAGGCAGTCTGCTGGAGATGCAGTTTGGAGGTCATCAAGGTCCCAGCTATAGTCTAAGCTGTGGGGCCCATTTTATAACGTCTGGGATTTCTCTCTTATGATCTGGAGAAGCTCCCTGGAGGATACTCTGTGGGGGCTGGAGGGAAGAGTGTCCAGTAGTCCATTGGTATCATGAGTCTGTGTCTCCCTCACTGCAGAGTGCTCGGTGGATATCAGAAGCAGGCACCTGATGAGACTGTGTAAAGTTTTCAGTTCTACAATGAAACACGTTCTACGCATCCTTCCAGCAAGTTGTCTTGTCTCTGTCAGACTAGTGAAAAGAGAAGTTTCCTCAGTCAATTCTGTTCTTTTCGGGTATCCCATGTCTTCCCCACACCCATTCCGAGTTATACTCAGCAATGAAAGAAGAAAATATTGTGTGCCTGGTTGTGTGTGCACTAATTTGGGGAAACGGGACCATCAAAGCTAGCAGCTCCTTTGGGGCTGCGCTACATATATCTCTGAAAAAACATACTCGGTTTTTATTTTTGTTTAGACACCTGATCCTTTTTTTTAAGGAACAATGTTTTTTGTAATAATCTCCACTTTTTAATATTTTCACATGTTTTACAGTCTATTCTTTGCTGCTCTGCTAAAAAATGCCTATTGAGCTCAGTATGGTTGAGCAAAGACATGAGGTTTCGATTCACATTTTGTCAAATTTTTCCTTGAAATCTGCAAAGTCCAAACTTAACTGAAGTCTCTGAGGAGGACAAATCTTGATACTAAATTCTGATCATTTACAAGGCTATTGCACAAACTATTGTCAACTTGTTGGCATGAGGACTTGGGCACTGCCATGGGGGACATTTAACAAAGCAAACCTTCACCGTCATGGGGAACATATTGTGTTTATGTTGATGGACCATGCTGTCAGCTGCAGTGTACAAATAACCATGAACACGTGGTCTAGTAAACATAGGCTGGTACACTTCATATCCTTCATGGCACACTGAGCCAATCTTCTGGTGATTAGGAAGGATGGTGGATGATGTGCACTACTGTAGCTGGTGGTACAGTCACATGTCTTGTCCAGCACAGATAATTGTACCCCTCCTCCACAATGGCCTCTTCTTTGGACTCTTTTGAACCAACAGTCCACCTCCTCATCAATGTGATTATGGCATGGGGAGTTGGGGAGCTGGGGATGCATGGGGATATTAGAGCTTACTGAATCATATATTATGAAGAACTGGTAAAAAATAGCCCCCATCCTTCAGTTTATGGTCTGGGCCATTCTACATATGTCTATCAGCTAATTTTTGTTTATTTTAAATTTTGTTCAAATTAATCACAGATTTACTTTTATTTATATTATTATATTGGTAATCTTTTTCCTTGAAAGGTCATACCTGACTTTTTTTTTTTTGCTTGACCAGTGCAAATTAAGTAAAAATATTGGCATGCAAGCCAACTTTGTTACAAAAAGGGAATTTGTCCCCCAAGGACAAGGGGGTTTTCTAGGCAGCACAAAACTCGTACAAAGGTCTAAAAGAGTAGTAATTGTATTCAAACATATGACATTAGAGTAAAAACATGAACTGTGTATAGTACGTTAAAAAGCACAGGAGCATGTACAAGGTTACACGTGAATGGTACAGAAAACAGGCGCTTGGATATTACTGACGCGTTTCGACCCCATCGTGTCTTCTTCAGAGGAAATGCATGCGCTGTTGAAAGATTACATACATAAAAATAGTATCAAAGCAAAAATGTACAATTGTATATGATAATTGTAGGGGTCTTAGACATAGTTACCCGGAGTATACGTGTAGCCAGGTCTCCCGAAACTAAGAATTTCAAAGGGGACCTACAGCAATTCGGTCCCCGCCTGGAGTCTCCCGGACGGCCAACATCCCAATATGGGGGAGTCAGGCAGTAATTGCGAAACTTACGGTGAACTACACATGAACATGAACTACACACGCAAGCTAACTTTGTTGGGCCACCAAATTTGGTGGGAGCCTTCGTCCTCCGGTTGAAGGGCAGGCAGCAGCAAATACTAAGCACACAATCGATCCTATGGTCACAGGTTGCCTGCCCTTCCTCAGAGTGAAGCCTTGAAACTCAAGACAGCACCCCCTAACACCTACCCCACCTACTCCACTATCTTCAGTAACAACCTTCCCATGCCAGGTTTTTGCTGGAGCAGAATAAATCAATTGTTCCCAAACCCCCCACCCAGCACCTATATGTTAGATTGGCCCTTCAATTGTTTCCATACCAGTTGGTGAAAACAGTCACCTTACTTTACTAGTTTGACCAGATGCTTTTGAGGTCTGAGGAGAGATCTGGGATCTAATAAGCCCCAAATCTCTGGGTAAAGAGTACCTCTCAGTGCTCATGCTATCATAAAGGATGTTGTTCATCCCTTGGGATAGCAATACAGTAGATCCAAAATAAATAAATAAATAAAGGGACAATTTAAAAAAAATTGAATATAAACAAAAGGAATAATATAATTAAAAAATATTTACTTTAAAGCACCCTTGTCTCCCCGTGCTCACGCACAAATGCAAAAATGCACGTAGGTCATGCACCGTGCATGCATATGTAAACAGTGATCACACCACACATGTAGAGTATCACTGTGAATGTCAGAGTGAGAGCAATAATTCTAGCACCAGACCTCCTGTTTAACTCTAAACTGATAACACGTAAAGGCTTTTAAATTGTCTCCTATTAATAATTGTATGTACTGTAATTTGTCATTCTACGGACGTGTGTAATTTTAATTCGTGACATGTTAGGTATCTGTTTACTCGGTGTACCATTATCTTTAATATTTTACCAAAAATGTGGGTATTATATTGTGTTATGCCCCGTACACACGGTCGGATTTTCTGATGGAAAATGTGTGATAGGACCTTGTTGTCGGAAATTCCGACCGTGTGTAGGCTCCATCACACATTTTCCATCGGATTTTCCTACAAACAAAGTTTGAGAGCAGTATATAAAATTTTCCGACAACAAAATCTGTTGTCGGAAATTCCGATCGTGTGTACACAAATCCGACGCACAAAGTGCCACGCATGCTCAGAATAAATAAAGAGATGAAAGTTATTGGCCACTGCCCCATTTATAGTCCCGACGTACATGTTTTACGTCACCGCGTTCAGAATGATCGGATTTTCCGACAACTTTGTGTGGCCGTGTGTATGCAAGACAAGTTTGAGCCAACATCCGTCGGAAAAAATCCTAGGATTTTGTTGTCGGAATGTCCGAACAAAGTCCAACCGTGTGTACGGGGCATTAGTGTGCAATAAAATTAATTCACCTGTATTTTTTTATGAAAGTTTGTGTTTTAAAAATGGCTGAGAAAATACCGTGTGATGTATAAAATTGCAACAATCACTATTTTATTCTCCAGGGCCTCTGCTTAAAAATAGTTATAATATATAATGTTTTGAGGTTCTAAGTAATTTTTTAGCTAAAAAAATCCGTAGGAAATATCAGAATAGGCCCAATTTTGAAGTGGTTAAAAACATCCTGTGTAAAAAAATTAAATATTTGATGTGTTAAGAATAGTTAACATGAGACCGAATAAAACAATAACGAAACCAATGGTATCAAAGACAGAGAGTCTATAATGGTATCAAGCAAACATCTGTGCTTAAAGAATACCTTCACCCCCGCAGTGCATTTATTTTTATTCCCGCTTGCTTATTTTGGTAAGTTATCATCAGGATACATGCTCACGGATCCAGAGTTGTCCTGTTGTGATCTGCCAGATGTCAAGCCGGGTCCAGCATAACCATCTTTTTTTACCTATGTCATCAAAGGTCCGCAGTCTTTTTTTTTTTTTTTTTAACAATCAGGAGTGCTTTATTGGAAAGTATAAGATACAGTACAAAAGAAAAAGGAGTAACACAGACCATGTGTAAAGAAGTACATACAAATACGGATCATATTTTTGATTGGAGATAGTCTCTTGCTCACATAGTTGTTATCATACCATTTTCAAAGCATCTACCACAATTCAGTAAGTAATTACTTGTAAACCATACTAGATATTCCCATCAGATACATCAAAACCTTGTCAGCTCATCCATGGTGACCAAACCTTATCAAACTTCCATGGGCATCCTCGACTAGTGTACGTCAATCTATAGAGGGGCAATGCTTTGTTAATTCTCTTTTCCCAGGAGGATAGGGTCGGGGGTCCAGCAGAGGTCCATCTAGCAAGGATCTCTTTTTTAGCGTAATAGAAGAGAAGCGAGATTAGAATTTTGGTATGATGCGACCTGTGTTCATCCTCATGTATTCCCAGTAGGGCTATCTCGGGTGTTTTGGGAACAGACAGGTCCATTCTAAGGTTTAAATGATCATACACTCCCAGCCAGAATTTTGACAAAGCAGGGCAGTCCCAGAACATGTGGAGATACGTGCCAATCTGAGTTTGGCATCTAGGGCAATGGGGGTCTCTATCAGGATATATTTTGGATAACCTCGCCGGAGTAAAATAAACCCTATGAAGAAAGTTTATTTGTGTCAGTTTATCCCCCGCTGATATCACCAGTTTGGGACCCTGCTCCAGAGAGGTCTCCCAGTCCTCTCTATCCAACGTAGGGATGTCCGATTTCCAGGTATTCCACAATCTGTCCATCTTGGGCAGCTCCCTGGGCAGCAGCAAATTATATATGGCAGATAGGGGTTTCCCCAGATCCTCACTGGACAGCAGGTCTTCTAACGGATCTAATTGTATTAGTGGAGGGACAGGGAATTGTGCCCGGGTCGCATGACGCAACTGAGCGTACCGGAAAAACATCCATCCCCGGAGCCTATATGTCCTTGACATTAGCGCAAAGGACAACAGTTCTCCATTGGGCATAATGTCTCTTAGGGTTTTGATTCCAAATCCTGCCCACAACTGGGGATAAGGAATTGTTCGGTAGTGGGGCAACTGAGGATTTCCCCAAAGTGGCTGTACCGGCACCCATCGTCCCACCAAAGAGAAGCTCCTTCTAGCCATTTTCCACACCTGAAGTGTTGCCTTGGTCGGGGCAGGAAGCTCCGCATATGCTTTTACCCCCCTATATACCAAATTTTGGAGATCCTGTAACGAGCCCAGCTTCGCCGCCTCCACACATACGGCCGCGTTAGAACGTTTCCCCTCAAACCACCAGTACGTCGTCACTAGCATCGCCGCCCAGTAATAAAGTCTGAAATTAGGGAGAGCAAGCCCCCCCAGCTGTGTAGGGAGTTGTAGTGTGGACTTGGCTAGACGCGGAACAGCTGCATTCCAAATGAAGGAAATAATTTGTTTGTCTATTTCCTGAAAGAAGGACGCCGGAAGCCAGATCGGACTATTCCTAAAAAGATAAGTGAACTTGGGTAGAAGCATCATTTTTAAGATGTTTATACGCCCCAGCAAATTCAAGGGTAGTCCATACCATGCACGGCATCGTTCTTTGAGGAGGTGAAGCAATGGAAGTATATTCAGGTTATAGTATTGGGCAACATCCCTGGATACTCGAACCCCGAGGTACTTAAACTCTGAGACCCACTGGAGGGGCGCACCACCCGTCGCGACAGGGATCCCACTATCCAGAGGGAAAAGGACCGATTTAGACCAATTTATTCGAATCCCCGATGCAGCACCAAATCTATCAAAGATGGCCAAAGCGGCCAGCAGAGATGGTCCTGCATCATTCAAATAAAGTAGTGCGTCGTCCGCGTATAATGAAATCTTCTCTTCAAGTCTACCAATCTGCAACCCCCTGACCTCCGAAGATTCTCTAACTAAAATTGCCAGTGGCTCCAGGGCAAGAGCAAACAGACTAGGTGACAGTGGGCACCCCTGACGAGTGCCTCTGTGGAGCGGGAAGGGGTCAGAGATCCTGTCGTTGGTGCGCACCCTAGCCTTCGGTGCTCTATACAGTAGTTTGATCCATTGGCGAAAGCCAGGACCAAAACCAAATCTCTCCAACACTTCCCCAAGAAAATCCCACTCCACAGAGTCAAACGCCTTCTCAGCGTCCAAGGAGGCGATCACTCTATCCCCACAGTTATCATGGGCAATGGACAAGTTGAGGAAAAGACGCCTAATATTAATGTCTGTCCCCTTGCCCGGCATGAAACCGGTCTGGTCAAAAGGTCCGCAGTCTATTTTGGATTCTTTCTGGTGACGCACATGCATTGCCATGCATCATTGGGGGGGGGGGGGGCAGGCTGCAAGAACCAGGGAGTGTCCGACTGACTCCTGATTAAGGGCATGGGTGCATGAGCAGTGCAGTAACCCTCCTGAGATCCATGACATTGGTGTCCTAGGAGACTATGGGTCCTTGCAGGTCTGGCCCTACCATGGGTCCCAGTGGGTCCATAGGACCCAGGTGGCTCTTTGAGAGGGACAGCAAATTGAACCACGGCCACCTCTCCTTCTCTTCTATTTACCGAGCAAATTGACAACCAAAGTTTTTTTTTTCCAGCAGTTATGCGTGTCATGATGACAACTGCCTCCTGGGCCGCTCCGCCTGCCCCTATATTACCCTAGCCAGCCTCTATACTGCCCTAGCCTATCTATATACTACCCTAGCCTGTCTATATACCACCGCAGCCTGCCCCTATACTGCCCTAGCCTGTTCATATACTACCTTAGCCTGTCTATATATTACCCTACCCTAGCATGTCCATATACTACCCTAGTCTGTCTATATACTACCCTAGCCTGTCTATATACCACCCTAGCCTGTCTATATACTACCCTTGCCTGCCCATATACTACTCTAGCCTGCCCCTATACTACCCTAGTCTGTCTATATACTACCCTAGCCTGTCTATATACTACCCTAGCCTGTCTATATACTGCCCTAGTCTGTCTATATACTACCCTAGCCTGTCTATATACTGCCCTAGTCTGTCTATATACTGCCCTAGCCTGTCTATATACTGCCCTAGCCCGCCCCATGGAATTGAACATAATGGTGTGTCATATAATTTTGCATATAGACAAGGTGCTGTTGCATGTAAACCTGACATCCTGATAAATGTCATTTTAGTTTTAATTATGATATAAAATAATGGATGTGGGGACCTTTGGTGGGCGTAATTTTTTTTTGGGGGGGGAGCATTTCATTCTTGGACCCAGGCAGCGCAACGTCTTGGACCAGCCCTGTGTTCTTGATATGTCATTCTCACCTACGTGAGAATCCTGGAACTGCCAGGAGATGTAACTCCAAAGAAAGGTATTAGGGCAAAAAAAGAATTAGACATCAAAGAACTCTTGGACAACTATGACTAAGCACTCTGTGTAGTGCGAAACGCGTAAGCTTTGTTCCACTCTGCTGTGACCTGTATTTTGGATGACACTTTATTGAATAAAGGCAAATATTTTTGGAGTGCGGCTGTCCGGGATTTCTTTGATGTCTAACTGCTACAGCATTGCCAACACCTGGACTTTTAGACTGAAGGAGATGCCTTTTACTTTGATCTGACCTACCTGGAGCGGTGATACTCTCTCTCTACTTGGATTTCTGGACTTGGCAAAAAAAGAATGATGTCTAATTGTAAAGGGGGGGATGGAAATTGCATGTGGATGGGAAGGGTGAAGGTCCACTTTAAATTAACTTAGAGAAAAATCTAAGAGAAAAGGCAAAAAGGATGTCCTGTGCAGCAGGACATAACGGAGAACAACATATGTATTGTGTGTATAATCATTATGACTCTGTGGTAAAGTATATCGGTGGATTAATAAATACATTTATATCAAATCTTGTTTGAGTTTTTATGAGCAAAGTGGTACCATAAAATAAACACAATGTGTCATTGGATATAAAATGGGAAAACATTAATGAACCTTAACAAGGCTTAGATATGAAAAATCAGATAGATCTGTATTGGATAATAATGAGAAAAGAATGTTTCAGAAAGTATAATAAAAACAGTTGTGAATATAACAGATGGCAGTAGAAAGTTGTCGGGACATTTACCTTTAATTTGCTGGTAAATCACTAGAACAATTTTGCAGCATATGTCAGTTAAGGCAAAGACAGCAAAAGGCTGTCTGTGCTGTTTATGGCTGTTTAAATGCAATAAACGGCACCAGATTGGCACTACAACCTGCCACCCATCACTAATGTGGGGTGTGGGTGTTAATGTATTAGCCAACCACTGACCACCAGTGCTGGGAAGGTATTTTTCCAGTCATTTTCCACCAATGTCGGTGCTGTAGTTTTTACTTCCAGCCACTACTGACCACCAATGGTCACTGATTTTATTATGAAGTTCTTCTTTAACATAGGCTTTAAAAGATATGTAAGGGTAGGGTATCATTTAAAAAAAAAAAAAATGAGTCGTGCCGAGTCTTGTACTTGTCTGTAAGACTTTTTAGGTAGTTTTTTTCCTTTGATATCCTCGCACAGTTAGCGCCACCTAGCCACACCCAGCATTTAAAGTAGGTAAAAAAAAACATCCACTCTTTTTTAAGTATGAAAATGATAATATCACTTGGAAAACCTGTTTTATTTTAATCACTAGCTTTCATGAAGATAACAGCTGGTGATACTGATAGGAAGGTCCTTGTTTGGGCACTTTGTGTTTTGCAAATGGCAATGCTCAGCCCCTGTAAATCACCCAATTACAGGATGTCCCAAAGGCTACTATAGGCTCCTGTGTTGATATACAGTGCCAAGGCATTTTCCAGTGTTGTCAGCTTTTAAAAAATGTCTGTGAAAAAAATAACTGAAACCAGCAACACTTAGGAAATATGCCCTGTGAAAAAACACATGCAGCCTGTTATCACCGTGGTGCAAGTGAACAGGGACAGGCTATAAAGGGACTGCAACACAGACGCATTAAAGCTGAACTACAAAAAATGTCTTTTAAAAAAAAAAAACAATTTACATTTGTCCAGCTTCGTTAAATCTAATCCTCCATATCTCATATCTGGAGTGGAGGGCTACTGGGGATGCATAAATTCAGTGTAGTAGCCTGTGCTGCATACAATCAGTGCTGGTATCTTTTAGGTGCTGCTTGAGTGACTTGCCTTCTGTATACTGAACACAAGGGGTCATCCATTTGGCACCTCTGCAACCCAAAGAATGTCTTGTATTTTTTAAATACATTCAAGGCCTTTTCTCATTGGATGAAGCAGAAAGGAGTGTTCATGATGTCACCATTAGTGGCTTTGGGTTCCAATGTTTCAAAATTTGTCTACTTGCATCAAGAACATAGTTATGATGTTGGAGCCAGGGAAGGAGAAGGAGGCAAGTCAGAGGATCTGACACTCCAGGAAGTGTTGATTCTTTGCCAGAATAAATGAGCTGATAACTCTTCTAAGAATAAATAACCTTCAGAGAAAACAAGGGCTACTGTAGGTTTATACTTTACAGATTGAAAAGTTTGCTCAGTGTGGTGACAGGGTCTCTTAATAATATTATTTAGGCAACCTCCAATACATAATGTACTTTGCGTTAGAAGTCAATAGCTGCCTTTGTTTGGATTGGCTGTATGGTTCAGTATTTCATAAGAGCGCCTGAATTCTATCAGGTGATCGATCCATAATTTTATCAATAGTTACTATTTATTATATGGAACGTAATTAATGGTGAAAGTTGATCTGCAATGTAGCAGCATCATTGATTGGAGACAGAAAACAAATCATTTGGTCTTTGATCTAGTATAATTGCTGATCTTGCTCCAAGTCTCCCCGGTCTGTTATTGACCAGCATGAACTTTAATAGTAATTGTGCTTTTTTTTTAATGAGTTGCACGGTGGCATGCCTCCAGATATTATGCAGAATTCAACCCAATCCTATTTGCTCCTCCAAGTATTTCTGAACCTGTTCGATATTGCTGCTTATTTCCCTTATTACATAGCATGATATGGATCATTTTCTCTGTTTTTATTTTTTTTCTTATATTTATGAAGATGGCAAATAAAATAGTTATTGGTGTTCAGCAAATTGTACCACAATATACACCGTGCAACCAGTTGAAAACTTAAAAGTAGCTGTTCACTCTAAACAACTCACCATAAAAGAACAGCGCTCATATTATTATCCAAAAAGCGATGTGATTGCTATTCAAATATATAATCCAACAATGTAAATCATACTGTAATATGAAACAACTATCCCAGTCCATATACAGTACATATGTGATTATAATGTGACAATCCTCTTCATTAATGACAACCTGTGCTAGTCACCATGTGGTCCTCCATCAATCTAAACCCCACATACCCACAATTGTGACCTCTAGATTATAGGCAGGTCAGATAAGCAAGAAGTTTTATATCCGTACCCTGAAAGACTTGCCATTTCCCCGACAACACATCGTCTTTACAAAGGTACCAAAAATTTAAAAAAAAGCCTTATAGAGCGTAATATTGTTTATGTGTATAATAAATTGTTGTCATTCACATTATAAAAGTCTATACACTATATTACCAAAAGTATTGGAACGCCTGTCTTTACACACACAAAAACTTTAATGGTATTCCAGTCTTAGTCCGTAGGGTTCAATATTAAACTGGCCCACCCTTTGCACCTATAACAGATTCAACTCTTCTGGGAAGGCTGTCCACAAGGTTTAGGAGTTTGTCTATGGGAATGTTTGACCATTCTTCCAGAAGCGCATTTGTGAGGTCAGGCACTGATGTGGACGAGAAGGCCTGGCTTTCTGTGTCCACTCTAATTCATCCCAGAGGTGTTCTGTTGGTTGAGGTCAGGACTCTGTGCAGTCCAGTCAAGTACCTCCACCCCAAAGTCAATCATCCATGTCTTTATGGACCTTGTTTGTGCACTGGTGCGCAGTCATGTTGGAACTGACTGTTCCCACAAGATTGTGAACATGAACTTGTGCAAAATGTCTTGGTATGCTGACACCTTAAGAGTTCCCGACACTGGAACTAAGGGGCCAAGCCCAAGCCCTGAAAAACAACCCCATACCATAATCTCCCCTCCACCAAATGATTCAGACCAGTGTACAAAGCAAGGTCCATAAAGACATGGACCTTGAACATGGAGTGAGTTTGGGGTGGCGGAACTTGACTGGCCTGAGTCCTGACCTCAACCCGATAGAACACCTTTGGGATTAATTAGAGCAGAGATTGTGAGCCAGGCTTTCTCGTCCACATCAGTACCTGACCTCACAAACCTTGTGGACAGCCTTCCCAGAAGAGTTGAAGCTGTTATAGCTGAAAAGGATGGGCCAGCTTAATATTAAACCCTATGGACTAAGACTGGGATGCCATTAAAGTTCATGTGCGTGAAAAGGAAGGTGTCCCAATACTTATATATATATATATATATATATATGGCATATCACATGCATGGAGATTGCAATATGGCTGTCATAAATGGATAACGTAAAGCCCCAAGCCAGAGGGAGATCACTATCCTCCTCACCCTCTCAATGACTTGCAGGGTGCCAACGGAAAACCACAGCATGCCTCATGTAGTGTGTGTACAGCAAATTGTGCTGCAAATCAGTGACTTGTTCGTTAGAAAGGTAAGGTTTACACATGGGTTTCTACTGGGTTTTCCAACACACCAAGAAAGATCACAAATGCCGGTGGCTCTCGTTTATACTTTGTCAGAGTTTTCGCACTTGTAGATGGGGTGCAGCGTGATGCGGAGACAATAATTTACACAGGCAGGTGCAATAGAACTTGTATTGAAGAAATGCAACCACAGGCCACAAAAAGCCCAGAGGAACAACCACCCAGCCACGTACACTCACAGTTCAGTAGTGTGAAAGAGTAGATTCCAGCCGGAATGACAGCGTCTGTTGAGAGGGGACTGAATGCGGCCTGGCCGTCTGGTCCCAATCAGGAGTCGATCAGAGAGATGAGGAACATTTCCCTAGTGCTGTTACTGTTCCACACAGGGGGGGTAATTGTCCCTACTCTGTCCATTTGCCAAAGCGCACGCAGGGCTGGACTGGGACAAAAATTTGGCCCTGGACTTCATCCAGACTGGTCCACTTTACTCCAAACACCTGATGTTGGCGCTTCAATCCTCACGGCACCATGGCTCATATGGTGTCAGAATGATTGAAGTGCATTATTTCTATTATTATATTGTAATATAAAATTAAATAGTTCAACTCACCATAATGCAGAATCATTGGGAGCCCTGAGCATGTCACTTGCCACCGTTGCCTGCCACCAGATACAGTGTGTCACTTGCCACCATCACCTGCCACCAGATGCAGAGTGTCACCTGCCACAGCCCGTGTCAGCAGACGCAGCGTGTCACTTGCCACATCACTCGTCAGTAGGGATGAGCCGAACACCCCCCGGTTCGGTTCGCACCAGAACCCGCGAACGGACCGCAAGTTCGCACGAACGTTAGAACCCCATTGACGTCTATGGGACTCGAACGTTCGAAATCAAAAGTGCTCATTTTAAAGGCTAATTTGCATGGTATTGTCCTAAAAAGGGTTTGGGGACCCGGGTCCTACCCCAGGGGACATGTATCAATGCAAAAAAAACTTTTAAAAACGGCCGTTTTTTCGGGAGCAGTGATTTTAATGATGCTTAAAGTAAAAAAAAAAAAGTGAAATATTCCTTTAAATATCGTACCTGGGGGGTGTCTATAGTATGCCTGTAAAGTGACGCGTGTTTCCCATGTTTAGAACAGTCCCTGCACCAAATGTCATTTTTAAAGGAAAAAATCTCATTTAAAACTGCTTGCGGGTTTAATGTCATGTCGGGTCCTGGCAATATGGATGAAAATCAGTGAGACAAACGGCATGGGTACCCCCCAGTCCATTACCAGGCCCTTTGGGTCTTGTATGGATATTAAGGGGAACCCCGCACCCAAATTAAAATAAGGAAAGGTCCCTATATACTCTGAACAGCAGTATACAGGCGGTGCAAACAAGACAGGGACTGTAGGTTTGTTGTTAAGTAGAATCTCTTTGTAATTTTGAACATTTTTAATGTGTTTAGCTCCAGCCAAAAAATCTTTTCTAAGCTTTTTGGAAAACATAGGGAAGGGTTATCACCCCTGTGACATTTGTTTTGCGTCTTTCCTCCTCTTCAGAAGATTTCACCTCACTTTTTTGTCCCAATGAAAAATGTTTTTTGAAAATTTGGGTTTTTTTGTGGAACAAGGATTGGAAAGCATCAGTGGAAAGGAGAAATTGTTTTCCCATATTAACTCTTACATGAGAGAATTTCCCTTCCTATGGGTAGATTTCATCTCACTTCCTGTTGTCTCCTTCCGTTTGCAAGTAGGAGTCGTTTGTAAGTTAGATGTTTGAAAGTAGGGTCCTGCCCTATATACTCAGCAGAAATTTGGGCCTTAGGTGTTGCTGTGGCCAAAACACTGTAAGCCCTCACAGGGCCCTGCTGTGAAATATTAGATCAAGAATTGTAATTACATGCCCCTGTTGAACAGGAGCTGAAAAATTAGGCCTTAGGCACTGGTGCTGGTGCCACAACACTGCAACCCCTCACAGACACTCTAGTTGGAACACAGGAACGAGCCCTGCTGCAAAGTATTGCATCAAAAATTGTAATTACACGCCCCTGTTAGACAGGGGCAGAAAAATTGGGCCTTAGGCACTGGTGCTGGTGCCACAACACTGCAACCCCTCACAGACACTCTAGTTGGAACGCAGGAACGAGCACTGCTGCAAAGTATTGCATCAAAAATTGTAATTACACGCCCCTGTTAGACAGGGGCAGAAAAATTGGGCCTTAGGCACTGGTGCTGGTGCCACAACACTGCAACCCCTCACAGACACTCTAGTTGGAACGCAGGAACGAGCACTGCTGCAAAGTATTGCATCAAAAATTGTAATTACACGCCCCTGTTAGACAGGGGCAGAAAAATTGGGCCTTAGGCACTGGTGCTGGTGCCACAACACTGCAACCCCTCACAGACACTCTAGTTGGAACGCAGGAACGAGCACTGCTGCAAAGTATTGCATCAAAAATTGTAATTACACGCCCCTGTTAGACAGGGGCAGAAAAATTGGGCCTTAGGCACTGGTGCTGGTGCCACAACACTGCAACCCCTCACAGACACTCTAGTTGGAACGCAGGAACGAGCACTGCTGCAAAGTATTGCATCAAAAATTGTAATTACACGCCCCTGTTAGACAGGGGCAGAAAAATTGGGCCTTAGGCACTGGTGCTGGTGCCACAACACTGCAACCCCTCACAGACACTCTAGTTGGAACGCAGGAACGAGCACTGCTGCAAAGTATTGCATCAAAAATTGTAATTACACGCCCCTGTTAGACAGGGGCAGAAAAATTGGGCCTTAGGCACTGGTGCTGGTGCCACAACACTGCAACCCCTCACAGACACTCTAGTTGGAATGCAGGAACGAGCCGTGCTGCAAAGTATTACATCAAAAATTGTAATTACACGCCCCTGTTATACAGGGGCTGAAAAATTGTGCCTTAGGCACTGGTGGTGGCGCCCAGAACCAAAAATGTTCTTACAAGCTATCAGCGTGATGATTGAGGAGGAAGAGGATAATTACTCAGGGATAATCACTCAGCATCAGCATAGGCAGTCTTTGAAGGGATCTGAAAAAAATTATTCAGTTACATCAGCATCAGGTGCTTGGTAGCTGGTGGTGATCCAAGACTGATTCATTTTTATGAAGGTCAGCCGATCGACCGAGTCAGTGGACAGACGCACCCTGTGATCGGTTACCACGCCTCCAGCAGCACTGAATGTACGTTCCGAAAGAACGCTGGATGCAGGACAGGCCAGTAGCTCAATTGCATACTGTGCAAGCTCTGGCCAGTGATCCATCCTCAAGACCCAGTAACCCAGAGGATTTTCGGTGGGAAAGGTGTCCAAGTCTGATCTTGCCCCTAGGTATTCCTGCACCATGTAAAACAGACGCTGGCGATGGTTGCTGGAACCGATCATACCTTGGGGCTGCGGACCAAAAAATTGTCTGAACGCATCGGTCAGACGGCCACCTTCTCCACCGCTCCTTCTTTGACTGACCGAAGCCTCAGCAACACGTTGTCCAGAAACAGGAGTTTGTAACCTCCCAGTCTCTGGGAACGCGTTGCACAGACCTTTCTGCAAGGCCTCCCGAAGATGTTTCATCCTCTGCTCCCTCTGCGATGGCAAGATAAGGTCCGCAACCTTACCCTTGTAACGTGGATCAAGGAGGGTTGCCAGCCAGTATTGGTCCTTCTCCTTGATACCACGAATACGAGGATCCTTACGCAGGCTTTGCAGGATCAGGGAGGCCATGCAGCGTAGGTTTGCTGAGGCATTCGGTCCGGAGTCCTCTGGGTCACTAAGGACAACAACGTCCGCAGCCACCTCCTCCCAGCCACGTACAAGTCCATGTGTTCCTTGGGACTGATCCCTTAAAGACTGCTGATGCTGAGTGCCAGGCTCCACCTCCATACTGACACAATCTTCCTCCTCCTCCTCCTCCTCCTCCTCGTCCTCTTCCTGTGTGATCGGCGGGCACGCAGGAACACTGTCTGGATAAAGGGGGCCTTGAGAGCTAAGGAAGTCCTCCTCTTCCTGCCTCTGTTCTGCCTCAAGTGCCCTGTCCATTATTCCACGCAGCGTGTGCTCCAACAGGTGGACAAGGGGGACAGTGTCACTGATGCATGCACTGTCAGTGCTCACCATCCTCGTGGCCTCCTCGAATGGTGACAGGACAGTGCATGCATCCCTGATCATGGCCCACTGGCGTGGGGAAAAAAAACCAAGGTCCCCTGACCCTGTCCTGGTGCCATAGTCGCACAGGTACTCATTGATGGCCCTCTGCTGCGTGTGCAGCCGCTGCAGCATGGCCAACGTCGAGTTCCACCTGGTGGGCATGTCACAGATTAGGCGGTTCTTGGGCAGGTTAAACTCCTTTTGGAGGTCCGTCAGCCGAGCACTGGCATTATATGACCGGCGGAAATGCACACAGACTTTCCTGGCCTGCCTCAGGACATCCTGTAAGCCCGGGTACCTGCCCAAGAACCGCTGCACCACCAAGTTAAGGACGTGAGCCAAACAGGGCACATGGGTCAGTTGTCCCTGTCGGAGGGCAGAGAGGAGGTTGGTGCCATTGTCGCAAACCACCATTCCTGCCTTAAGTTGGCGTGGCGTCAACCACCTCTGAACCTGCCCCTGCAGAGCTGACAGAACCTCTGCCCCAGTGTGGCTCCTGTCCCCCAAGCACACCAGCTCAAGCACCGCATGGCATCTTTTGGCCTGCGTACTTGCGTAGCCCCTTGAACGCCTACGGAGCACCGCTGGTTCCGAGGAAGAGGCCATGGAGGAAGAAGAAGAGGAGGGGGTGGAGGAGAGAGGTGTGTCACAATCAGCATTTTGGAGGCGTGGTGGCGGAACAACCTCCAACACTACTGCACCTTGTCCTGCATCCTTCCCAGCTGCCAGCAGAGTCACCCAATGCGCCGTGAAACTTAAGTAACGTCCCTGTCCATGCCTGCTGGACCATGAGTCAGCGGTAATATGCACCTTACCGCTGACCGCCCTGTCCAGCGAGGCATGGACATTGCCTTCCACATGCCGGTAGAGAGCCGGAATCGCCTTCCGTGAGAAAAAGTGGCGTTTGGGTACCTGCCACTGAGGAACCGCACATTCCACAAACTCACGGAAGGGGGCAGAGTCTACCAACTGAAAAGGCAGCAGTTGAAGTGCTAGCAATTTTGCCAAGCTAGCATTCAACCGCTGGGCATGTGGATGGCTGGGAGCAAACTTCTTTCGGCGGTGCAGCAGCTGGGGCAGGGAAATTTGCCTGGTACAATCTGACGTCGGTGTACCAAAAGCAGATTGCCCACAAGTACTTGGCTGTGACACACCTAATTCTACACCTTCATTCCTCTCACTGCAGGTCTCAGAGAGGACTGAAGGTCTAGTGGGGTTGGAAATCTCAGCTGATGAGGAGCAAGGAGAGATCCTCTTTGTTCTTTGGTGTGGGTCTTTCAGATACGCTTGCCAACGAACTGCATGGCAGGTCAACATATGTCTGGTCAAGCATGTGGTACCCAAGCGGGAGATGTTTTGGCCACGCGAGATACGCTTGAGACATATGTTGCAAATAGCAGCGGTGCGATCTGATGCACTCGTCTCAAAAAAGGCCCACACCAAAGAACTTTTTGAATAACGCGCAGAGACTGCAGCGCCCTGCACATGTGGAGCTTTGGGGTGTGATGCAGTCAATGTGCTGCCCTTAGGCTGGCCCCTGGAGGGCATCCTGCCTCGTTGGTGATGTGCCGCCTCCTCCTCCTCCTCCTCCTCCTCTCTCCTATCAGGCACCCACGTTGAGTCAGTGACCTCATCATCCCCTCCCTCCTCATCACTGGAGCAAACCTGGCAGTATGCTGCAGCAGGGGGAGCATGACTGCCAGATTGCTGTCCTTCTTGGGCACCCCCTCTGTCCGTGCTCATGTTACTGCCTTCATCGAGCTCAGTATCATCATCAGAGCCTTCCAAACGCTGGGCATCCTCCTGGAGCATGTACCCAACACTGTGGTCAAACAGTTCGAGGGAATCCTCATGAGGACATGGTGGAGCTAGGGAAGGAGTCACTGATGACATTGAGCTGAGGGAAGAGGCCGCTGCTTTGCCAGACAAAGCACCCTGGGCATGGGTGAGAGAGGATGAGGAGGATGAGGACGGCTTGGTCATCCACTCGACCAAGTCTTCCGCATGTTGCGGCTCAACACGGCCAGCTGCCGAAAAAAAGGCCAAGCGTGTCCCATGGCCACGTGCTGATGAGGATGCACCGTCTCCACGACCAGCACTAGACACAGAGCCTGCTTGCCCTCTCTTATTGGCTTGTGACTGTCTGCCTCTCCTTCTTGGCCTTCCAGACATACTAATGGCCTGTAGCTGCACTAAGCTGGGATAGAACACCTGTAATTTTCTTCAGGTAGCTTTATATACTGTAACCAGACAAGCCTGCCTGTCAGTAGGAAGATAACAGGAACGGATCTAGCTGAACACTGTGAGCAGGACGCACTGCACTGAATGTAAATAGCAGGAACGGATCTAGCTGAACACTGTGAGCAGGACGCACTGCACTGAATGTAAATAGCAGGAACGGATCTAGCTGAACACTGTGAGCAGGACGCACTGCACTGAATGTAAATAGCAGGAACGGATCTAGCTGAACACTGTGAGCAGGACGCACTGCACTGAATGTAAATAGCAGGAACGGATCTAGCTGAACACTGTGAGCAGGACGCACTGCACTGAATGTAAATAGCAGGAACGGATCTAGCTGAACACTGTGAGCAGGACGCACTGCACTGAATGTAAATAGCAGGAACGGATCTAGCTGAACACTGTGAGCAGGACGCACTGCACTGAATGTAAATAGCAGGAACGGATCTAGCTGAACACTGTGAGCAGGACGCACTGCACTGAATGTAAATAGCAGGAACGGATCTAGCTGAACACTGTGAGCAGGACGCACTGCACTGAATGTAAATAGCAGGAACGGATCTAGCTGAACACTGTGAGCAGGACGCACTGCACTGAATGTAAATAGCAGGAACGGATCTAGCTGAACACTGTGAGCAGGACGCACTGCACTGAATGTAAATAGCAGGAACGGATCTAGCTGAACACTGTGAGCAGGATGCACTGCACTGAATGTAAATAGCAGGAACGGATCTAGCTGAACACTGTGAGCAGGACGCACTGCACTGAATGTAAATAGCAGGAACGGATCTAGCTGAACACTGTGAGCAGGACGCACTGCACTGAATGTAAATAGCAGGAACGGATCTAGCTGAACACTGTGAGCAGGACACACTGCACTAAATAGTCTAGATAGAAGATAACAGGAACGGATCTAGCTAAACTGAATACAGTGTATATATATATATGCAACACCTGGGATGCATATATATACACAATACACTGTAAGTGCAGCTAACTGACTGACTGTTCTGCCTAATCTATCTAACTCAAATCAAATGACACTGTCTCTCTCTCTCTCTATCTCTCAGCACACCGGAACACACACTACACAGGGCCGCCGTGCAGGCGGCCTTATATAGTGTGGGGTGTGTACTAAATCCCCTGAGCCATAATTGGCCAAAGCCACCCTGGCTTTGGCCAATTACAGCTCTCTCTACTGACGGCGCTGTGATTGGCCAAGCATGCGGGTCATAGTGCATGCTTGGCCAATCATCAGCCAGCAATGCACTGCGATGCCGCAGTGAATTATGGGCCGTGACGCGCCACACGAATTTGGCGCGAACGGCCCATATCGTTCGCAATTCGACGGACGGTCGAACAGCCGATGTTCGAGTCGAACATGGGTTCGACTCGAACACGAAGCTCATCCCTACTCGTCAGCAGATGCAGCGTGTCACTTGCCACCGTCGCCTGCCACCAGGTGCATCGTGTCACTTGCCACGTTACTTGTCAGCAGATGCAGCAAGTCACTTGCCACGTTGCCTGCCACCAGATGCAGCTTGTCACTTGCCACGTCACCTGCCACCAGATGTGGATTGTCACTTGTCACGTCGCCTGCCACCAGATGTGGATTGTCACTTGTCACGTCGCCTGCCATGGAGATGATGCCCATTGTAGTGGTTGCCGTTTCCGGAGCAAGAAGTGACTCTGTACACAGGGGAGGAGAGAGAGATACACAGCGGCAACTAAGTGTAGCATTAAAACAACTTTTATTACACTAAAAGAATGTTACTGACAAAGGGAGTAGTGTGAAAGGCATTGAGAAACTGTGCAAGAATCCAGGCTAATTATCAATTTGAATTAGGAGCTGTCAGTGGGAACCGATCGGGCCAGTAGATGCAGAGTTGGCGCTGTATATCTCTCTCTCCTCCCCTGTCACTGAAACTGGCCCAGTAGTCCCGATGGCCAGTACATGCCTGAGCGCACCTAAACCTGGGAGCCAGGGCCCTAAATAGGCTCTGCTTGATGTATGATGGCTGCTTGAGTCACTTGGGGCAGCAGCATCAAATTGGATAGCTTCCCCAGTGATACAGAAGACCATAGAGGAACCTTGTTCCTCCTGACTTCCCCTCCAGCAACATTGCCACTACAGCTGAGCACCACCTGCTGTGAAGAAAATAGACTGCACCTGCCTACAAACTGGTGCACAGATATAGCAACCAATCACAATTTATGTGTACTTGTATCTGCTTTTCTCTGGTTTGAATTATAAAAGAAGTCATACTTTCTAAAGGGATGATAAAACCCAACTGTCAGGAATCAGCAGCAGGGCTGGCCAGATCTCCGTGGCGCTCAGGAGAGTGAGAGCATATACTGTATATATTTAAAGTAAGATTTATTTAACGTGAAACCAAAATCCATCCAAACACCAGTAAACAGAAAACACAGCAAACATGAAGATTACAAGTAAACCTAAACCAAATGATGAAATGGCAAAGTAATGGCTAACAAATAAACAATATACAGTATATACAAAATAGGGAACACGGAAAAACAGGGTAAAAATGGAGTTGCAAGGACGGGGGATCAGGATTAAAGGGGAGTAGGTAAGGAAGTAGGGTATCGGATGCAGGGGAAGAAGCAAGATCACGATTTAGGTACAGAATAAATCAGCACGCAAATTCAGGCAAAACACTGAAGCGAATTGCAATAGTAGTAAAGGGGCTAAATACCTTCCCAGCAGCCGGCATCAGGTGGAGACTGATTACTGGAATCTACTGGCTGCCGGGAGACACCTGTTTGTGGACACCAGAACTACAACCTTCCCCCCTGGGAACCACAGTGGCACCAGCAGGTCATCCAGGTCCTGACACCAAAATCATGTTTTTATGAAAAATATTAACATAATTTGCTCAGTAGAAAAAAAAATCTGGACAGCTTGTATTTATTAAGAATGCACTTGAGTCTTGGGCTTCTCAACTCCCAATGGTACTGGTGGTTTTGGTTTCTCAGGTTGATCTAATTTATGTGGGTGCCTTAGGGAGCACATCAAGTGAAAAGATGTACAAAAGGGTGGTTTGATTCCAGACTATAAATATAATACAGCCAACGCATTTTGGAGTATTAGATTCTTCCTTGTACAGAACCTTTTCATTTCATCTGGCGAATTGTTGAGCCATGTAGGTGTCTGTTTTGGGTTTATGATTTCTGTATGAACATTTTGAATTTCAAGCGTCTATTCTCTTTCAAACGTCTTTGGCCCCAAGGTTTGTATTTTTGATTCTGGATTTTGTGCAGATGAAATACATCAACAAATTATTTTGTCTTCTGTTCTATACCCACAAGGCAAAAGGGTTACACTGGAGTTATGTACTGGCCAATAAACTAATCCTGCTTTACCATGTGAGAGCAGTCATTTCAATCAAATTCACCAAAACTGGGCCTGTGTCCAATCCAGTCAGCAGGGGATCAGCGAACAGTTCAGAGCAGAACGGAACAGACGTCGCTTTTGTGAAATTCATTTTCATTTTTTGCCGCATGTAAATAACGGAGCTTTGTAGACCCATCTTAAAGTGGAACTAAATGTAGTGCTACCCCCGTAGGGCTTCGCTGGATCTTGGGTCCCCCTTTGCATGCAACAGGTATTTTCAGAAGGCACACGGGTATCAGAAACCAGTCCAAGGGCTTTGTTTTGTTTTTTGTTCATTAGGGGAATCAACTTGGATGGGGTTAGTGTGATATGGAATGGCCAGAACTTTGGTAGAGTAGACCTTGAAGACATGCAACGAACTGTCTCTAAATTCTAAGAAATGTAACATGGCTGCGTTGCCGTGGGACAGACCATAAAGCCAACAGGCAAAGTTAAACTCCACTTCTAATCTCAGGTACTTTATACCCACAAGAAATGCCAAAGCACCTGGCTCCAACTTATGATCCCCAATCAGAGTTGTAGTGTAGCTGTAATAGGCTAAATAGCTTTGAGCAGTCCCCTGTAGAAAGCTAGCTTAGTATTGCACCTGGCTGCTTCTCCTCTATAGGCTACTTGGTGTAGGAAATTTGAGGTTACTAACTCAGTTCTTTGTAAAGGTCCTGCAGCACATGTGGTGACTACTGAACAGGCCTTCTGCTGGACAGGTCCCAATGGCTCCCAGGGTCACTCAGCTAAGCCTAGCTGAGGGTGAAGGGCGTGAGGCTTCCTCCACCACTAGCAGGCCCGGATTTACTCCTTTTGCCGCCCCAAGGCCGGGCCCTTCAATGCCGCCCCCCCCCCCACACACACACACCAGCAGAAAGAGCCCCCAGACATAATACGGTCAAAGACTGCAGACATGATACAAGAGATGGTCAGAGACTGCAATCATAGTACAGGAGATGGTCAGAGATTGCAGACATGATACAGGAGATGATCAGAGACTGTATACATAGTACAGGAGATGGTCAGAGACTGCAATCATAGTACAGGAGATGGTCAGAGATTGCAGACATGATACAGGAGACGGTCAGAGACTGCAGCTCCTATGGACATTAGTAGATAACGGCCGATCGGCCCTGTCACCTGACCCAGCGATACAGCAATGGTTCCCCTGATCAGGAGTCAGCTCACTCTGAATTGCCCGTGGCGACTCTGCTGGGTAGCACCCAGATCTGTATTCCTGCAATGACTCCATTCCTTTCTCTGTCAGGGATGGCACCAGGCTGTGTGGCTTTCCCTCTGGTGGCGCAGGGCAGCAGGGTTCTCTCTCTAATGGTTTTCCCTCAGCACTGCCCTCTCCCTCTGGAGCCCTGGGTGTACTTTCCTGGGTGTAGACCCCCCCAGGACAAACCACCCCCCTCCATTAGTACAGACCCCCCCCCCAGGACAAACCCCCATCCATTAGTACAGACCCCCCCAGGACAAACCCCCCTCCCTTCATTAGTACAGACCCCCCCAGGACAAACCCCCCTCCATTAGTACAACCCCCCCAGGTCAACCCCCCCTCCATTAGTACAAACCCCCCCAGGACAACCCCCCTCCATTAGTACATACCCCCCAGGACAACCCCCCTCCATTAGTACAACCCCCCCAGGTCAACCCCCCTCCATTAGTACAAACCCCCCCAGATCAACCCCCCCTCCATTAGTACAACCCCCCGGACAACTCCCCCCCATTAGTACAACCCCCCCCAGGACAACCCCCCCTCCATTAGTACAACCCCCCCCCGAACAACTCCCCCCCATTAGTACAACCCCCCCCAGGACAACCCCCTCTCCATTAGTACAAACCCCCCCAGATCAACCCCCTCCATTAGCACAGACCCCCCAGGACAAACCACCCCTCCCTTCATTAGTACAGACCCCCCCAGGACAAACCACCCTCCATTAGTACAGACCCCCAGGACAAACCCCCCCCTTCATTAGTACAAACCCCCCCGGACAACCCCCTCCCTTCATTAGTACAGACATGCCAGGACAACCCCTCCTTCATTAGTACAAACCCCCCAGGACAAACCCCCCCTTCACTAGTACAGACCCCCAGGACAACCCCCCTCCATTAGTGCAGACATCCCAGGACAAACCCCCCTTCACTAGTACAGACCCCCCAGGACAACCCCCCCTCCCAGGACAACCTCCCCTCCATTAGTACAGACCCCCCAGGACAACCCCCCTCCATAAGTGAACAGATGGAGACAGGCTTGGGCGGGAGTGAGAGACACAGGAGAACACGCCCCCCCCCGCACAGAGACCAGCCGCTCCGATCTCCGGCGGCTGCTCTCCTTCTCTGACAGGAGGAGGGAGGGGGGACAGGCTTGAGCCTCAAAAAAAACAGCAGCAGCGGCAGTGACCTGCGGAGGAAGCTGCCTCAGTCTGGACACAGAGAGGAGGATGAGGGAGAGGAGCACTCTAGTGCTTCAGCGCCCCCACCTCTCTGGTGCCCGGGTGCGCTGCATGCTGCTATGTTAGTGTGGGGGGCGGCCAAGATCGTTGCAGGAGCGGCGCCGCCCCTGTACCACTGCTGCCCTGAGGCCTGGCCTCGGTGGCCTTGTGGGAAATCCGGCCCTGACCACTAGTATAACATGTTTGTCATTTTTATTGAAAAAAAACCCAAAAAATGAGACTTTACAATCACTTTAATATAAAAAAAATCTTCTGATTTTACAACAACTTTAACCGCCTATAGGGCTCTTTCACATGTGCTTTGCTCTTGGAAAAGCAATGCACGTTCTGATTGCTCTTCAGAGAGCATTTGACAGATGGTGCGAAAGCATTGTATTGCATGTTACTGCATGCTTTGTTACTGCTGCATGTTTTAATCCCCTAAATACCGGATTGCTGTCCCGAATCTGCATACACATTAAAGCGACAGGGGGTATATTTCCTGCCATGAAGCAAAGCGTTGTGGCTGTGGCATGTGTACAGGCTCTGCAGCCCCAGCCGCTGCAACTAAAGGGTGTAGTGCTTGGCAGAACTGCAGGATTTTACCGCCTCTCGATCCCTCACGTGAATGAGCCCTAAAAGTCTAAACTAGAGAATTATGTACAGAGACTGTTAGTAGGGATGTGGTGTGGTAGACTATAGGAATGGTCTTCTCATCTATTTATACTTGCTATACAGAGACGGTACAGTTTACTGTTTTACATATGTTTTCTATACATTTATTAACAAACTTAGCCGATTATGCGTGTTTGGGCTCGCTATAACTATGAACTAATTAGCATAATTTTTACTTTGTTTTCATAGACTTGATTAAAAAAAAATCACAGCAATTGAAAAATGATTTTTATTTAGAATGAAATACATTATCACCTTTTCCAACAAGCAATGTTTTATCGGTGAAGGTGTGATTTTATTATGTTATATAAATATTATATAAATATGACAATTGTGTTATAAGTAGTGTTGTAAATAGCTCAGTATCCAGTCATGTTTTAGCCCATTCATAAAGACGGTCGTAGAACCTGATGTTTTGTTTTATTTTATCAGCTTGAGCATGTTATTCAGTAACAAAAAGATAAGACCACCAATACTGTAAAAAAAATGGTTATAGTGGAACAGGACCTCCCCAAAATCTTTAAGGCTGGGTCCACATATGGGCCGCATACGGCTCCCAGCGGGGGTATGGTGCGTCCCCTTTCACTGCTTCAGGTCTGATTTCAGCCCAAATTTCGGGCTGAATTCGGACCTGAAACGGACCAAAAGACACACGGCGTTCTTGTGCAAAACGCACCAGTCCTGCCACAGAGATATGTGAACCGGCTCCATGGAGAGCCAGTCAAAATCTCCTGTTATTGCTGGGATCCTGCATCCAATTCACAATGGTGTGAACCCGGCCTAAAAATTAAAGTGTATGCAAGCGCTCATTCACATTTGCTTTGGTCTCCGAAAAGCATTGTATCTCCTCCTTACCGCCCGCATTAACCCCTTGAACCCCACACGAGTGCGCTGCAACTGTGTGCATTACATGTGCAGATCACAGAGCAGTCCTGAACCCTCCACCACCGGTGATCTTGGCTCCTCCTCTTCTCCCTGTGCTCCCATAGCCTCCCTCCATAGACCAGTGATCGCAAGCCTTGGCACTCCAGAAGTTTTGGAACTACATTTTCCATGATGCTCATGCACTCTGTAGTGTAGTTGAGCATTATGGGAAATGTAGTTCCAAAACATCTGGGGTGCCAAGGTTCGCCATCACTGCCATAGACAAACACAGCACAGCTTGACCCTGCCCCATGCTTCCTCACAGCATTTGATTGGCAACAGCAGAATGGCCAAAGGCTTGGGAGGACAAACTTTTCACTAATCTTCTGTATAGCAGCTTTTTCTGGAACTAACAGGGAATGGCCAGTATATCTAGGATCCTACATCAGCAGAAACCTATGGCACTTAGTTCTCTTTTGGCGCTGGCACAAATAACAGTCCCCAGCAAGCTCATTTCTCACAGTGTCCCTGAGGTGAATTCTCAGTGAGGAAGATAACAAGAGCCTTCTCCAGACCAGGACTTCAGTGCAGTGCCCTCCAGAAAACATCCATTGGTAATCTTTTCCTTAGCCCAGCAGCTGCTGAGACTGCAGTTTATTGTCTCAGTAAAGCTGCCTCCAGGGGCAAAAGCCCCAAGAGAACTGGAACCCTCCCTGGAGAGAAAAGAAACCTCTGCTCATGCTTCCTACACGTTTATCACCTCCCCAGCCACTTTCTGGATGGCCACTTCCAGGGATTGGCTGTGGCATGATAAATATTCAACTTACTATTTTAATCTCTCTGCCCTATGCTCTGGAAACTTCTTTCAGAGGCAGGTGGGAGTAACCAAACTCTAAGCCCAGGAAACTCTGAAAAGAGAAAACTACTATTCAACACAGTGGAACCAAAAACTAAATTTAACCTAGCAGTCTAACTAGAGGAGGGTGCTATTTCTATATAAAAATATATACTATATTGCCAAAAGTATTGGGACACCTGCCTTTGCACGCACATGAACTTTAATGGCATTCCATTCTTAGTCTGCAGGGTTCAATATTGAGTTGGCCCACCCTTTTCAGCTATAACAGCTTCAACTCTTCTGGGAAGGCTGTCCACAAGGATTAGGAGTGTGTCTATGGGAATGATTGACCATTCTTCCAGAAGCGCATTTGTGAGGTCAGGCACTGATGTGGACGAGAAGGCCTGGCTTGCAGCCTCCGCTCTAATTCATCCCAAAGGTGTTCTATCGGGTTGAGGTCAGGCCAGTCAAGTTCCTTCACCCCAAAATCGCTCATCCATGTCTTTATGGACCTTGCTTTGTATCCCTAAACTGTTCCCACAAAGTTGGGAACATGAAAAATGTCTTGGTTATGCTGACGCCTTAAGAGTTCCCTTCACTGGAACTAAGGGGCCAAGCCCAACCCCTGAAAAACAACCCTGCACCATAATCCCCCCTCCACCAAATGATTTGGAGGGATGGCCGAATACTTTTGGCAATATAGTATGGATGAAAGAGTTTTGGGTGGAGGAATTTGCTTGCCTGCACAGTCCTGACCTCAACCCGCTAGAACACCTTTGGGATGAATGCGAGCGGAGACTGCAAGCCAGGCCTTCTCATCCAACATCAGTGCTTGATCTCACAAATGCGCTTCTGGAAGAATGGTCAAACATTCCCATAGACACACTCCTAAACCTTGTGGACGGCCTTCCCAGAAGAGTTGAAGCTGTTATAGCTGCAAAAGGTGGGCCAACTCAATATTGAACCCTACGGACTAAGACTGGGATTCCATTAAAGTTCATGTGTGTAAAGGCAGGCGTCCCAATACTTTTGGTAATATAGTGTATATATTTTTATGTGTTCATTTCTTCTGTTAAGCAGCACCATTCTTGTGTTAACAACGTTCAGCATTAGTGTATAGAGTAAGTACATTTCTTTTCGCATAATAGCGGGCCTCCAGTCCCAGAAAGCCGTTCTTAGTGTAGCAGAAAGCTTGCCTACTCGCACAGATATCACTTCAATAGTGCAGGAAGCCTGAACGCTCACCTGTGGGCACACTCCCACTGAGGTGTTTCAGATGAAGCGAACGGCGCTGCGGTTATCGACAGCTCCAGAATAAGAAAGCCTTTTCAGCCGAATCAAATGGCGTTTAACGGTAGATAAGGATAGAGAGGAAAAAAAGAAACAGAATCACTCAAAATAATTTCACTTCACAGCGCCGGTCTCCATGATGTGCGAGATATAAGATGCCTCTACCACCAGCTGATAAAAACATGGAATTTTAAATTCTCAGATGTGAATGTTTTGAAGATGGTTGATTTAAAAGGGTAACTCCACTTTCGTGGGGAAAAAAAAAAATAGTAAATAAAGAAAAAATAATATAGCGTATACAATTGCGATACAAGTCATATTGTAATTGAATGTTATTAAAAATGACCTTTCCTTTTTTTAATCTGCAGCCGCTGTCATTTTCTGCAAATTCAGTGCAATATGGCAACCTGGAGGTGTTCTGTCCACAGAATAGGTACTGGCCACCCCCCAGAAAAGTCATTTCCTGCTTGTGTGATTGGCTCACCAATTTCCCCAGAAGTCTGCACTAAGATACAAATCAGATTTCAGGCATCCCCTGCAACAAAAATTTAATTTGTGAGATACTTCCTGTAGGAACATGTCTAAGGGGATGCAGGTCCAGCAGATTTTCTCATTACTTCTGTGCAGGTGCACACCTAAATAGATAATTGTAGCACCCTGATGTTTAGGCGGGGTTGCTCCTAAATTTTCCTGCCAGGTGTATTTGCCTTGTCCATTGTTCGGGGATCAATTGAGTTCACCCTAAGTCTGGAATTGCTGCACTTCACTCTTCTGCCACTGGGTGGTCGGGTACCCAGTGGCAATAGATAAGACAAGGGCAAAGCAAGGACAGATTAGGAGTATATGGGGTATCTCAGCCAATGGGCAGGGGTTTTCTTTAATCCCTTGGCCTGCTGGGAGAACCTATATATTCGGGTGAGGTCAGGTGATCGGGGTTCTGTGCCACCTGGACGGCTGTCTGGGTTGACGTGTGTTGCGTTGCCCGGGCTGCTACGCCGGAGTTTGGGCCTGTCCCGGGCACATCTGGCTGCTAGGCTGTCCGAGAGCCTATCCAGAAGCAAGAGAGCAGCGTAGGGTTGGGATTGCGGCTTGCAGTCCAACCAGAAGTGACGGTTCTGCGGGCCGGAGAACCTGTCGTGGTCGGAGGTAGAGGGGAAGCTGTCGCAACTAAGGGACCAACCACCTTGTTACCGTAGACCACAATGAGTAGCTGATGCAAGTACCGGAGCAGAGTTCTCACCAACCGGGGACGGTGAAGAATTGGGAAACTTCAGCAAGTGCCAAGCCAGGGACCCAGCCAGTGGGGTGACGCTTGAGGAGCATCTGGAGTGCCAAGCCAGGGATCCAGCAGGGAAGCGGGGGTGACACTTGAGGAAGATACTAAAGTAAGAAGATTGGAAGAACTCATGGGATTCAGTGGCAGTGAATCAGCAAGTCTAGTGAGAGAGACTGGGAGCTCGGTGGGTTGAGAGTCTACAAGAAGTGATTCTATAAAAGTAAAGGAGTTCATTACAATTAGTGTTAGGAACTGTTCTAAGACTGTTGCCATAGGAGACAGCGTTCCTACACGTGCAGATGTGGTGTCTTGCTGGATGCTTTTCCCTGCATGGCTGTCTACCTGTAGAAGTCTCAGAGTCTGCTAATTTACATTGCATCTACCTAAGGGTGTCCTGGCCCTAAACTCTCTCTCCCACTGTTCTGTTCAAGAGAAAATAAATCTCTTTGCCTTCAAGAAGTGTCTGGCGCCCATGAATCTACCTTACATTACACCCACCATGCCTTGCAACCCACTCTATACAGAAGGGCGTCAGCTGTCCTTGGCTCTGGAGGTTCTCATTAGACTAAAGGAAGCTCGGGATCTTGCTACATAATTATGAAACCACTCCCATTAGACCCACTCATCACAGAGGCACAGAGGAACACACAGGGATTTCTTCAGAATAACAAAAAGGTAGGAATCTGCAACAAAGGTTATTATAATCCTTGCAATGTATGTAGATCACCCAGAGGGGAATGTTTTTTTCTCAACAAAAGTGGAGTTACTCTTTAAAGACAACCTGTCATGAATCAAACCACCCCACCTGTGCGAGAAGCATCAGAAGGAAGCTGCTCCCTCATTTCCAGGTCACATACTTCCTCTGTTGCTATGATGTCATGATCAGTAAAGCTAATTAAAGTGTTACTAAACCCAGGACCCTGCATTCACTATATCGGGTCTCCCACAGTACACAGAACATGGAAATGCAATTATTTTAGTAAATATAAACTGCTAAATACCTTTTCTCCTCAGCAGTATATAGCAGTCTTGTGACTTCTATCAGTGTCTGGTTAAAGCTTGTAGGAGGAGTTTTTCATTCTACTCTGACTGTCCTATGAGGCTGCAGGTCCCCTGACCCTCTGTCTGCACAGTGCTGATCACATGCACCCTCCCCCAAGAAAAAAATAAACTCTCTAACAATACACACAAAACTGAGCATGTGCAGAATGACTCCAAAGGCTCTGTCTTATCAGGAGATGGATTGGGGAATGTGGAAGAAGGGGAGGATCAGAGAAGACAGAATCAAACTGTCTTTTTACCCAATGGACAGGATTAATTCCTTAGGTCTCAAAGTGAGTATAACAAGCATGCTTTACTGCATATACATTATGTGTGTGTAAAGAAGTGCAGCGCTGATGTGATATCAATGGAATGAACAACAAACTGATATAACTACATACTCAGTAGTAAGCACATAAGCATATTAAACAAGTGTTAATAGCAAATAAATCTATGTTCTATGATGGAAAGATCATACAGTCCCCATATATTCTTATAGACAGAAGTGAACAAATATTAACTTGCAATAGTGAAAAAACAGTAATGTGAAGCGAGAAATTTAATATATATACATTCGTGAGTAAATATCAAGGTCCATAAACAGATATACGGTATATGACGACATGGTGACTTGAAATGAATGCTTGGTGCAGACGCTTTGTCGGTAGATAATCCACAACCGATATATATATAAAGCTTACCAGAAAAGTTGAACCCAAATAGGTGTACGCCTAATGAGTCAGTAAAGCTTGTGGTGTAAAACACCCAGGGGAATCTTTCATCAGCACATACAGCATCCAGTTGGGGGTAAGACTCGTATGGTCCTTGGCAGCACTACTTCCCAATGGATGCCCACCGGAGGGATGATGGCCAAAGGATGGATCAGAAATTTTCTCCCAAATGGTGTATTTTATAGGAAGAAGAAGGAATAGGCCACATAGGGGGTTATTTATGAAAGGCATATCCACTTTGCACTGAAAGTGCACTTGGAAGTACAGTTGCTCTCAATTTAAGGGGTAGATCTGAAATGAGGGGAAGCTCTGCTGACTTTATCATCCAATCATGTGCAAGCTAAAATGCTTTTTTTTATTTTCCTTGCATGTCCCCCTCAGTTCTACAGCGACTTTACTTCCAAGTGCACTTGCAGTGCAAAGTGGATTTTCCTTTAGTAAATAACCCCCATAATGTAATTCCCTTTCAATATGAAAACATTTATTGTATATAAAAAGGGAACACTCACATTTGGTGAAGATAAAAAGTGCTTTGTAATAAAAAGTATGGAATGTGACGCAGTGGCATCAGCAGAGCCCGTACCGACGCGTTTCGTCTAATAAGACATCATTTGGGGTCTCCAGATGATGTCTTATTAGATGAAACGCGCTGTTTATCTTCACCAAATGTGAGTGTTCCCTTTTTATATAAAATAAATGTTTTCATATTGAAATGGAATCACACTGTGTGGCCTATTCCTTCTTCTTCTTATAAAATACACCATTTGGGAGAAAATTTCTGATCCATCCTTTGGCCATCATCCCTCCGGTGGGCATCCATTTGGAAGTAGTGCTGCCAAAGACCATACGAGTCCCCCAACTGGATGCTGTATGTGCTGATGAAAGATTCCCCTGGGTGTATTATACCACAAGCTTTACTGACTCATTAGGCTTACGCCTATTTGGGTTCAACTTTTCTGGTAAGCTTTATATATATCGGTTGTGGATTATCTACCACCAAATTGTCTGCACCTAGCATTTTTTTCAAGTCACCATGTCATCATATATATCTGTTTATGGACCTCGATATTTATTCACTAATGTATAAATATTACATTTTCTGCTTCACATTACTGTTTTTTCATTAGTGCAAGTTAATGTTTGTTCACTTCTGTCTATGAGACTATATAGGGACTGTATGATCTTTCCATTATAGAACATAGATTTATTTGCTATTATTATGAGGTCATTGTACAGTACTGAGTATGTAGTTATACTAGTTTGTTGTTCATTCTATTGATATCACATCAGTGCTGCACTTCTTTACACATAGTATTTTACATTTTGCAAATTGATCTATTTGCTGTGTCAGCTGCTAATATATTATTTAAAGAGACAGCGCGGTCCACCTGCTCCATATATTTACTGCATATACAGACTGACTTTACTGTTGTGGGTATAGTAACACTTTAAAGTGGTTATAAAAGCAGAAGGTTTTTTTTTATCTTAATGCATTCTATGCATTAGGATAAAAAGCCTTCTGTATGCAGCAGCCCCCCTAATACTTACCTCAGCCCATCTCTATCAGCAATGTTGCAGGAGAGACTCAGCTGTCTGGGACTCTCCCTCCTGATTGGCTGAGACAGCAGCGGGAGCCAATGGCGCTCAAAAGTGAGCTAATGAGGAGAGAGAGGGGGTTGAGCTGTGACTCCGTGTCTGAATGGACACACAGAGCTGCAGCTCGGCTCGGCTGCCCCCATAGCAAGCTGCTTGTTGTGGGGGCACTCGGCAGGAGGGAGGGGCCAGGAGCACCAAAGAGGCACCCGAGAAGAGGAGGATCCGGGCTACCGTGTCAAAACCACTGCACAGAGGAGGTAAGTATAACATGTTTGTTATTTTGAAACATAAAAAAAAAATAGCCTTTAGTATCACATCACTGCCCAGGAGATGGCAGTTTTCACACAGGTATTTTGTTTTGTGGCAGGTTTTCCAAACTCTTTTATACCAGCAGGATCCGGCGCTTTAAATGGGCTGACAAAGGGGTCCTGCGTGACTCTGAAACCTTGCACTACCTGTTCTGTGATCATGTTTCAATAAAAAAATCGTTTGGATGCTACTTGTTCATGGTGTGCTGGCAAATATCCTCATTGTGGCTTTCTGATCCAGTATCCAGCTGGTGGTTGCTGCAGCACCCAAATCTTCTAGAACTTTATCCAGGAAGGTGTGGGATGGGAATATGGAGTATTAAATGGGCTGTGACACCTGAGGCCAAGAGGTCATGTGACTTTGTGATTGACTGCACCCGTGTTACTGGCTCCCAATCGCCGGCGGTTGATCACGAGCTTTTGGTGACTGTCATAAAAGGGTTAAAAGCAAACCTGGCATGACTACTAGTTTCCTGGCTGTCAGGCTCATCCAATAGTGTGTTTGGCTTAAAGTGGTTATAAAAGCAGAATGTTTTATAGCCTTCTGCATTTAGAATGACTGCATTCTATGCAGTAAGGTAAAAAAAGAAAAAAAAACCTTCTTCATGCAGCTCTTCTAAATACATACCTGAGCCCAATCTTATTTCGGCAATGTGCAAGAAAAAACAGGCTCTCTCTCTCCTCATTGGCTCAGATACAGCAGCAGGAGCCACTGGCGCCAGGGACAAGGGATCGGGGGACAGAGCATGCATGTGTGCCCCCAAAGCAAGCAGCTTCCTATGGGGGCACTCTTGGGGGGGGGGGGAGCCAGGAGCACTGGTAGGGGCCCAGAAAGAAGAAGGATTGGAGCTGCTCTGTGCAAAACAATTTCATTTATTATTATTATTGTTTATTATTTTAATTAAACAAACAAAAAAAAAGAAGCTTTACACCCACTTTAACATAATTAGAAAACATGGGTAGGTAAGACAGGGCCGGTAAGTATTGCAAATGTGTGTTTAGCCATTTGGCTAAACTTCTACCTTAAAGAGGAGATCCACTTGGGAAAAAAAACTAAAAGTCAGGAGCTACAAATACTGCAGCTGCTGAATTTTAATACATGGACACTTACCTGTCCAGGGATCCCCCGATGTTGGCACCCAGCCAATTTTCAGATCGGCTGTCGGGTGCTGCCTCCGCCTTCTCCACTAAGGGAAACTGGCTCCCTACTGCGCATGCACGAAGCTCGCTGCGCTTTCTAATTGGCCTAGTGGCAGAGGAAGGAGGAGGGGGGCCGAACTTCTGAACTCCCGGAAGTGGGTACCTCCCAACTTTTGAACTTGACAATGAGGGACACTTAAGTCCTGTACACACGATACAAAAATTGGATAAAAAAATTTTGTCCGACGAATGATCTGCCGGTGTTCAGATCGTTAATCGACAGCCAATTCCGATTTTTTTTACAAAAGCTGGATGTGCAGACTATAAAATTTTTGTCTGATGTGAACTCAACATCCGATTTTCGTTTAATTAGTACGGTTTTCGTCCCAAAAAAATCGTAAGAGTAAGACTACGCATGCTCAGAAACAAAAGAATACAAACAAAACAATTCAACACATGACGTCACTTCTTAAGTTGTATTCTGTCATACGAAAATTTTCGTATGGTGAGTAACCTCTTCACTTTCTACATGAGACTAGCATGCAAAAAAAATGGACGAGGGGTCGTCCGAAAATCTGATCATGTGTACAAGGCTTTAGATCACAGGATGGGACGGGAGATCGCAGGATGGGACGGAGAGATGGCAGGATGGGACGCAGAGATGGCAGGATGGAACGGGGGGAGATGGCAGGATGGAACGGGGGGAGATGGCAGGATGGGACGGAGAGATGGCAGGATGGAACGGGGAGATGGCAGGATGGAACTGGGAGGTCACAGGATGGAACGGGGAGATTGCAGGATGGAACGGGGAGATCACAGGACGGGCGGGGAGATCACAGGATGGGACGGGGAGGTCACAGGAGGGGCGGGGAGATCACAGGAGGGGTGGGGAGATCACAGGAAGGGCGGGGAGATCACAGTATGGGGCGGGGAGATCAGAGGAGGGGCGGGGAGATCACAGGATCAGACAGGGAGGTCACAGGAGGGGCGGGGAGATCACAGGATGGGACGGGGAGGTCACAGGATGGGACAGGGAGGTCACAGGAGGGGCGGGGAGATCACAGGATGGGGCGGGGAAATTACAGGAGGGGCGGGGAGATCACAGGATGGGACGGGGAGGTCACAGGATGGGACGGGGAGATAAAAAGGAAGAAAAGCAGCGCCGACCTAAGTGTAGTACTGTAGCATAAACATTTATTACAGGTTAAAATGCACTCACTCAGAGTAAGGTAGATACAGGCACATCAAGTAAAAAATCCGTCCGGGAAGCTGTGTGGTGGGCAGCAGGGCTCCACAGGGGGCGATCCTGAATGCTGGAGTGTGTTACACTTGTCTCCTTGTCCCGTCTGACGGCGCAGGTGGTAACCAGTGTCACAGGCTGGGTTGAGACAGGCACAGCGTGGATCGTCTGTTAAGTTGTATAGGATAGGTATATATGTATAGGAGGGGGTTTTTTTTGTTTTTTTTTTTAAATGAAGGGAGTTGTGGACTTATAAATGGGTAGGGAATTGTATATAATAAAATATGAAAAATGTGGAAAAGAAGGAATGTATATATAAAAATATACATATAAAAATACATATACATATAAAGATGTACATAAAAAAATATATAAAAAAAAAAAAAATGAATATAGAAAATGCATAAAAAACGCATAAAAAAACGCATAAAAAACTTATACACATATATATACACATACAGTGGCTTGCGAAAGTATTCGGCCCCCTTGAACTTTTCAACCTTTTGCCACATTTCAGGCTTCAAACATAAAGATATAAAATTTTTATTTTTTGTGAAGAATCACCAACAAGTGGGACACAATTGTGAAGTGGAACGAAATCTTTTGGATTTTTGAAACTTTTTTAACTAATAAAAAAATGAAAAGTGGGGCGTGCAAAATTATTCGGCCCCCTTGCGTTAATACTTTGTAGAGCCACCTTTTGCTGCGATTACAGCTGCAAGTCGCTTGGGGTATGTCTCTATCAGTTTTGCACATCGAGAGACTGAAATTCTTGCCCATTCTTCCTTGCAAAACAGCTCGAGCTCAGTGAGGTTGGAAGGAGAGCGTTTGTGAACAGCAGTTTTCAGCTCTTTTCACAGATTCTCGATTGGATTCAGGTCTGGACTTTGACTTGGCCATTCTAACACCTGGATATGTTTATTTGTGAACCGTTCCTTTGTAGATTTTGCTGTATGTTTGGGATCATTGTCTTGTTGGAAGATAAATCTCCGTCCCAGTTTCAGGTCTTTTGCAGACTCCAACAGGTTTTCATCCAGAATGGTCCTGTATTTGGCTGCATCCATCTTCCCCTCAATTTTAACCATCTTCCCTGTCCCTGCTGAAGAAAAGCAGGCCCAAACCATGATGCTGCCACCACCATGTTTCACGGTGGGGATGGTGTGTTGAGTGTGATGAGCTGTGTTGCTTTTACGCCAAACATATCGTTTTGCATTATGGCCAAAAAGTTGGATTTTGGTTTCATCGGACCAGAGCACCTTCTTCCACATGTTTGGTGTGTCTCCAAGGTGGCTTGTGGCAAACTTTAGACGAGACTTTTTATGGATATCTTTGAGAAATGGCTTTCTTCTTGCCACTCTTCCATAAAGGCCAGATTTGTGCAGTGTACGACTGATTGTTGTCCTATGGACAGACTCTCCCACCTCAGCTGTAGTTCTCTGCAGTTCATCCAGAGTGATCATGGGCCTCTTGGCTGCATCTCTGATCAGTCTTCTCCTTGTCTGAGCTGAAAGTTTAGAGGGACAGCCAGGTCTTGGTAGATTTGCAGTGGTCTGATACTCCTTCCATTTCAAAATGATCGCTTGCAGTGCTCCTTGGGATGTTTAAAGCTTGGGAAATCTTTTTGTATCCAAATCCGGCTTTAAACTTCTCCACAACAGTATTACGGACCTGCCTGGTGTGTTCCTTGGTCTTCATGATGCTCTCTGCGCTTTCAACAGAACCCTGAGACTATCACAGAGCAGGTGCATTTATACAGAGACTTGATTACACACAGGTGGATTCTATTTATCACCATCAGTCATTTAGGACAACATTGGATCATTCAGAGATCCTCGCTGAACTTCTGGAGTGAGTTTTCTGCACTGAAAGTAAAGGGGCCGAATAATTTTGCACGCACCACTTTTCAGTTTTTTAATTGCTAAAAAAGTTTAAAATATCCAATAGATTTCGTTCCACTTCACAATTGTGTCCCACTTGTTGGTGATTCTTCACAAAAAATTAAAATTTTATATCTTTATGTTTTGAAGCCTGAAATGTGGCAAAAGGTTGAAAAGTTCAAGGGGGCCGAATACTTTCGCAAGCCACTGTATATATACACATATATATATATATATATACACACATACACACACATACACATACACACACATACATGCACATGCGCATGCGTTGGGTGGAACCAGCACATGTATGGGCACATGCCGTGGTGGGTGTGGGTTTCTAGTGGGATATAGGGGTAGAACCTTAGAGTGGAAGAATTATAAAGGGGGGAATAGAAAGAGAAAAAAGGGGGGGGGAAAGGGGAGGAGACACATCAGGGTATAGAGGGGTGTTATTGTTGGGGGGGAAGGGTGGTGGGGGAGGTGTGGGGTGTGTGTTGGGGCTGTGAAAGAGGGGATCTGGGCATGATTGAGGATGGATTTTTAGAGGACTGGGTTGACTTCTATTTCTTCATTCAGGCCTCCAGGCGCAAGGGCGTCAAGGGTATATATCCAAAAAGTTTCTCTTTCACAGAGACATTTGAAACGCTCTGTGGGGGGGAGGGTCCTGGGTATTTGTTCGATGACCCATACTAGTATACCATTGGTGGAGCCTTGGTGGTACTCTTTGAAATGTCTGGGGATGGTTAGATTAAGGTTTTCCTCTATAGATCTGCGGTGTTCGCCAAATCTTTTCCTAATGCCACGTACACACGGTCGGACTTTCTATCCTACTTGGTCCGGCACACTTTCCGACGGACTTTGTCCGCCAGGTGCGCCGGACTTTAAAACGGACGGACTTGCCCACACACGCCGGGACTTTCCGGCGGGCTAAGTCCGACGGACTTTCGCCGGAGTTCCGGCGGACTTTCAGAATGAACGGACTTGCCCACACACGGACAAGTCCGTTCATTTTGAACGTGACTCAGGTGCGACGGGACTAGCAAAGGATGTCAATCTTGCCGCTTTTATCGGCGAGATTGACACCTTGCGAGCCCCGTTGCGAGGCATACCAGGCCCTTAGGTCTTTTATGGATTATAAAGGGAAGCCCCTACGCCGTAAAAACGGCGTGGGGTCCCCCCTAAAATCCATACCAGACCCCGATCCGAGCACGCAGCCTGGCCGGTCAGGAAAGGGGGTGGGGACGAGCGAGCACCCCCCCCCCCCGAACCGTACCAGGCCGCATGCCCTCAACATGGGGGGTGGGTGCTTTGGGGGAGGGGGGCGCCCTGCGGGGCCCCCCCACCCCAAAGCACCTTGTCCCCATGTTGATGAGGACAAGGGCCTCTTCCCGACAACCCTGGCCGTTGGTTGTCGGGGTCTGCGGGCGGGGGGCTTATCGGAATCTGGGAGCCCCCTTTAATAAGGGGGCCCCCAGATCCCGGCACCCCACCCTATGTGAATGAGTATGGGGTACATGGTACCCCTACCCATTCACCTAGGGAAAAAGTGTAAGTAATAAAACACACTACACGGGTTTTTAAAATATTTTATTAAATAGCTCCGGGGGGGAATCTTCCTCCGGCTTCGGGGGTCTTCTTGCGGCTTCGGGGGTCCCTCCGCTTCATCTTCTCCCGGCGTCCGGTTTGTTCTTCTCCGCTCTCTTCTCCCGGTGTTCCAGTTCTTCGGCCGGCTCCTCTGCTGTCTTCAAGTAGCTCTCTTGCCAGCAGAGGTCCGGACTTCTGGGCTTCTTGTCTTCTTGTCTTCTTGTCTTCTCTTCCCCAGATGTTGACACGACGCTCTCTCCGGCTGGACTGCTCTCCGAGGGCTGCGTTGTGACTTATATAGGCGGAGACCCCGCCCCCTTTTGATGTCACAGTCCCTGGGCATGCTGGGACTGTGACGTTTTAGGGGGCGTGGTCACTGGGTGATGTTGACCACGCCCCCTAAAACGTCACAGTCCCAGCATGCCCAGGGACTGTGACATCAAAAGGGGGCGGGGTCTCCGCCTATATAAGTCACAACGCAGCCCTCGGAGAGCAGTCCAGCCGGAGAGAGCGTCGTGTCAACATCTGGGGAAGAGAAGACAAGAAGACAAGAAGACAAGAAGACAAGAAGCCCAGAAGCCCAGAAGTCCAGACCTCTGCTGGCAAGAGAGCTACCTGAAGACAGCAGAGGAGCCGGCCGAAGAACTGGAACACCGGGAGAAGAGAGCGGAGAAGAACCAACCGGACGCCGGGAGAAGATGAAGCAGAGGGACCCCCGAAGCCGGAAGAAGACCCCCGAAGCCGGAGGAAGATCCCCCCCCGGAGCTGTTTAATAAAATATTTTAAAAACCTGTGTAGTGTGTTTTATTACTTACACTTTTTCCCTAGGTGAATGGGTAGGGGTACCATGTACCCCATATTCATTCACATAGGGTGGGGTGCCGGGATCTGGGGGCCCCCTTATTTAAGGGGGCTCCCAGATTCCGATAAGCCCCCCGCCCGCAGACCCAGACAACCAACGGCCAGGGTTGTCGGGAAGAGGCCCTTGTCCTCATCAACATGGGGACAAGGTGCTTTGGGGTGGGGGGGCCCCCGCAGGGCGCCCCCCTCCCCCAAAGCACCCACCCCCCATGTTGAGGGCATGCGGCCTGGTATGGTTCAGGAGGGGGGGGGCGCTCGCTCGTCCCCACCCCCTTTCCTGACCGGCCAGGCTGCGTGCTCGGATCGGGGTCTGGTATGGATTTTAGGGGGGACCCCACGCCGTTTTTACGGCGTAGGGGCTTCCCTTTATAATCCATACCAGACCTAAGGGCCTGGTATGCTCCGTGCTCGCCGCAATAGGAAAATTTGTTTTTCCTATTGCAGCGAGCGCGAGATGCAATACCCTGCCCTCGTGTCGTATCTGGTCCGTCGGACCAGCATACACACGAGCGGGCTTTCCGTCGGACCAGCACAAACACGAGCGGACTTTCCGCCCGAAACTGAGTCCGACGGAAAGATTTAAAACTTGTTTCAAATCTAGGTCCGGCGGGCTTTTGGGAAAAAGTCCGCCGGAAAAGTCCGCCGGCGCCTACACACGGGCGGTTTGTCCGGCACACTCTGGTCCGCCGGACCAAGTATGCCGGAAAGTCCGACCGTGTGTACGCGGCATAAGTGTTCGGATGGTTCGACCAATATAGAGTAGGTTGCAGGGGCAACGGATGCCATAAATTACAAAGTCTGAGGAACAATTGAAAAATTCTCTGAGTTGGTAGGTGTTTCCTTTTGTGGTGAAAGATTTTTGGCGATGGGGGACAAATTTGCAGGTGAGACATTTGATCTTTTTGCATTGATACATGCCGTTTAATGAGAGGAAGGTCCGAGATGGGGTGGGTCTGTTACGTGTAGTTTTAAGCTTGCTTGGGGCAATAAGGCTTTTTATGTTTCTGGCTTTGCGGTATGTGATCTTGGGTACAGTGTGGATGGATGATTTTAGCATGGGATCCTCCAGTAGAATGTCCCAGTGCTTTTTGAAGATTCTTTCCATTTTTTTGTATTTTGAGTGAAATTGGGTGATGAACCTGGTGGTGTGGGGCTGGGGGGGGGGGGTGGTGGGTTGGGTTGGTGGTTCTGTATGGGAGGGAGAGTCACCTGTTCACCTCCCTTGCTATTTCCTCCTTGTCTCCTCCACTCTCCACCCCCTATTCTGTCATCATGTTCCTCAACACTGTCCACCCCTCCCACGGTTCCCTTAAGCCTAATACGAGGTAGGCGGAGCCAATGATGCAATTGGCCCGCCTGCCCTTCTTATACCTCTTCCGAAATTAATGGACGCTATGCCTGATGAAGGAGCACGCATGCTCCGAACGCGTGCACGCCCCCAGCGTCACTGATACCCGGGAAATACAACTTAACAGACGATCCACGCTGTGCCTCTCTCAACCCAGCCGGTGACACTGGTTACCACCTGCGCCGTCAGACGGGACAAGGAGACAAGTGTAACACACTCCAGCATTCAGGATCGCTCCCTGTGGAGCCCTGCTGCCCACCACACAGCTTCCCGGACGGATTTTTTACTTGATGTGCCTGTATCTACCTTACTCTGAGTGAGTGCATTTTAACCTGTAATAAATGTTTATGCTACAGTACTACACTTAGGTCGGCGCTGCTTTTCTTCCTTTTTATCTCCCTCCAAAGGTGAATTCTGCCCTTCAAGCAAGCTGCCTCCTGTGTTTGTATCTGCATCTCTCCCCCTGAGGTCATAGACCTATACTCTGCATTCCCCCCTCCCCCCCCCCCCTCTCCACTCATTTCATCCCAGTTTTTATGCCTGGACTTTTGTTCATCAACCCAGCACCATCCCTGGACTTTTTTTTACCATTTTTCATATTTTATTTTTCATTTTTTATTTTCTATTATCATTATTTTTATCATATAAATGTATTGTAACTCACACATGACTGTTATTTAAATTGATATCTTTTAATTCTATATTTTTTTATATAACTTACTATCCCTTTGTATATTGCTCACCCCTATCCATAGCTGTCGTCCCCTAGCGCAACAAAATATTGTAAATTATCTGGGACGGGGAGATAGCAGGATGGGACGGGGAAATCGCAGGATGGGACAAGGAGATGGCAGGATGGAACGGGGAGGTCACAGGATGGGACGGGGAGGTGGCAGGATGGGATGGGGAAATCACAGGATGGGACGGGGAGATGGCAGGATGGAACGGGGAGGTCACAGGATGGGACGGGGAGGTGGCAGGATGGGATGGGGAAATCACAGGATGGGACGGGGAGATGGCAGGATGGGATGGGGAAATCACAGGATGGGACGGGGAGATGGCAGGATGGGATGGGGAAATCACAGGATGGGACGGGGAGATGGCAGGATAGAACGGGGTGATGGCAGGATAGAACGGGGAGATGGCAGGATGGAATGGGGAGCTCGCAGGATTGGACGGGGAGAATGCAGGATGGGACGGGGAGATTGCAGGATTGGACGGGGAGAATGCAGGATGGGACGGGGAGATTGCAGGATTGGCTGGGTAGATAGCAGGATTGGACGGGGAGATCACAGGATGGGACGGGGAGATGGCAGGATGGGATGGGGAGCTCGTAGGATTCGACGAGGAGAATGCAGGATTGGACGGGGAGAATGCAGGGTTGGATGGGGAGAATGCAGGATTGGACGGGGAGCTCGTAGGATTGGACGGGGAGAATGCAGGATTGGACGGGGAGAATGCAGGATGGGACGGGGAGATTGCAGGATTGGACGGGGAGAATGCAGGATGGGACGGGGAGATTGCAGGATTGGATGGGGAGAATGCAGGATGTTATGAGGGTGGTGGACAGGAAGACCTCAGGATTCAGGATGAATGTTGGTGGACAGAGGAGAGAAAGCATAAAACAATGCAATTCAGATTCAATTTAGATTGAGACACAGATCACTTCCCCCTTCTCAGCACACTCACTGTCCTTATCTCCTGCTGCAGAGTCCTGTACAGATGAAGTAGACAGAAAAGTGGTGCACTCACTGTGTCTGCAGCATGAGCCCAGCTTCTGTCTTCCAATGATCTGATAAGATTCTGGGCACAGGCTTCACCAAAAATCTGTCATCTGCCAGGATATTGCAACAGCTTAACTGCATCAAGTTTTCTATAAGGCACACACACGGACCTGCTCGCCTCCATTGGAAAGTGCCTCCTCTTCTTCAGCGCAGATCGGCAACTGACCCCGCCCCCACAGCACAGAGTGAGTGGCCAGTACAGGATGATTGTTATGAGCTGCAGCCAATGAATCACCATGAAAAGCAGCCGGGAGGTCCAATCAAAGAAGGTTTTCACACACAGTGAGAAAACCAGCCTCAGCTTGGATTCTGCCTTCATATGCGGGATAGCGGGACAGCCTTCCCTTTGCGGGACAATCCCGCCCATTCAGGGACGGTTGGGAGGTACATGTAAACCAGTGGCCGATGGTATAATTTTGGGGGGGCAAAAAATGCACCCACAGCCACCCCCCCAATCAGGTCACCCCCATGTGGATCGGTCAGTCAGGTCACTGCACACGAGAGTCCTGTACTTACCCCATCTATGGCGCTAGCCTCTGGGCGGCGGGTTCCCCACCTCAGCATGGCCCGGGGGGTGGGGGGTGTGTGGGTATGGTGTGTGTTGGCAGGCTGGAGCGATAGGGGTAGAGTTACTGTGGGGTGGCGGGCTGGAGCGACAGGGGGAGGTCAGGTCTGCCAGCCCCCCCCCCCCCCCCGACCATCAGAGCACCAGCCGCCACTGTCTACAGGTTAACCCAAGAGCATTTTTCTCCAGCATCCACAGTCCCAAATTTCCCCCGGAGACAATTTCTGAAAACAACTTCTGAAATAACATTAACATGTCAAATCATATATGAGATGTAAGCGGTTTAAGTTAGATCCACTCTAACTTGTGCTTCCAGATAGTAAAGAGTGTTTTTTGTGCCATATAAATATTCTGTTGTATATATTCACTTTTTGGATAATAGCATCATTTACATATGTAGTCTCTGAACAGGAGGAAATCTTCCATTTCCAGCTTCTCTCCGGCAAGTTTAATATTTCAGTTCACGCTGTAATCTACCGCTACCAGGAAGAGCCCTCGAATAACAATCTAGCCGGCAAGACTTAGCCGTCATCCTCATTACAGCAAGAAGGTCAGCTACAAATAAGGGTGGCAGACCCCACAGGAAATGTTTTATGTATTATTTCATAAATGGCACACTGTTACCTTCCAGAGATCTCCATGTTTTAATGATCATCCATCTTTAAAGAACAAAAAGATAAACTTCAATGCAATAAAAGTAGGACAGACTCCTAAATGTTACTAAAGGCCTTACATTAAAGATGATCATCCTTTTTTAGCATTATCTCCCCAATAAATATTTGCTGTGCATTCTTTATTTGCATGATTGCCTTACTCTTTCCCATCTTGATACAACCAGGCAGATATAGTGAGGTGGGATAAAACAAACAGAAAAACTCCCAAGCTTAAAGGGACCCTATCGCCGGATTATTCATTTCAGTAAAAAAAAGCATTTAACAAATTTTATGCATGTCATTTACCGGTAAAAACCTCCCTTGTGTAGACATCTGAAAACACTGAGACGCTGCTGGGCACCTCCATCTTGAATGTGATGGGGATGAGAAGGGGATGTGTGGGCGGGAAGATTCAAGCTGAAGCCCAGCAAACAGATAAGAAAAAGGGGAGTCTGATCCATCAAGTCCCTCCTGCCTCCCAGTGAGTACACTGATGTAGGGGATGTTCTCTTTCTCTCTTTCTCTCTCTCTCTTTCTCTCTTTCTCTCTTTCTCTCTTTCTCTCTTTCTCTCTTTCTCTCTTTCTTTCTTTCTCTTTCTTTCTTTCTTTCTTTCTTTCTTTCTTTCCCGCGAACTGTCGTAGCTATACGTCGGTCCCTTTAAGCGGGATAGCAGGCGTGCGTGCCCGCTGCACAGTGGGGGTGCTGATGCTTGTGACCGGCGGTCTCCATGACCACCGGTCACGGGTGATCGCGGGCACGAGAGGCAGAACAGGGACATGTGTGTGTGTGAACACACACATCCCAGTTCTGTGAGCAGAGGAAACACAGTTGACCCCCTTGAGCGTCCCCTAGTGTTAACCCCTTCCCTTCCAGTGACATTTATACAGTAATCAGTGCATTTTTATAGCACTGATCGCTGTATAATTGTCAATCGACCCAAAAATGTGTCAAAAGTGTCCGATGTGTCCGTTATAATGTCGCAGTCTTGATAAAAATTGGAGATCACTGCCATTACTAGTAAAAAAATAATAATAATAAAAATATCATAAATCTAGCCCCTATTTTTTAAACGCTATAACTTTTGCGCAAACCAATCAATATACGCTTTTTGCGATTTTTATTACCAAAAATATGTAGAAGAATACATATTCATCTAAACTGAGGAAAAAAAATAGCTTTTTTTAAAAAAAAATTGGGGCTATTTATTACAGTAAAAATGAGAAAATATTGTGTTTTTTTCAAAATTGTCGCTATTTTTTTTGTTTATTACGTAAAAAATAAAAACCGCAGAGATGATCAAATACCACCAAAAGAAATCTCTATTTGTGGAAAAAAAGGACGTTAATTTTGTTTGGGTACAACGCCGCACTTCCGCGCAATTGTCACATAAAGTGACGCAGTGCCGTATCGCAAAAAATGGCCTGGTCATTGAGCAGCCAATTCTTCTGGGGCTGAAGTGGTTAAATCTGCAGCTTTCATTAAAATGGTGCCTGGTGATCCTAAGTAGGGATGAGCTTGGGTTTGGTCAGAACCTGGAAGTTAGCTGTGGTACATGCAAGTATACAAAGGGGCAGGTATGTTCATTACATCATTGATCAATATTGCCACAGGGCCATATTAGCTCAATGATGTCAGGAACATTTCCACCCCTTTGTGTATGTCTGCTGCAGGGTGGGGAATCTCCTGCCTGCAGCTCATTGCCCCAGCAAAGAAAGCTAACTTCTTGGTTTGGACTGAACTCCCAAACCCAAGTTCATCACAAATCCTGAGAGGAAGGTCCTTTCTCAAGCACTTGCTGTTATTGGATGACAATTGTCTCCCTTTTGTGGTCCTGCATTGTCACCCTGTCACTTGTTCCCCTGGTAGAGTCTACAAACATCCATACCAACATACATTGTTCAGGCATGGTCCACCATTGTCATTATCAATAATCCGATCCACGTCAGTGATGTGCAGCCAACGTACAGTAGGATCAGCACTCCATTCATTTGTTTTGTCTTTAGGAGAACTTAGTGTCCCTACTAATGGGCCCCCCAATACCATCCACCATGTGAATGAGTAAAGGGTACATAGTACCTCTACTAATGGGCTCTAAATACTGCCCCACCATGTGAATGAGTAAGGGATACATAGTTCTCCCACTCCCCAATACCACCCCTCATGTGCATGATTGAGGGGTACATAGTACTCCTACTACTGGGCCCACAGTACCTCCCCCCATGTGAATAAGTAAGAGGTATATGGTACCCCTACTCATGGGTCTCCAATATCGCCTCCCATGTAACAGTAAAAGCAGCGTACTTATGTGCCCCCTATACCTCCTCCCATGCGAATGAGTGAGGGACACCTAGTACCCCTGCTCAGAAGCACCCCTAATGTGAATAAGTAAGGGGTATATAAAAACATATTGGCCCCCGATACCACCCCCTATGTAAATGACAAATTGACACATTTATTTAAAAAAGATAACCAGGAATTTTGTAAATAAAAATATATACAGTATATAGTTCTTCCTGAAAATGCTTACCTTGTCTCCTGTGCTGTCCTTCCCAGAAACGTTTCTCCACCTCTATTGTCAAGGACACCCCCGATCAGCTTTGTCAATTTGTCCACCCAGTCACCCACGGATTTCGTATATTCGATGATCTCCAGACTAGTATCACAATCCTAAACATATGGGGGGGGGTTTTATCTGCAAAATAAACATTATCTCTCCACACTCTCACCTTCTTGTATATTATCTAAACCCACTGCCTTTGAACTTATAAATTATTTGAACTTTTAAATTATAACTTATAAATTACTTATAAATTTATAAACTTTATAATAATAAACGTATAAATTACTTCACGATGCCACCCCAATCTATGCAGACCTTCATGCCTTTATGTGTAAATGGTCTTCTATTCTACAACAACGTCCCATCACTCTCCCCTGTTGGAACAAAATATGGTCATCTACCTCCAAAATATCTAGATGTGTGGCGCAGAGAGAGAGACGGCATACAAAATCCTTATGTTCTGGTACAGAACACCTGAAGTTTTACATTGTCAAGATCATACCCTTTCCCCTTTATGTTGGCGTTGTGGTAAAACTAGAGGTACCCATTTCCACACTTTTTGGCAATGAGAGGTTATTGTGCCTTTTTGGTCTATGGTAATGTCCCTCTGAATAGGCTTGCTTCTTTTATTTTGTTAGCAGCCAAGAGAACTATTCCATTACACTGGTTATCCCCCCCCCTCAGGTTCAGCTCTTGAAGGTGCTTCCAGAAATACACAGATTGGAATATATGGCGGCTCAGGTGGGAGATGCTGTACCCCAGTTTATTAAGATATGGGATCTGGGATTCCTCTGAGTTTGGTACCCCTCCCGGTCTCGACTGAATGAGATAGGCGGTTGATAAAAGTCCTAAGCTTTTTTGTGTCCCTTTATCTCATATAATTTAAACATTAGTGTCTGCGCTAGAAGAAAAAAATCCCATCAATCCAAAAGTGCAGCAATATAAAACATAAAAAACATAAATACTCAAATGTATAGTCCACTGAAGTGAAAATATCCCTAAGTGATGGAATATAAAGTGCACAGTGCTGAATACACAATGGGAGTGATAAGTCCAAAACCTATCACGTATATATAAAAAACAAAAAAATATATAACAAATCAAAGAAATATACGGGGATGTGACCCCTAGTGACTCAAATTAAAGTCCAAAACAGTGTGTATCCAAAGATATGAAGGTGCCCAGGAAAACCATAGTCCAAAGTTATAGTGAAATTCACATATCCTTCCTTCCAAATGTGCATCACCAAGGAAACATGCTGTAGTGTCTTCCAGCCACCCCCACAGGTGTATATGCTCACCTTCTTGTGTGTGACACAGCGTTTAAACTATGCCAAACAAAGCCTTGGAGCCACTCCTGTGCTCATTTGGAATCAGCTGCGTGGACCTCCAGTGTTCTCAAAGGAAGGTAACATATGCAAAAGAAAAAAACTCCATAGCGCAATATTGCAAGAATAAAAAAGAAGACATAATTAAGTTTGGGATTGATGAAGGCTTTCTGAATAAGCATGAAGCCAAGTACTTAATCCCTATGGTCAGTAAAATGCCCGTAATCTACTACTTACCTAAAATCCATAAGGACAGCTTGAACCCACCCGGGAGACCGATAGTGAGTGGTATCGGATCTCTCACCTCCAGATTAGGAGAGTACATAGATATCCATCTACAGCCGTTAGTGAAGAAAACAAGCGCCTATCTTAAAGACACCAAGCACACTTTGCAGCTGCTTGGAGGGTGTACTGCACATAAGGATATGATTATGGCTACAGGAGATGTAGCCTCATTGTACACTAACATAGATCATGAGGGCGCCCTGAATGCTGTCAAGTGGGCCTTGGACAAAGAAGACGAAATTGATGAGGATTTTACGTTCTTTCTTTTGAAATGTCTGGACTTCTGTTTGCGGAACAACTTTTTCTGGTACGACAACAAGATCTATCTACAGAAGAAAGGCGTCGCGATGGGCGCCAAATTCGCCCCTAGTGTAGCAAATCTCTACATGGCTAAATGGGAGGAAGAGGAGAATCTAAGGGATGACAATGGAGATATCTTACTTTACAAGAGATTTATAGACGATCTTTTAATCATTTGGAGAGGGGATATGGAAGGTCTGATGGGGTTATTAAACTCCATGAATGTCAACAATCGCAACATCTCCCTCACCTGGGATGTGAGTACGGAGAGTATACATTTTTTGGATTTAGAGATCTTCAATACCAATGAGGGTATCATCACTAGATCCTTCTTCAAAACTACGGACAGGAATTCGTATATCCCGGTTAAAAGTTGCCATTACAAGCCCTGGTTAAATAACATTCCAAGGGGACAGTACATGAGGATGCGAAGGAATTGCACTAGGATATTGGATTATGAGACCCAGTCAGAGAAACTGAGTACCATGTTCTTAGAGAAGGGATACCAGAATGAGTTTTTGGAGAAAGAAAGAAGTAAGATTAGAAGCATGAATAGGGTGGATCTTTTAAAGGATGCCATTAAAGTAACCAACAATGATAATCAAGAGGGTATTAATGTGGTTCTGGATTACTCTGTACAAAGTTATGAAGTAAGGAGGATCATATGTAAATATTGGAGTGTGTTGAAACAGGATACCCAGCTTAAAGATATTCTCCCAAATAAGCCTAAATTTGTTTTCAAGAGAGCTCCCAGTTTGCGGGATAGGCTAATACATAATGTGGTAGACCCACCCCCCCCAAAACCCAAAATGTTTCTGGACCTAGAAGGGTTCTATAGCTGTGGGAGATGTTATAGTTGCAGAAGGATTCCGGATAATACTAGGAGGTTAAAAGAATTCACGAACCCTAGAAACAACTTATCGTACAAAATTAGGGATTTCATATCATGTGATACAGTAGGGGTGGTCTACGCCTTGAAGTGCCCATGCAACCTGGTGTATGTGGGGCGCACCACCAGGGCTCTCAAAGATCGCATGGAGGAACATGTGAGGCACATACGCAATGGGTCCGATAAGCATGGCTTATATGTGCACTTTAAGAGGGTACACAATCAAAGTACCATTGGCATGAAGTTTTGGGGGATTGAGGCACCCAAACGCCACTGGAGGGGGTCCAATTTTGTCAGAGAGATAAGTAAAAAGGAATCCTGGTGGATACACCAGCTTGGATCTTTGGTCCCTGGGGGATTGAATAGAGAGTTTGATTTGAGATGTTTCCTCAGTAACTACTAATACTGTAGAGTTTGGTGGTATACTCCTTTATTACTTCTGTTTCCTTACTTCTTTGAGTTGAGTTGGGGCTTTTTTATTACAGGCTATATGCATATGATGGTTTTTTATTCCTCTTGATAGTTCAATTATCCCTCCACAGTAATTTTATTAATATGGTCGTAGACATACGCAATAGACGCATTTTTAACATTCCTTAATAAAGTGTAGTTGTATTTCATTTTATTTAATTTTTATATAATTTTAATTTTTAATTTTATTAATTCATCTCTGGGGTCACCGAATATATATATAACATATATTTTTTGCTTGATCTTTTATAGAGTAGACATGTCGTTTTGTGATATTTAAATATATGTTTGTGGTCATCTAAATGTGTGAGGTGCGTGGCGGTGCTCTCTTTGCTAGCCAACTCCGTCCTGTACATAGTTATGTAGGCATTATTTAAACATTTACTCCATGCTTCATCGGATCGCTCATTGCGCGGTCGTATTACTATTAGTGTACTTCGTACGGTTTGTTCTCCACATCCTATTAGGTTTACATTTACTTATGTGGTCCTAGGCAAAATGGCTGCCATGATTGACATGGCTTATTTTGGCTTTATCCATGGTCCTAGGGAAAATGGCCGCTATGAACATAGCTGTAGCCCATGAACAATAGTGTCCGCGGTCTTAGGCAAAATGGCCACCGGAGCTATAAATTTACTCTTGAGCTCCCGTCCAATCAGATCCCCCTGATGAAGGCACGTGGTCCCGGTGCCGAACACGCGTAGGGGAGGGGCCTGGACGGAGCTGTCAGCAGAGAGAGAGAAGGAGAGAAGGAGAGTTTTTGTTACACACACCGCAGCACACGCCACACCGCGAGATTGACCGTTCATTGTCTGCTTAGGGTGGTGCACTTACGCACCCACAATATGTGAGTACCCCATCAAGGGGAGAGAATTATTTTATTAAAAGCTTTTTTATTCTTGCAATATTGCGCTATGGAGTTTTTTTCTTTTGCATATGTTACCTTCCTTTGAGAACACTGGAGGTCCACGCAGCTGATTCCAAATGAGCACAGGAGTGGCTCCAAGGCTTTGTTTGGCATAGTTTAACCACTTCAATACCAGGCACTTAGACACCTTCCCGCCCAGCCCAATTTTCAGCTTTCAGCGCTGTCACAATTTGAATGACAATTGCGCGGTCATGCTACACTGTACCCAAACAAATTTTTTATCATTTTGTTCCCACAAATAGAGCTTTCTTTTGGTGGTATTTGATCACCTCTGCGGTTTTTATTTTTTGCGCAACAAATAAAAAAAGACAGAAAATTTTGAAAAAAAACACGTTTTTCTTTGTTTCTGTTAAATTTTTTTGTAAATGAGTATGTTTTCTTCTTCAATGACGGGCACTGATATGGCTGCACTGACGGGCACTGATACGGCGGCACTGATGGGCACCGATGAGGTGGCACCAATGAGGTGGCACTGATGAGGTGGCACTGACGGGCACTGATGATGGGCACTGATAGGCGGCACTGATGCGCACTGATAGGTGGCACTAATGGGCACTGATAGGTGGCACTGGTAGGTGGCACTGATGGGCACTGATAGGTGGCACTGATGGGCACTGATAGGCGGCACTGATGGGCACTCGTAGGTGGCATTGATGGGCACTCGTAGGTGGCGTTGATGGGTAGTTATGGGTGGCACTTATAGTTGGCACAGATGGGCACGGATGGGCACTGATAGGTGGGCACAGATGGGCACAGATGGGCACTGACAGGTGGCACCGATGGACACTGATGGGTGGCACTGATCATTCTGATTGATGGCAGTGATGCCCCTAAGTGTGGCATTGCTGGGCATCACTGCAACATAATTGTGCCAATCAGTGCCCATTTGTGGGCACTGATTGGCACAGATTTGGCACTGACTGGGCACATGTGGATGGCCATGGGGTACATACCTGGCCATCCACATGTTTCCCTTCCCTGGTGGTCCTAGTGGCGATCCCTGGTGGTCCAGTGTGGTGATCTGTGGGGGGGCTGCGCTGATAAACAATCAGCGCAGACCCCCCCTGCCAGGAGAGCCGCCGATCGGCTCTCCTCTACTTGCGTCTGTCAGACGCGAGTGAGGAAGAGCCGATCAACGGCTCTTCCTATTGACAGCGTGATCAGCCGTGATTGGACACGGCTGATCACGTGGTAAAGAGCCTCCGCCGGAGGCTCTTTACCAAGATCGGTGTAGCGGTGTGTCAGACTGACACACCGGTCCACCGATCGCCGCGATGCGCGCCCCTGCGGGCGCGCGGCGGCATGTTATCCTGAAGGACGTCATATGACGCCCAGTCAGGATAACAGAACCACCGCCCGGCCGTCAATCCGCTATAGGCCGGGCGGGAAGTGGTTAAACGCTGTGTCACACACAAGAAGGTGAGCATATACACCTGTGGGGGTGGCTGGAAGACACTACAGCATGTTTCCTTGGTGATGCACATTTGGAAGGAAGGATATGTGAATTTCACTATAACTTTGGACTATGGTTTTCCTGGGCACCTTCATATCTTTGGATACACACTGTTTTGGACTTTAATTTGAGTCACTAGGGGTCACATCCCCGTATATTTCTTTGATTTGTTATATATTTTTTTGTTTTTTATATATACGTGATAGGTTTTGGACTTATCACTCCCATTGTGTATTCAGCACTGTGCACTTTATATTCCATCACTTAGGGATATTTTCACTTCAGTGGACTATACATTTGAGTATTTATGTTTTTTATGTTTTATATTGCTGCACTTTTGGATTGATGGGATTTTTTTCTTCTAGCGCAGACACTAATGTTTAAATTTTATCTTTTGCACGATTATGAAACGTGACTGAGTGTTTGCAGCTGGTCTCCACTTAAGATTAATCGCTCACCAGTTTGTAGGCAATTTTCCATAAGTGGCTCGCAGGGTTGCTCATATATATATTTGCCTTTATCTCATATCTCTGCTCTCTTTACCCTGACCCCTGGTGTAATTCTCTTGAAGGTTATAGACACATGTTGCTATTGTACTTATATTTTTTGTTTTTGAAAATGATACATTTTTTAGTTATTAACGATCTGTAACCCACCTTACTCATTGCCCTCAACTTTTGATTATGTTTCCATCTGTGGTGTTTTCTCTGTATGATTTATTTTTGTAATTTTGTAAAACTTTAATAAAAATACAACTAAAAAAAGGACACCCCCGAAAAAGGGGGCAGTTGATATTGTATAAAGCTCCCTTAACTTCTGCAGTGTTAAAGACCACCCATTGCTGTCACAGGGAGTAGAAGAAGAAGACCCAAAGACATCAATAAACTAACCAAAAAAAACTGAAAAAAAAGACATGTATGAAGCAGTATTGGCAACCTACCAGATTGAAATTTTCTGACACGACACCCAAAATTTCCTGGCACAGCCAAGCTTTTATTGGCATTGCCAAAAGTTACAAAATGACAGTTTTAAGTACAAATTTTAGTATTTAGGCTGCAAACAAGTACAATATACAATTATCAATGTGATTTAAGGTAGATATTAGGGCAAACAACATATTTCCTATTTTATTTTCGATATAGTAAGTAAGTAGCTCAGGGACAGGACTCAGGAGCGCAAGAAATTAGAATAGGAAGGCACACACATGAAGTTGGTCCCTCCAGTCCACTCCAGTCTAAACAGCACTGACAGTCCTGCTCCCGACCTGCCCTGCTCCTGTCCTGCAGACCCGCACATGAGGCTCTGGCCACTCTGTTTGGCTCCCTTGCACTATGACATCACATGATACGTTCAGACACCGCCTCCACCAGAGCTGCTGAACACACTGTAGCAGGGGCTTGAATGGTCTCGGCCGGCTCTGGACCGAGCCGAACATCACAACCATATTTTTTACTGGCAACTTTTTCCTTTTACTGGCATTTACTGGCAGGAGGAAATTGCCTGTTTTTTACTGGCTGCCAGTAAAAATACTGACGGTTGGCAACACTGGTATGAAGGCAATTGAAAAACATGTGTGGGGAGGCCTGGGGGTACTTTAAAAAATAAATAACTTGAGTTCTGCTTTAAATATGAGCTCCTAGAGAATAAAATGGTGGCAGTTGCGATGTTTTATGTTGCACAATATTTGCGCACCTATTTATCAAACGCTTATTTTTTTGGAAAAATACAAAATATAGAATTTTAGCGCAAACAAATACATTTTATATCCAATTTCTTGGTAAAGTGGAAAAGATGACACTTTAAAAGCCTTTACAGTTCGTTTAAAGTTAGCCATGAATTTGGCCCTATAGTTATTGCTGTCACTCTGACATTTCCAATGATAGCTCAAATGTGTTGTTCAATTTATCTTTACATACACACACTTGCCCTCAGTGCTGGATTTAGACCCTAGGGGGCCCAGGGCACTTCAGGTTTGGGGGGCCATCAACATAGAAATTAAATTATATGACAAATAAAACATTTAACTGAAATTAATTATAAACCACACTTGTTCCAATATATATATATATACGTAAGTTAGGTTACGAAGAAGACACTTGTTTGATTTTTTTAATTAATTTTCTTCATTGTAAGACTACAAATTATACAGGTATTTGGAACTGGAAAGTCATACATCACCGTTTTGCATCGCACTACAATATTGATCGATAATACAATTAATAATCGATAATACAATTGCCCTATTGCCACAGAGCCATATTAGCTCAATGATGTCAGAACACCCCTTTGTGTATGTCTGCCGCAGGGTGGGGAGTCTCCTGCCTGCAGCTCATTGCCCCAGCAATGAAAGCTAACTTCTTGGTTTGGACTGAACTCCCAAACCCAAGTTCATCACAAATCCTGACAGGAAGGTCCTTTCTCAAGCACTTCCTGTTTTTGGATGACAGATCAATTATAAGCTGATGCTGGTCATTAACTTCACTTCTGTGTGATGGGGTTGGGGCTGTTGCCGGACACTTTCTAAAATTTTTTCAGACTTTTTCCTTGTCCCACCTACTTGTCTCTCGTAAACAAGGCAATAAATTCTGCCACACAGTCATGTTAAAGGAGTTGTAAACCCTCAAGGTTTTTCACCTTAATGCATTCTAAGCATTAAGGTGAAAAACCTTTTGTAGTGCAGAAGCCCCCCAGAGCCCCCCCCCCCCTTTACTTACCTGAACCTGATCGTTCCAGCGACCGAAGAAGAGCACAGCAGCTCCAGCCGCGGTCTCAGGTCCTCTTTGGCTGGATTGATAGCAGCAGGAGAATTGGCTCCCGCTGCTGTCATTTAAAGCAAGTGACATGGGAGCCAGGAAGGGGCCGAGTCTCTGAGTCTGTGTCAATGGACGCAGCAGCAGGACTCGGGAGCGCGCCTGCTTGAGTGCCCCCAGGGAATGCGGGTCTCCATGGAGGCACTCGAGAAGAGGAGGAGCCAGGAGCGCTGATGAGGGACCCCAGAAGAGGAGGATTGGAGTCATTCTGTGCAAAACCAACTGCACAGAGGAGGTAAGTTAGACATGTTTGTTATTTAAAAAAAAACAAAAAAAACCTTTACAACCCCCTTTAAAACAAATATCTCAGAGAGTAAAATAATATGAGAAGTCGTAACTTTTCCATATCCTGACAACCATACATACTTTGTTAAATTTTTTAAATTATGAAACAAATACTATAATTATTACATGTTTTATAAATGAAGTCTGAGCCCCCCCCCCCTCTTGTTGGGGGGCCAGAGTTAAGTGCCTCTTGTGCCAGGTTTGTCAGACGGGCTGAGGGTGTTCTTGGTGTGGAGGCACAGACCAGAGAACCTAGCAGCTCCTTCTGGGATAGTGCTACTTCAGTATCACAAGGGGGCTAACAAGCCCTCATGTGATAGCATTGGGCAGGTAACAGGTCCTCTTTATAAGACAGCAGGGGTCTATGTGACCCCCAATGTCCCCATGCCCCTGCACTCCAGTTAATCAAGCACAAATTGTGCTTGATTAGCTGCATCCTTGGCTGCAATAGCGGAGAATGACAGCTGTGAACCCACAAGTGAAATAGTACAAGTTGCTTCCAAAGTTCAGTCCCAGGGAGGATGGGGGAACAGATGGGGGGCTGAGCATGCTTTAACCCCTTGTTTGCCGTTCTATTTATAGATAAGGAGTTAATCTACAGGGGTTCATTAAAAATCCCATGAAGCTGATTTTAATTAAAATACCTGATGCTTTTTGCTTCTGTGAGTTGTCCATAATGTCTCTGGAAACTGTCATACGCAGCCACATAGCACACCATGACCATAAAGACACATAATACTTTACTGTAAAATAGTTTCTCATCTGTGCTTCCATGTTCTTAGCTGATTGGCTGGAGTTACACTTTAATGTCACCGGCTTTGCATGAAAAACACAATCTAAAATAGAACTGTATGAAATCTACAAAAAAATGATAATACAAGCATAAATTGGTCTAATACTTCAAGACAAGCCATGAATAAGCTGTCATCAGATATTATTTCAGAGCAAACAGCGGCAAAAGAAAAGTGTCCAAGTGCAAACTGAGAACATGTAAATGTATCCTTTAAATAGAATGATACTTTTCAGACTGCCGCCTTGTCTTATTCCAGCAAGAGTCCAGATCTGACAGGCAGTAAATACACAGATTTTTTTTTTCTTTGTGGTAAGGATCAAGAAAATGTTCTATAAAGAAGACAGACATGTTTAAAAAAAAAAAAACACACACAAGGGGTCATTCAGGCCAAGCTAACCATAAACGTGCGATAGCAGCATGACTTGGGGGATCTGTTCACCGTAGCCAGATTTAAAAAAATAGTCAATGAGAGCAGCTATGAGTAAAACATCAATGAATGTATTTTTAAATGCAGCTCATTTGCCTGAAACTTACTTGACATAGGTCCCCTGTACACAGCAGCACTCAGACTGCACGAGGGAGGGGCAGTACTAAGGAAATACCGCCGCATGTATATGTACTGACTACTGATAAGCAGGGATGAGCCCAACTGCCCATAGTTCATTTTGAGCAGAGATCAGCGAACTTCAAAGAATGTCTGTCAAATTAAAAATGCCCATTTTGTTGGCTAATAGGCGGGTGTAAAAAATAGCATAGGGGATGGGGGGGGGGGGGGGGGGGATGGGGGGATACTTCCTTGGGGAACTTTCAGTGATGATAGGGGCAAGGTTACAGGTAGGGTTGCCACCTTTTCTTTAAGTCAAACCCGAACACTTTAGTGGCAGACAGCTAAAAAAAATTTTTAAAGTATAAACTATACATATATTTTGCTATTAAATAACATTTCTAATCATATGAAGTTAATAACAAGAGTCCCCCTTTACATCAGAGGAAATAGAGTTCCCTTTTTACATCTGAACTCGCAGAGTTTACTTACACCGTACTCTGCAGACGCTGATGTAATAGAGAACTCTGGGGACTCTAACATAAGGGATGCTCTGGGAACCCTGATTTAAGGGGGAACACTGAGAACTCTGATGTATGGAGAGGACTCTGATGTACGGAGAGAACTCTGATGTACGGAGAGGACTCTGATGTACGGAGAGGACTCTGATGTACGGAGAGGACTCTGATGTACGGAGAGGACTCTGATGTACGGAGAGGACTCTGATGTACAGAGAGGACTCTGATGTACAGAGAGAACTCTGATGTACGGAGAGGACTCTGATGTACGGAGAGGACTCTGATGTATGTAGAGGACTCTGATGTTCGGAAGGGAACTCTGATGTACGGAGAGAACTCTGATGTACGGAGAGGACTTTGATGTACGGAGAGGACTCTGATGTACGGAGAGGACTCTGATGTACGGAGAGGACTCTGATGTACGGAGAGGACTCTGATGTACGGAGAGGACTCTGATGTACGGAGAGGACTCTGATGTTCTGAAGGGAACTCTGATGTACAGAGAGGACTTTGATGTACGGAGAGAACTCTGATGTACAAAGAGGACTCTGATGTACAGAGAGGACTCTGATGTACGGAGAGGATTCTGATGTACGGAGAGAACTCTGATGTACGGAGAGAACTCTGATGTACAGAGAGAACTCTGATGTACGGAGAGGACTCTGATGTACGGAGAGGACTCTGATGTATGTAGAGGACTCTGATGTTCGGAAGGGAACTCTGATGTACGGAGAGAACTCTGATGTACGGAGAGGACTTTGATGTACGGAGAGGACTCTGATGTACGGAGAGGACTCTGATGTACGGAGAGGACTCTGATGTACGGAGAGGACTCTGATGTACGGAGAGGACTCTGATGTACGGAGAGAACTCTGATGTACAGAGAGAACTCTGATGTACGGAGAGGACTCTGATGTACGGAGAGGACTCTGATGTATGTAGAGGACTCTGATGTTCGGAAGGGAACTCTGATGTACGGAGAGAACTCTGATGTACGGAGAGGACTTTGATGTACGGAGAGGACTCTGATGTACGGAGAGGACTCTGATGTACGGAGAGGACTCTGATGTACGGAGAGGACTCTGATGTACGGAGAGGACTCTGATGTATGGAGAGGACTCTGATGTACGGAGAGGACTCTGATGTACGGAGAGGACTCTGATGTACAGAGAGGACTCTGATGTACAGAGAGAACTCTGATGTACGGAGAGGACTCTGATGTACGGAGAGGACTCTGATGTATGTAGAGGACTCTGATGTTCGGAAGGGAACTCTGATGTACGGAGAGAACTCTGATGTACGGAGAGGACTTTGATGTACGGAGAGGACTCTGATGTACGGAGAGGACTCTGATGTACGGAGAGGACTCTGATGTACGGAGAGGACTCTGATGTACGGAGAGGACTCTGATGTACGGAGAGGACTCTGATGTACAGAGAGGACTCTGATGTACAGAGAGAACTCTGATGTACGGAGAGGACTCTGATGTACGGAGAGGACTCTGATGTATGTAGAGGACTCTGATGTTCGGAAGGGAACTCTGATGTACGGAGAGAACTCTGATGTACGGAGAGGACTTTGATGTACGGAGAGGACTCTGATGTACGGAGAGGACTCTGATGTACGGAGAGGACTCTGATGTACGGAGAGGACTCTGATGTACGGAGAGGACTCTGATGTACGGAGAGGACTCTGATGTACGGAGAGGACTCTGATGTACGGAGAGGACTCTGATGTTCGGGAGAGAACTCTGATGTACGGAGAGGACTTTGATGTACGGAGAGGACTCTGATGTACGGAGAGGACTCTGATGTACGGAGAGGACTTTGATGTACGGAGAGGACTCTGATGTTCTGAAGGGAACTCTGATGTACAGAGAGGACTTTGATGTACGGAGAGAACTCTGATGTACAAAGAGGACTCTGATGTACAGAGAGGACTCTGATGTACGGAGAGGATTCTGATGTACGGAGAGGATTCTGATGTACGGAGAGGACTCTGATGTACGGAGAGGACTCTGATGTACGGAGAGGACTCTGATGTACGGAGAGGACTCTGATGTACGGAGAGGACTCTGATGTACGGAGAGGATTCTGATGTACGGAGAGGATTCTGATGTACGGAGAGGACTCTGATGTACGGAGAGGACTCTGATGTACGGAGAGGATTCTGATGTACGGAGAGGACTCTGATGTACGGAGAGGACTCTGATGTACGGAGAGGACTCTGATGTACGGAGAGGATTCTGATGTATGGAGAGGACTCTGATGTACGGAGAGGACTCTGATGTACGGAGAGGACTCTGATGTACGGAGAGGACTCTGATGTACGGAGAGGACTCTGATGTACAGAGAGGACTCTGATGTACAGAGAGAACTCTGATGTACGGAGAGGACTCTGATGTACGGAGAGGACTCTGATGTATGTAGAGGACTCTGATGTTCGGAAGGGAACTCTGATGTACGGAGAGAACTCTGATGTACGGAGAGGACTTTGATGTACGGAGAGGACTCTGATGTACGGAGAGGACTCTGATGTACGGAGAGGACTCTGATGTACGGAGAGGACTCTGATGTACGGAGAGGACTCTGATGTACGGAGAGGACTCTGATGTACGGAGAGGACTCTGATGTACAGAGAGGACTCTGATGTACAGAGAGAACTCTGATGTACGGAGAGGACTCTGATGTACGGAGAGGACTCTGATGTATGTAGAGGACTCTGATGTTCGGAAGGGAACTCTGATGTACGGAGAGAACTCTGATGTACGGAGAGGACTTTGATGTACGGAGAGGACTCTGATGTACGGAGAGGACTCTGATGTACGGAGAGGACTCTGATGTACGGAGAGGACTCTGATGTACGGAGAGGACTCTGATGTACGGAGAGGACTCTGATGTACGGAGAGGACTCTGATGTTCGGGAGAGAACTCTGATGTACGGAGAGGACTTTGATGTACGGAGAGGACTCTGATGTACGGAGAGGACTCTGATGTACGGAGAGGACTCTGATGTACGGAGAGGACTCTGATGTACGGAGAGGACTCTGATGTACGGAGAGGACTCTGATGTTCTGAAGGGAACTCTGATGTACAGAGAGGACTTTGATGTACGGAGAGAACTCTGATGTACAAAGAGGACTCTGATGTACAGAGAGGACTCTGATGTACGGAGAGGATTCTGATGTACGGAGAGAACTCTGATGTACGGAGAGGATTCTGATGTACGGAGAGGACTCTGATGTACGGAGAGGACTCTGATGTACGGAGAGGACTCTGATGTACGGAGAGGACTCTGATGTACGGAGAGGACTCTGATGTACGGAGAGGACTCTGATGTACGGAGAGGACTCTGATGTTCGGGAGAGAACTCTGATGTACGGAGAGGACTTTGATGTACGGAGAGGACTCTGATGTACGGAGAGGACTCTGATGTACGGAGAGGACTCTGATGTACGGAGAGGACTCTGATGTACGGAGAGGACTCTGATGTACGGAGAGGACTCTGATGTACGGAGAGGACTCTGATGTTCTGAAGGGAACTCTGATGTACAGAGAGGACTTTGATGTACGGAGAGAACTCTGATGTACAAAGAGGACTCTGATGTACAGAGAGGACTCTGATGTACGGAGAGGATTCTGATGTACGGAGAGAACTCTGATGTACGGAGAGGATTCTGATGTACGGAGAGGACTCTGATGTACGGAGAGGACTCTGATGTACGGAGAGGACTCTGATGTACGGAGAGGATTCTGATGTATGGAGAGGACTCTGATGTACAGAGAGGACTCTGATGTACGGAGAGGACTCTGATGTTCGGAAGGGAACTCTGATGTATGGAGAGGACTTTGATGCTTGGAAGGGAACTCTGATGTACGGAGAGGACTCTGATGTACGGAGAGGATTCAGATGTACGGAGAGAACTCTGATGTACGGAGAGGACTTTGATGTACGGAGAGGACTCTGATGCTTGGAAGATGTACGGAGAGGACTCTGATGTACGGAGCGGATTCTGATGTTTAGAGAGAACTCTGATGTACGGAGAGGACTCTGATGTAAGGGGGAACACTGTGGCCTCTGGTGTAAAGGGGAACTCTGATGCAAGGGGTGCTCTGAGAACCCTGATTTACCTTAGTGTACTCAGAGGCAGTAGAGAGAGGGGGGAGACTCCAGTCACAGACAGGGATGGATGGTGAGCTCACTCACCCCTTGGCATTCAGCACCTCTCATCCAGGTGTATCTGAGGCTGCTGGGCTTCAAATTTCCCAACCCACTTTCCTTTTCTGAGGCACAGCGCCAGGGATTGGAGTGTGGGCAGATGCAGGGGGGGTGGGGGGGGGGTAAAGGTCGAGCAGATCGAGCCCTCTCTCCTCTCCCATCTGTGTGTTTGGGGGGGGATTGTTAGTGTTGGCTTTGGGCAGCATGAAAGAGAGTGTAACAGATACTCTCAGCTTAGACAACTGCAGCCAGCAACCCTGCTAGGAGGCCATAGTTCAATCTGAGTCATGTGTCCGGGTTTCAGGCAGTCTGAAACCCGGACGTATGAGTGCAAACCCGAACTGTCCGGGTGAATCCTGGACAGGTGGCCACCCTAGTTACAGGAAAGGATAGACAGATACTGGTGGTAGGGGGCTCGGTTGTTAGAAGGACAGATAGGGCATTCTGTCACAGTATGTTGTTTACTGGGCACTTGGGTTCGGCACATCGTGGATCGGAGGAAAATTAAAGCCAGGTTTCAAAAAAGACTAGAAAAACTAAATGTGAATAAATCACTAAGACCAGATGGCTTACACCCAAGAGTCCTAAAGGAACTTATTGGTAAACTGAAATTCCTTTTAACCACTTCCATACCGTGCAAATTCTGCCACTTCTCTCCTACATGTAAAAATCATAATTTTTTTGCTAGAAAACTACTCAGAACCCCCAAACATTATATATATTTTTTAGCAGACACCCTAGGGAATAAAATGTCAGTCATTGCAACTTTTTATGTCACGCGGTATTTGCGCAGTAATTTTTCAAACGCAATTTTTTTGGAAAGAATAACATTTTCATAAATAAAAAAAAAAAAAAAAAAAAAAACAGTAAAGTTAGCCCATTTTTTTTGTATAATATGACAGATGATGTTACGCCGAGTAAATAGATAGCATACAAGTCACGCTTTTTAAATCTCCATAGACGACTGTTTAAATTTTTTTACAGGTTACCTGTTTAGAGTTACAGAGGAGGTCTAGTGCTGAAATTATTGCTCTCGCTCTAACGTTCGCGGTGATACCTCACATGTGTGGTTTGGACGTCATTTACAGGTGCGAGCATGACTTACGTATGCATTTGCTTCTGCGTGCAAGCTCGCGGGAAGGGGGCACTTACATAATTGTTTATTTATTTTTTACACTTTCCCTTTAACAAGTTATTTTTTTGATCACTTTTGATTCTATTACAAGGAATGTAAACATCCCTTGTAATAGGAATGGTGCGTGATAGATCCTCTTTATAGAAAGATGTGGGGTCTATAAGACCCCACATCTTTCCTCCAGGCTGGAAAGCATCAGATCAAATAAAAACTGATGACCTGATGCTTTTCTAGCCAAAAATCTCGGCTTTGTTTACTTGTGCGGCTCGGATGTGACGTCATAACGTCGCGCCCGGGCCTCCCAGGATCATAGAGATTGCCTGGAACCATCTGCCCCTCGGAAATCTCTATGCCTCTCTTCTGGTGCTGGTTGATTCGTTCTCTGGGTCCCCGATCGCATGGGAGAGCCTGGAGAAGCACTGGAGAGGCACCGGAGGGTGGAGGGGGGATGTCCTCTCCCATCGCCACTAATAACAATAAAGTGGCTGAACGGCCGATACGATCGTTCTAATTGTGCTCAGAATCCCTGGGTCTAAAAAATGATATCTGAATGATGCCTTTAGCTGTAGGCATCATTCAGATATCTCCACTGAAAGCCAAGGACATCATATAATGGCCTGCGGCATAGAAGTGGTTAAAGGGGTTGTAAAGGTAAAGGTTTTTTCACCTTAATGCATTCTATGCATTAAGGTGAAAAAACATGTGACAATACCGGGCCACCCGTTTTACTGACCCCTCGAAAGTCCCGCGCTCGCCCCCGACATCCTCTTCGCCGCTCAGCCTGGCCATTGATTGGCTAGAGTGGATAGATTGAAAGCAGCGCAGCCATTGGCTCGCGCTGCTGTCAATCACATCCAATGACGCAGCACGCCGGGGGGTCAGGTTTTACTTACCTGACCCCTCTAAAGTCCCGCGCTCGCCCCCAACATCCTCTTCGCTGCTCAGCCTGGCCATTGATTGGCTAGAGTGGATAGATTGAAAGCAGCGCAGCCATTGGCTCGCGCTGCTGTCAATCACATCCAATGACGCAGCACGCCGGGGTTCAGGTTTTGCTTACCTGACCCCTCGAAAGTCCCCGACATCCTCTTCGCCGCTCAGCCTGGCCGTTGATTGGCTAGAGTGGATAGATTGAAAGCAGCGCAGCCATTGGCTCGCACTGCTGTCAATCACATCCAATGACGCGGCGTGCTGGGGGGGCGGGGCCGAGTGATACAGTGAGCGGCTATGGCCGCCGGCTGTATCACGGGAGCGCGCCCGCAAGCACTCCACACCATGCGAGGGAGCTTGCATGAAGGTGTTGAGTCCTTGCTGGGGGGGAGCCGAGACAGCCGCCGAGGGACCCCAGAAGACCAGGTTCGGGGGCCACTCTGTGCCAGTGGAGGTAAGTATAACATGTTTGTTATTTAAAAAAAAAAAAATAGTTTTAGTCATCCTTTAATATATGCACAGCTTACTGAACAGAATGGTACCAGCTGACTGGTGAAAAGATAATGTGGTACCAATATTCAGAAAAGGGCCAAGATACATACCTGATGCCCGCATACGTAAACGTCATTCAAACCACACATGTGAGGTTGAGGCATCGCTGCCATCATCAGAGCAAGAGCAATACTTCTAGCACCTGACCTCCTGTAACTCTAAACATGTAACCTGTAAACATTTTTAAAGCGCAGCCTATGGAGAATTTAAAGTACCGAAGTTTGGCGCCATTCCACAAGTGTGCGCAATTTTAAAGCATGACACGTTAGGTATCTATTTACTTGGCGTATCTTTCACATTATACAAAAAGAAAATTGGGGGAAATATTGTGTTTTTGTTTTTTTTTCAATTCATAAAAGTGGTTTTTTTTCCCATAAAAATTGCATTTGAAAATTTGCTGCGAAAATACCATGTGACATAAAAAATTGCAACAACTGCCATTTTTTCCTAGCGTCTCTGCTATGAAAATAATTATAATGTTTGGGGGTTCTGAGTAATTTTGTAGCGAAAAAAATGATGATTTCTACATGTACAGTAGGAGAGAAGTGTCAGAGTTGGCAAATAAAAAGCAAGAAGTCCCCCCGAGAACTTCATACCAGACGTGATGTCTCTGTTGGCCGTGCACCCAGGATCAAGTGTAAATGGTGAAGGTGTGGGATGGAGGATATGACAAATTTGATGCAACAAAAATTGCAGATAGCTTCAGACACAATTTTTGCAGAAATGTTGCCATGACAACATTAGACTATTATTAATGATGGCACAATATGTTTAAAGGTATCCACTTTACAACAAAGAAGCTATTTTAGTAATGCTTTTCTTACCCAATAAGTCTACACACTGCTAAAATGGCCAAAACATAAGAAAAACCTACAGTATCCTAGATCATGCAACATCCAGCAACATACTGACTTGTGACAAATTATTTTCTGTCTTGGGTTGGGGTACACACAATGTAGTAACTACATGCCCAGCAGCTGTGCAATACCGTGCAATGTGTGTAAGCTGCTGAGGTAAGCTTAATGACATTGTGCTCAGCAGCTTGAAATCCCGTGATAGTCTAGTCCAGTGGTCTCCAAACTGCCGCCCGAGGGCCAGATGCGGCCATTTACATAGTTACATAGTAGGTGAGGTTGAAAAATTACACAAGTCCATCAAGTCCAACCTATGTGTGTGATTATATGTCAGTATAACATTGTATATCCCTGTATGTTGTGGTCGTTCAGGTGCTTATCTAATAGTTTTTTGAAACTATCGATGCTCCCCGCTGAGATCACTGCATGTGGAAGGGAATTCCACATTTTTGCCGCTCTTACAGTAAAGAACCCTCTAAGTAGTTTAAGGTTAAACCTCTTTTCTTTTAATTTTAATGAGTGGCCACGAGTCTTATTAAACTACCTTCTACAAAAATGTTTTATGCCTATTGTGGGGTCACCAGTACAGTATTTATACATTGAAATCATATCCCCTCTCAAGCATCTCTTCTCCAGAGAGAATAAGTTCAGTGCTCGCAACCTTTCCTCATAACTAAGATCCTCCAGACCCTTTATTAGCTTTGTTGCCCTTCTTTGTACTCACTCCATTTCCAGTACATCCTTCCTAAGGACTGGAGCCCGGAACTGGATAGCATACTCTAGGTGCGGCCGGACCAGAGTCTTGTAGAGCCGGAGAATTATTGTTTTATCTCTGGAGTTGATCTCCTTTTTAATATATGCCAATATTCTGTTTGCTTTGTTAGCAGTAGCTTGGCATTGCATGCCATTGCTGAGCCTATCATCTACTAGGACCCCCAGGTCCTTTTCCATCCTAGATTTCCCCCAGAGATTCTCCCCGCAGTGTATAGATTACATTCATATTTTTGCCACCCAAATGCATTATTTTACATTTTTTTTTACATTAAACCTCATTTGCCATGTAGTTGCCCACCCCATTAATTTATTCAATTCTTTTTACAAGGTTTCCACATCCTGCGAAGAAGTTATTGCCCTGCTTAGCTTAGTATCGTCCGCAAATACAGAGATTGAACTGTTTACCCCATCCTACAGGTCGTTTATGAATAAAAAAAATAGGATTGGTCTCAGCACAGAATCCTGGCTGACCCCACTACCCATTCCTGACCATTCCGAGTACTCCCCATTTATCACCAGCCTCTGAATTCGCCCTTGTAGCCAGTTTTCAATCCATGTCCTCACCATATGGTCCATGCCAACGGACATTATTTTGTACAGTAAACGTTTATGGGGAACTGTGGCAAATGCTTTTGCAAAATCCAGATACACCCCGTCTACGGGCCTTCCTTTATCTATATGGCAACTCACCTCCTCATAGAAGGTTAATAGATTGGTTTGGAAAAAATGATTCTTCATAAATCCATGCTGATTACTGCTAATGATACCGTTCTCATTTCTAAAATCTTGTATTTAGTCCCTTATCATCCTCTCCAAGAGTTTACATACTATTGATGTTAGGCTAACTGGTCTGTAATTTCCAGGGATGTATTTTGGGCCCTTTTAAATATTGGTGCTACATTGGCTTTTCTCTAATCACCTGGTACCATTCCAGTCAGTAGACTGTCAGTAAAAATTAGGAACAATGGTCTGGCAATTACTTGACTGAGTTCCCTAAGTACCCTCGGATGCAAGCCACCTGGTCCCGGTGATATATTAATGTTAAGTTTCCCAAGTCTAATTTTAATTCTGTCCTCTGTTAACCATGGAGGTGCTTCCAGTGATGTGTCATAAGGATAAACACTGCAGTTTTGGTTACTGAAGCCCCGCAATACCTACGCCATCTCCCCATTCTTTGTAACCAAATGCCCTTCCTCATTCTTTATGGGGCCAATATGGTCTGTCCTCCCTTTTTTACTGTTTACATACTTAAAGAATTGAATGGGATTTTTTTTTCTCTCCTCCGCTGTATGTCTTCGTGTTCTATCTTAGCCACCCTAATTGCATCCTTACATTTCTTGTTACATTCTTTATAAAGTCTGAATGCTGATGATGATCCCTCAACCTTGTATTTTTTGAAGGTCTTCTCCTTTGCTTTTATATGCATTTTTACATTGGAGTTAAGCCATCCAAGACTTTTGTTCCCTCTTTTAAAGTTATTACCCAATGAGATGCATTGACAAATGCCCTTATTTAATATGCTCTTAAAGCAAACCCATCTCTCCTCTGTGTTCTTTGTTCCTAAGATTTTATCCCAATTCATGCCTTCTAACAAGGTTCGAAGTTTAGGGAAGTCGGCTCTGTAACGAAAATGTAAGCGTAGGATAGTTTTGCCCTAGCGAGATGTGATGTGATCTGTAGAAGTAGTGTAATTGTAGATGTAGTTTAATTCTAGGCTATTAAAAATATAGTATTTGATATCAATAATGTACATATGTCCTTTCATTAGCATTTGAAAAAGGACAGCGCCAGTTTCTAGGATCGAAGTGACACCTAGATGCCAATAAAAGTTCCCATTAGAGTAAACACAGATTGCCACCATCCTGAGGCCTCAAAGAAAACTGCTAGTCATCTTGGTTACATGGATCCGCAGGGGGCATTCGCAAGGTCCCGGACGGTCTGCAAACTTTGATTAATATCAACAGATCTAAGAAACCTAGCTTATCTCTCATAAAAACTAAAATATTAACCGCAGAGAGATGAAAATAATTCCTTTTGATCGTACACGTGATGGGTTATGTGCATATGTAACTCTTTATTTTTAGCATGTGTGGAATCCTAGAGAACCACACAAAATCGTTATATGGTGCCTGATTGCGGCAGGCAGGCAGTGATTGGTACTGATGCGCTGGTATTGGAAATCCTATCCATGACCCAGCAATCAACGCCGTTCTGGGCCAATTCCACTCTGGTAATTTCAGAACACAAAACATCCTGTGGGCTGAGACAGGAACACCCCCCAGGGTTGATTGGCCAAGGGCTAAAGTCCAGCCCACATCCATATTTCAATAAATTAAGTAGCCTGAGATATGGACATCGTTCTTCCACAGAGCCAGTTCTGGGGAATTCCCACATGTTCCAGTATGCTTCTACAAAAGGATAGACTTCGGCAAGTTTATTTCTGTTTTTATCACTTTTTATTTTCATAGCAAAGGGGTTGTTCTATTTTTGTGCCTAGGTACTCGGTCTAAGTTACGTGCCAATCGGTATGCAATTGCACTGCGTGTTGGCAGATTGCTTGCAGATTGTACACTAACAGATCTGCCAGATGGAGATCTGTGTGTGTGGTGGCTCAGCAGACCAGTCTGCGGACAAACTGTTGGGTGGTGGCAGGCTATCGTTTATTGTGTGTCTGTTGTGTGGGTGTGGGGACAGGGAGAAGAGTGATTAACACCGGGGTTCAAGCTTTCAGGATAGCTGGAGGAACCCTAGAAACTTGTGATAATTGCTAGACTGCTCCCCAACCCTTATGCCCCGTACACACGGTCGGACTATGTTTGGACATTCCGACAACAAAATCCTAGGATTTTTTCCGACGGATGTTGGCTCAAACTTGTCTTGCATACACACGGTCACACAAAGTTGTCGGAAAACCCGATCATTCTGAACGCGGTGACGTAAAACACGCACGTCGGGACTATAAACGGGGCAGTGGCCAATGGCTTTCATTGCTTTATTTATTCTGAGCATGCGTGGCACTTTGTCCTTCGGATTTGTGTACACACGATCGGAATTTCCGACAATGCATTTTGTTGTCGGAAAATTTTATATCCTGCTCTCAAACTTTGTGGGTCGGAAAATCCGATGGAAAATGTGTGATGGAGCCCACACACGGTCGGAATTTCCGACAACAAGGTCCTATCACACATTTTCCGTCAGAAAATCCGACCGTGTGTACGGGGCATTAGAGTGCACAAGATGTATGTAAGACTCGTATCTGCTGTGTGTGGTCAGCTAGCTGTATTAGTGGAGTATTGGAGTCTCCCTCTAGTGATGGCCAAAGGTAGTGCGGGCTGTGAAGGTACCACAGCCAGTCTTACATGCTCAGTATAAGTTCCCCCTGATTCCCTTAGTTTCTCATATACCCCAGTCATGGAACGCACATCGCGGTTAGCTAGTCGCCACTATTCCTTCCTCTGACATCAACGAATGGGCACTATTCCTCCCACTGACACCAACGAATGGGCACTATTCCTCCAACTGACACCAACGAATGGGCACTATTCCTCCAACTGATACCAAAGATGAGGCACTATTCGATCCACTGACACCAACGATGGGGGCACTATTCCTCTCACTGACACCAACGATGGAGGCACTATTCCTCTGACTGACACCAACGATGGGGGCACTATTCCTCTCACTGCCACTAACAATGGGGCACTTTTCCTTTCACTGACACCAAATATGAGGCACTATCACTCCCATTAATGCAAGGCACTATTCCTTCCTTTGACATCAACGATTGGGCACTATTCCTCCCACTGACACCAACAAATGGGCACTATTCCTCCCACCGGCACCAAAGATGAGGCACTATTTCATCCACTGACACCAACGATGGGGGCACTATTCCTCTGACTGACACCAACGATGGGGGCACTATTCCTCTCACTGACACCAATGATGTGGCACTATCCCTTTCACTGACACCAACAATTGGGCACTATTTCTCCCACTGACACCAATGATGGGGCACTATTCCTTTCACTGACACCAAGGATTGGGCACTATTCCTCCCACTGACACCAACGATGGGGGCACTATCCCTTTTACTGACACCAACGATGGGGCACTATTGCTTTCACTGACACCAATGATTGGGCACTTTTCCTCCAACTGACACCAACGAATGGACACTACTCCTCCCACTGACACCATTGATGAGGCACTATTCCTTCCACTGACACCAACGATGAAGGCACTATTCCTTCCACTGACACCAACAATGGGGCACTGTTCTTGCACTGACACCAACAATGGGGCACTGTTCTTGCACTGACACCAATGATGGGGCACTATTGCTCCCACTGACACCAACAATGGGGCACTATTCCTTCCACTCACACCAACGATGGGACACTGTTCTTGCACTGACACCTATGATCGGGCCCTATTTGTCCCACTGACACCAAAGATGGGGCACTATTCTTGCACCAACAATTAGGTACTATCCCTCCCACTGACCCCCAATGCCAAAGATGCCTTGTTTACTCCCACTGACGCCAGGAAAATTTCAACTCCCCATGGCCACAGTCCGGCCCCTCTAAAGCAGGGGTCTCAAACTGGCTGCCCTCCAGCTGTTGCGAAACTACAAGTCCCATCATGCCTCTGCCTGTGGAAGTCATGCATGTAACTGACAGCCTTGCAATGCCTCATGGAACTCGTAGTTTTGCAACAGCTGGAGAACCACCAGTTTGAGACCCCTGCTCTAACGCCCGAAGGACAGTAAAATGGCCCTTTGTTTACAAATTTTGGAGACCCCTGGTCTAGTCGGCTAATTGAGATTTCCAGAAAGACTCCACAATGACAGGAAATTGGCCCTTCCCGGTAAAAAGACACCCAGCCTCTGAACCCTGAAGATAAAGAAAAGATTTTGTAAATCTATCACAGTTGGCTGCCTAGGATTCCGGGTGCAGGGGTCACAAATACTTTGTAAACCTGTTGCAGGGACCTTACTTGGGGAAGCTTGATTTGCAATTTAGAGCTCGCTCACATAAGAGGACGTAGAGCAGGGGGAGCAGTAAAAGCAGGTGGTCGAGCTGAGTTTTCACCGTCCTCCGACTGCACACCTAAGCTCACAAATGAAGTCGCTTAGGGCTGTACACGCGAAAAATTATTGCAATGCACGTGGTGGGTCAGCATTTTGATGGCTGAAACAGATGGTGAGAAGGCAACATATTGGGAATAAATCCCCAAACCAACCCTGTGCTTCCAGGGTCAGCATTTCTGGGAACGTTTGGCTAGACGTAAACTGGCCACAGATAATAGGCCAGTCTGTATGCAATCATAGCACAGAGTGTTGCTGCATGCATAGCTGGTGTTCAGCCACCTCTGGATGCAGCAAACTATTCGCCTCCTGGCTGTCCATCTGAATGTAGCCTGGGGGCCCATATACATAGCTATGAAAAATGTACCCTTTTTTTAAGGGATCTGAACACAGGTGTATTGTTTTCTATGGGCCTATGCACATGGTGTGGTAAGGTCAGTACATTTGTGCTGCCATAAAAAAAAGAAAAATCTAAGGGCTTGAGCAAGGGGGGCTCCCCCGAAATGCGTAGCCACGCACACAGTATGTCCGTTTGTCATACCAATGTCATCCACCAAACTCAAAACTGCTGCATTCAAGCCCCCGTGCATCCCACGCGGGATCTCCATCTGCAGCCACTTCCTGCTGTTCGCTCTGCATTTGCCTGGATACTTCATTGCCCAACTCTGTATAGGATACCATGCCTTTCCAATGGGGATCCTTATGGGGGATGATAAGCATGATGCTTTTTTATCATATGTGAGTGTATACAAGTCTTTTATCCATGTCTGTACCAATCATTTACTGTGTTAATTCAGGAAAGGAAGGTGCCGGTAAATATGACATTTACCAGCCCCTTCCCCCGCCCTCTATCCTGAACATTCCCCTGTATACTTGCAGCAGCTGAGGGGAAGAGGAGAAGAGGGAAGCTGGCTGAGCTTGGGTGCACAGGAGGGCCTGGGCAGCAGAGGGAAGAGGATCATCTACAAGGAGGGTGATCGGCGTGGCAGGGGGGTAATTACTGGAACCCATCCCCTGTATGGTTCTCTCTGCAGCAACTAAAAAGCTGGCTTCTTCTCCTCTCCATCTCGCCAGCTTTCAGCTGCTGCAGAGAGAGCCTCCCTGTGCAACATCCTCTTCCCCCTGCTGACTTAGGCCCCATACAGGATGACTGGTGGTACCCCCTCTTATCAGCAGCACATTCCACTATGGTGAGCTCTCTGTTAATTGCTCTGCCTGTTTGTGTCTGTGTTAAATTTAATTACTGTTTAGCTCTCACCTGCAGAGCACTAGACTGAGAGTCCCAGGAATTATGGGATATGTGGTTTCTTCACAGTTATGCTATGTACACGCGATAGGATTTTCCGAAAACAAATGTTCGATGTGAGCTAGTTGTCGGAAATTCCGACCGTGTGTAGGCTCCATCAGACATTTGTTGTCAGTATTTCCGACAACAAAAATTTGAGAGCTGGTTCTCAAATTTTCCGACAACAAAATCCGTTGTCGGAAATTCCGATCATGTGAACACAATTCCAACCACAAAATTCCACGCATGCTCGAAATCAAGCAAAAGAGCCGAACTTCATTTTTCTCGGCTTGTCGTACGTGTTGTACGTCACCGCGTTCTTGACGTTCGGAATTTTTGACAAGATTTGTGCGACCGTGTGTATGCAAGACAAGTTTCAGCCACGGTTTTGTTGTCAGAAAATCCTATTGTGTGTACATAGCATAAGTATGTAGACCAGTCCGGATGTGTTCTGGATGCTTTGCTGCATGCACGTTTTTGATGCGTTCAAGTGCTTTTTTTGTCTCCTGCTTTTTTCTTCACCATAAATAAGGACGTGTGTGTTCCAGTGCGTTTTTGGTGCACTTTTGGTGTTTTTATTCCGGTGCATTTTTGATGTGTTTGACCGCGTTCCAGTACAGTTCAGTGCAAAAAAAATGCAGCATGTTCTTTTTGGAAATGGAACGCACTGAAACTGACCGCACTGGTGTGAACTATGCCATTGAAAACCATATAACCTACTATCCATGCGTTTTTGATGCAGAAAAAAAATACACTGGACTGCATGTGGTGTGAACTGGCCCTAGTCATGCATTAACCTGAGCGGTTCCATGGCAAATGCATCATGTTTGAACACAAACATAAACTGCTGACACCAGAATGTTAAGATATATTAATATATACTGTATAATATTGAATTGTGTATAGATAGATAGATAGATAGATAGATAGATAGATAGATAGATAGATAGATAGATAGATAGATAGATAGATAGATAGATAGATAGATAGATAGATACGGTAGATAGATACGGTAGATATCTATCTATCTATCTATAAATATGTATAAAAAAACCTAACAAAACAAATTCATTTTTGTTTGAACCATTGATACTCTTCATTGCTGTATCTAGATATTTTTACTTTGCCAACTTGAAACCTATTTTTAACTAAAAATGGTAAATTACTTTTAGCAACAAGAAACAGATGAATATTTGCACTATGTGTAGACTGTTCATTTTAGTTGTGGTTGTTGTTTATACATTTACAGTTTGAAATGTGCTCTGTTTTGAGCCAGGAATCTCAAAATAAATGCAATTATTTTACAAGATGTATTTTTTTTATGTTAATAGCCACTTTCTTTTTTTCCATTTTAGCAAATTATTTTAACAACCTTTTGAACATCTGGTATCAGGAGATGCGGCGTTGCAGCTGTTATATAGTACTATAAAAAAAATTGCTGTCAACATTATTTTTAGATAATTCCATCACACATTAATCATACATGGTTCATTAAAGGGGAACTCACTGATCATTTTACAACTTATTGTTGCGGCTGGATTCATACCCGAGTGTTTTAACTGTAGTGCACAATAATGTGCTGCATATATGCATTGTGCTGCATTGTTATTAATGCTGAAGGACACCCTGGCGTATATACAGAACACATGTATGTGAATGCACATGTGTTGCCCAAAACAGGTCCATGTCCATTTTCATGCACCGAGGCTCATAAAAGGCTCAAACTGACTCAGTGCAAATTATGGGATGCTATTCCTTCCAAGGATACCAGCGATGGGGCACCATTCCTCCTATTAATACCAATGATGAGGCACTGTTCCTCCCACTGAAATCAAGGATGGGGCACTATCCCCTGTTGATATTAATGATGGGGCACCATTTCTCCTACTGATGCCAATGATGGGGCGCTATTCTTTCCACTGACACCAATGATGGGGCACTAATTCTCCCACGAATACCAATAATGGGGCACTATACCTGCTACTGATACCAGTGATGGGACACCATTTTTCCCACTGATACCAATGATGGGGCACTATTGCTCCCACTAATACCAATAATGGGGCACTGTTCCTGCTACTAATACCAGTGATGGGGCACCATTCATCCTACTGATACTAATGGTGGGGCACTGTTCCTCCCACTAATACCAATAATGGGGCACTTTCCTGCTACTGACACCAGTGATGGGGCACCATTCATCCTACTGATACTAATGGTGGGGCACTGTTCCTCCCACTAATACCAATAATGGGGCACTTTCCTGCTACTGATACCAGTGGTGGGGCACCATCCCTCATACTGATACCAATGGTGGGGCACTGTTCCTCACACTGATATCAAGGATAGGGCACTATTCCCCCTATTGATATCAATGAGGGGGCACCATTCCTCCTACTAATGCCAATGATGGGGCACTATTCCTTCCACTGATACCAATGATGGGGCAATATTCCTCCCACTGATAGTAATAATGGGGCACTATTCCTCCCACTGACACCAATGCTGGAAAACCATTCCTCCTACTGATGCCAATGATGGGGCACTATTCCCTCTATTGATATCAATGAGGGGGCACCATTCCTTCCACTGATATCAATGATGGAGCAATATTCCTCCCACTGATACTGATAATGGGGCACTATTTCTCCCACTGACACCAATGATGGAGCACCATTCCTCCTACTGATGCCAATGATGGGGCACTCTTCCTCCCTCCCAACATTTTGAGATGGGAATGAGGGACACCTACTAGCAAATGTATGTAGGCATAGGACACGCCCCCTGCCACACCCCCTTAAAGAAGAATTAACCAATAAAAAAGGTTAATTAAATCCACAAGGGCTTTTTTTTACCGCTACTATTCCTTTATATTGGCTTTTAAAATGTACAAATGCAGCCATTTAGAATTTGGATGAAAAGTTTAGCTCTGGGAAACACTTTTTGAAAGATAAAAAGTACATTTTAAATAAAACTATATAGATCAGACCAAAATGAGGGACAAATAAGGAGGAAAGAGGTGCAGAGGGACATTGCTCCAAATCAGGGAAAGTTGGGAGCTTTGCCACTGATACCAATGATGGGGCACAATTCCTCCCGCTGATACAAATAATGGGGCACTATTTCTCCCACTGATACCGATGATGGAGCACTATTGCTTCTAATCACAAGCACTAAGTCATTTTTTCACTCTCACTGACCACCAAACTCGAGACATTGTTTAATCCCACTGACGCTGGGTCATTCCCTACTCCCTCTGGCCACAGTCCGGCTCCCTTAAAGGCTGAAGGACAGTAAACTGGCCCTTTGTTTAGAAAGTTTGGAGACCCCCTTCCCTAAGGCTACCTACAGACACTCAAACATCAATGGCAAGAGGTGGTCGCTGGCAAGAATCAGCAGATTCTTGACAAAGGTTGAAACACTGCCTGTGTGCAAGCAGCTGCTGCTGCCAGATTTGTACATTCCCTATTGTACTCCTCCTCATTCTGTATGCTGCGTTCAGTGCGTTGTACAGTACTACATTTCCCATTCCACACTGCCTCATTCTGTATGATATTCTCTACATTTATTCTACATGGCTTCATTCTGTAGGACATGCTGTACATTCCCTAATCCACCCCGCCTCACTCAGTGCACTGTGTGATGTTGATAAACAAAACCATGTGATCAAAGTGATGCAAAGCGACATGGCTTTGTTAAAGGGAACCTAAAGGGATTGTAAAGGCCCGTGTTTTTTCACTTTAATGCATCCTATGCATTAAAGTGGAGTTCCACCCACTTTTACAACTCTTCAGCATCCCTCAATAAACTGTGCACTGTAAACAAATTGGATATTTTTTAATTTTTTTCACTTCCTCCTCCCTGGCCGTGGCCCATCGCATCATTTCCTGTTTGAGCATGTGCGAGATCTGCAAGGATGAGATCCAGGAAGAAATACAGTCTGGCTTCAGATGCCCACACTTAAGATGGCCACGGCCTGCTGTAAGTTTATAAAATATCGAACTACTGCTAAAAACTAACAAAACAGACCTTGGTTTACAGACTAACTTTACTAGAATACATTAGGCTTGTGTATTATAGAGGTATTTTTATTTACAAAGGATAATTTCGGCCAGAACACCACTTTAAGGTGAAAAAACGCCTTGCAGTATAGATATATATATATATATATATATATAAAACCTAACAAAACAAATTCATTTTTGTTTGAACCATTGATACTCTTCATTGCTGTATCTAGATATTTTGCTTTGCCAACTTGAAACCTATTTTTAACTAAAAATGGTAAATTACTTTTACAACAACAAGAAACAGATGAATATTTGCACTATGTGTAGACTGTTCATTTTTGTTGTGGTTGCTGTTTATACATTTACAGTTTGAAATGTGCTCTGTCTGGCTTCAGATGCCCACACTTAAGATGGCCACGGCCTGCTGTAAGTTTATAAAATATCAAACTACTGCTATAAACTAACAAAACAGACCTTGGTTTACAGACTAACTTTACTAGAATACATTAGGCTTGTGTATTATAGGGGTATTTTTATTTACAAAGGATAATTTCGGCTGGAACACCACTTTAAGGTGAAAAAACGCCTTGCAGTCACCGGCCCCCTAGTCCCCCCGTTTTACTTACCTGTCTTACTTCCCCATCATTCCTTTCTCCACGAGTTCCCGGCTCTTGATTGGATAGATTGATAGCAGTGCAGCCATTGGCTCCCACTGCTGTCAATCAAATCCAATGACGCGGGGGGCGGGGCCGAGTCCTGCATTCGGCCTCTATGGACGCCAAATGCTGGACTCGGCAGCGCGTCCGCAAGGTAGCCCCCCGGGAGAGCGCTTCTCCAAGGGGGTTATCTAATGGAGGAGCCGCAAGAGCTGCCAAGGGACCCCAGAAATGGATGTTCGGGGGGCCACTCTGTGCAAAATGAGCTGCACAGTGGAGGTAGGTATTGCATGTTTGTTATTTAAAAAAAATAAAAAATGTATCGCTTTAACCCATCGATTTAACTGCTTCCAAAAACAGTTACATTCAAAGCATGCTAGAAGTGATAATTGTCACCGTTGCTTGCGCTCTCAACTGAACTGTCACACCATCAAATGGCTGGTTTCATAACTAATCACATGTACAGCACAAGGGCCATAGGTGTGCACAGCCGATTGCTTTAGAGTGTGCATCCCAAATGTATTAAAACATAGACAGTATTAGTAGGGCAGTGAATGGTGTCCGTAGAGTAATGGACTTGTCAGTAGGGCAGAGGTTGGTGTCAGCATGGCAGTGGACGGAGTCAGTAGTTTTTTATTTTTATTATTTCATTTTTTATTATTATTTACAATTTTTTTAGGAGCCTCGTTGGGGGGCTTTGGTGAAATATCAGCAGGGGAAACCTGTGCTGCACAGGGCAAATTAGGGTGTGCCCAGGCACACCCGGAACACCCCCTGCGCACGCCTATGACAAGGGCAACTGCAGATCAAACAGAGATTAGGATGCCAGCTTCCTTGGTTGCAAAGGATAGGAGGATTTTGTTCTGCTTTGTAATAAACATGGCAAAAAATGATCCCCACCCGTCACTTTCGGTGGGCAGTACCGCCCACTGAACACAACCCATTCACCTGAATAAAGCTGCAGTGTAATGCACACTGTAGCAGTGCGGGGGTGTATGTTTTTAGTGGCTAAAACCGGTGCTGAGTGGGTGGCCCCTTTTGTCAAATGCCCTCTTAAGAGAGTTTCATCACAGATTGCATTTCAGAGGGCTATTGTTGGTGTAGAGTAGTCCTTAATGTGAAAACTTTTTCAATCCAATTTCATCACAATACACAATTATAGGCCAATTTTAGCAACAGTGTTCATAGAAAAATTGAGCTCAGGACAATCCAAATAATCCATTTGACCCAGGCACACAAAAAGCAAGCAAAACGAAATGAGGTAATAAATATAAAAATTTCAAGTGCAAGCCTGTGCGCTTTTCATAATTCAGATTCTTGCATTAGCCCAGTCATGACAGGTCCTCTTTTAAGGGGAATGTTACTTAAAAGTGAACGTTCCACTCATCCGTCTCCTCCCCCTCCTCCACCATAATTGCACGCTTTTATTTTTATTTCTGGAAGCAGATACTGCTTTCTGACAGATACCCACTCCCGCTTCCACATTTCTTGCCAAGTTAAAGACCGCAAATAAAAACCTTTTTTAAAAAAAAAAAAAAGAACTGCAAAATATGCACCACCAACATCCCCCCCCCCCCCCGTATCCCTCGCTGCAGGGGCGTTGCTAGGTCTGCGAAATATCTGGGGCTAGAGCCCATAGCAGCGGTCACCAACCTTTTTGCATGCCCGCGGGGGGGGGGGGGGGGGGTTGGGGGGAGACCTAAGCAATTTTTCACGGGCGATGGCTGGTGTTGACGCTTCAATCATCATGGCACCATGGTTGATATGGTGTCAGGGTGATTGAAGTGCATTATTTCTATTGTTACATTCTAATATATAATGAAGTGGTTCAACTCACCATACTGCAGAATCAGTGGGAGCCCTGTGCGTGTCACTTGCCACATCTCCTGCTATACAAGTAAAGGCGCAAAGAACGGAAACCTCATGATACTGTTGTGGCTAAGACAAGCTAAATAATAAATGAAATTTGGTATAGTCCACAGAGTCTATGTTAAAACGCAGGCAATATGGTATAATGTGAAAAGTCCACACAGAGGGCTGCCTTCCAGGGGGAGCTGAAACCAGGCTCCTGAATCTGCAGAGAAAAACACAAGGGAGGGGGAGGTGCCTCTAAGTGCAGTATTAAAAGAATTTTATTAAAGAATCACTATACAGGCAACTCACATTTTATGAAGTAAATTGCGGCATGTAAAAAGATCCATGAAGGGAGTCCGTCAGGTCAGTCACAGGGGTCCCTGCTGTCTGCTGTGCGTTCGGCTTGTGTTGGAATACCGCTCGAGCCGGCCGCGGTGATGTTGAATTCCAAGACGAGGCCTGAGACGCTGGTGGAAGGCAGGCGCGGAGCTGTGACGTCACTGGAACGCGACGCGTTTCACAAGCGTACGGGCTACACATGGATAGTGGGGGTGGCTTAAGAAGGGATAAGGGGAGGGGAAAGGAGGAGGGAGAGGAGGGGAAAGGAAGCAAGGGGGTGGGGAGGGGAAAATAACGAAAACTGGATGGGAGGGGTGGGGAGTAATGGGCATATGGGAACACTCTCTGGGAGATGAGGGAAAGATTTTCAGGGCTAAAAGGCAATCTCAATTGCAACGAAGACACAGATAGTAGGTGTAGTCATTAAAATACAATAATATAAATATATGAATATATGAAAAACGATATGAAAGTAGTTCCAAAAATGATAATGGCAAATGATGAATATATGACATTATGAATAGTCATAAATAATAATGATGATGAAAAATATGTGAGTACAGATGAAAATAATAATAAAAATAAAAATAAATACAAAAGTAAAGATGAAAAAATATAAATAAAAATAAAAATAAAAATGCCACATCTCCTGCCACCAGATGCAGTGTGTTAATTGCCACCGTCACCTGCCACTAGATGTGGATTGTCACTTGCCATGTCACCTGCCACCAGATGTGGATTGTCACTTGCCACGTCACCTGCCACCATTTGCAGATTGCCACTTGCCACGTCACCTGCCACCATTTGCAGATTGCCACATCTCCTGCCACCGTTTGCAGATTGTCACTTGCCACGTCTCTTGCCACCATTTGCAGATTGTCACTTGCCATGTCTCCTGGCTCAATTTGCAGATTGCCACATCTCCTGCCACCATTTGCAGATTGTCACTTGCCAACTGATGTGGATTGTAACTTGCCCTGCCAGCCAGTGCCACCAAATGTGCATTGGCACTGCATTGGGGGCAGGCTGACAGCACTGGTCCATTTAGTGAGAGCAGGAGAGCGGTGATGCAGGGCAGGCAGTGAGAGATGATGTCACCTCGCTGCTCCCCGCTGCACATCCGACATTGAAGCAAGGGGGTCTGGCTGCAAAGTGGAGCTCCACGATGACAGGAAGCACGTGATCTCCACTGCACCGTGCTGTGAGGGTGGAAGAGCGCTGATGTGTGACCGGCAATGAGAGATGATGTCATCTCTCTGCTGCTCGCCGTACCTCGCTCCCAAATTGAGGAGGCCCGGCTGTGAAGAGCTCTGATGTGGAGCAGGTGGAGAGAGATGTCATCTCTGCTCGTCTGCCCACTTGCTTCTCTCCTCTCCTCCGGCCTCTCTCATGCAGCCAGCCTGCCCACCGCAGCAGCCGCATCTCGCTGGTTAGGCAGGGACCCTGCAGCAAGAGACTTGGGGCTATGGGCCCCAGATTCGGGGCTATAGCCCCAATAGCCACCCCCTAGCAACGCCCCTGCCTCGCTGTACCCCCTGGATTGGTAAGTATGTGTTTCAACCACTTCCAGTCCGAGACAGTTCTGACATTTTTTTGCTAGATAATTATTTTTAACCCCAAAACATTATATACTTTTTTTGCAGAGGCCCTAGAGAATAAAATGGTGGCTGTTGCATATTTTTATGTCACACGATATTTGTGCTGTGTTTGTTTAAATGTAAATTCTTTTGAAAAAATACACTTTAATTAATTTCAATGCACAAAAACATAATATAATACCCAGTTTTGGTAAAATATAAAAGATGATGTTACGCAAAGTAAATAGCATGTGACAATTTGCGTACGCCGTGGAACGGCACCAAACTACGACACCTAAATATCACCTAAATATCTTCCAGAATCGCGCCAAAACACTAAACACATTTGCGATGCCATTATTTCTTAATGGCACCCCAAACCTGGGGCTCTGATTGTCGAGTGACAAATCGCAGTAAAATCGCTGCAAAAATTGCGACTGCAAACGCCCCTGGATCTGTGCCAAGATTTGGTACATGAGCTTCTTTTTAAGCATTTTTGGAGCAAAGGAAGGCCCATTCAAATGAATGGTGTCACTCCAAAAACGCTCAAGTAAAAAAAAGCTAAACAAAACGAGCGTCTGCAACTATCTCTGTAGAACGCACAGGTTTGAATAGAGCCTGCCAAGTTACTAGTTTAGAGTTACATAGGAGGTCTGGTGCTAGAATTATTGCTCTCGCTCTGACATTCAGGGGGATACCTCAATGTTTAGTGCGATGACTGTTTACATATGTGTATGAGACCTACAGTGCCTTGCAAAAGTATTCACCCCCTTGGCTTTTTACCTATTTTGTTACATTACAGCCTTTAGTTCAATGTTTTTTTAATCTGAGTTATATGTGATGGATCAGAACACAATAGCCTAAGTTGGTGAAGTAAAATTAGAAAAATATATACATAAAACTATTTTTCAGAAATAAAAAACTGATAATTGGCATGTGTGTATGTATTCACCCCCTTTGTTATGAAGCCCATAAAAAGCTCTGGTGCAACCAATTACCTTCAGAAGTCACATAATTAGTGAAATGATGTCCACCTGTGTGCAATTTAAGTGTCACATGATCTGTCTGATCTGATTACATATACACACCTTTTTGAAAGGCCCCAGAGGCTGCAACACCTAAGCAAGAGGCACCACTAACCAAACACTGCCATGAAGACCAAGGAACTCTCCAAACAAGTAAGGGACAATGTTGTTGAGAAGTACAAGTCAGGGTTAGGTTATAAAAAAATGTCCAAATCTTTGATAATCCCTAGGAGCACCATCAAATCTATCATAACCAAATGGAAAGAACATGGCACAACAGCAAACCTGTCAAGAGATGGCTGCACACCAAAACTCACGGACCGGGCAAGGAGGGCATTAATCAGAGAGGCAGCAAAGAGACCTAAGGTAACCCTGGAGGAGCTGCACAGCATAGACTGGAGTATCTGTACATAGGACGACAATAAGCCGTACGCTCCATAGACTTGGGGTTTATGGCAGAGTGGCCAGAAGAAAGCCATTACTTTCAGCAAAAAACAAAATGGCACATTTTGAGTTTGTGAAAAGGCATGTGGGAGACTCCAAAAATGTATGGAGGAAGGTGCTCTGATCTGATGAGACTAAAATTGAACTTTTTGGCCATCAAAGGAAACGCGATGTCTGGTGCAAGCCCAACACACCACATCACCCAAAGAACACCATCCCCCACAGTGAAACATGGTGGTGGCAGCATCATGCTGTGAGGATGTTTTTCAGCTGCAGGGACAGGACGAGTGGTTGCAATCGAGGGAAAGATGAATGCGGCCAAGTACAGGGATATCCTGGACGAAAACCTTCTCCAGAGTGCTCAGGACCTCAGACTGGGCCGAAGGTTTACCTTCCAACAAGACAATGACCCTAAGCACACAGCTAAAATAACGAAGGAGTGGCTTCACAACAACTCCGTGACTGTTCTTGAATGGCCCAGCCAGAGCCCTGACTTAAACCCAATTGAGCATCTCTGGAGAGACCTAAAAATGGCTGTCCACCAACGTTTACCATCCAACCTGACAGAACTGGAGAGGATCTGCAAGGAGGAATGGCAGAAGATCCCCAAATCCAGGTGTGAAAAACTTGTTGCATCTTTCCCAAAAAGACTCATGGCTGTATTAGATCAAAAGGGGCTTCTACTAAATACTGAGCAAAGGGTCTGAATACTTAGGACCATGTGATATTTCAGTTTTTCTTTTTTAATAAATCTGCAAAAATGGCAACAATTCTGTGTTTTTCTGTCAATATGGAGTGCTGTGTGTACATTAATAAAGGGAAAAAAATTAACTTGATGATTTTAGCAAATGGCTGCAATATAACAAAGAGTGAAAAATTTAAGGGGGTCTGAATACTTTACGTCCCCACTATATATATATATATATATATATATATATATATATATATATATATATATATATATATATATATATATATATACACACAGTATCTCACAAAAGTGAGTACACCCCTCACATTTTTGTAAATATTCTATTGCATCTTTTCATATGACAGCACTGAAGAAATTATATTTTGCTACAATGTAAAGTAGTGAGTGTACAGCTGGTATAACAGTGTAAGTTTGCTGTCCCCTCAAAATAACGCAACACACAGCCATTAATGTCTTAACCGCTGGCAACAAAAGTGAGTACACCCCTAAGTGAAAATGTCCAAATTGGACCCAATTAGAAATTTTCCCTCCATGGTGTCATGTGACTCATTAGTGTTACAAGGTCTCAGGTGTGAATGGGGAGCAGGTGTGTTAAATTTGGTGTTATCGCTCTCCCTCTCTCATACTGGTCACTGGAAGTTCAACATGGCACCTCATGGCAAAGATCTCTCTGAGGATCTGAAAAAAAGAATAGTTGCTCTACATAAAGATGGCCTAGGCTATAAGAAGATTGCCAAGACCCTGAAACAGAGCTGCAGCACGGTGGCCAAGACCATACATCGGTTTAACAGGACAGGTTCCACTCAGAACAGGCCTCACCATGGTCGACCAAAGAAGTTGAGTGCACAGCACCATGCTCAGCATTATATCCAGAAGTTGTCTTTGAGAAATAGACATATGAGTGCTGCCAATCTTTGCTGCAGAGGTTGAAGAGGTGGGGGGTCAGCCTGTCAGTGCTCAGACCATACGCCGCACACTGCATCAAATTGGTCTGCATTGCTGTCATCCCAGAAGGAAGCCTCTTCTAAAGATGATGCACAAGAAAGCCCGCAAACAGTGTGCTGAAAACAAGCAGACTAAGGACATGGATTACTAGAACCATGTCCTGTGGTCTGATGAGACCAAGATAAACTTATTTGGTTTAGATGGTGTCAAGCGTGTGTCGCGGCAAACAGGTGAGGAGTACAAAGACAAGTGTGTCTTGCCTACAGTCAAGCATGGTGGTGGGAGTGTCATGGTCTGGGTCTGCATGAGTGCTGCCGACACTGGGGAGCTACAGTTCATTGAGGGAACCATGAATGCCGACATGTACTGTGACATACTGAAGCAGAGCATGATCCCCTCCCTTCGGAGACTGGGCCGCAGGGCAGTATTCCAACATGATAACGACCCCAACACACACCTCCAAGATGACCACTGCCTTGCTAAAGAAGCTAAGGGGAAAGGTGATGGACTGGCCAAGCATGTCTCCAGACCTAAACCCTATTGAGCATCTGTGGGGTATCCTCAAACGGAAGGTGGAGGAGCGCAAGGTCTCTAATATCCACCAGCTCAGTGATGTCATCATGGAGGAGTGGACGAGGACTCCAGTGGCAACCTGTAAAGCTCTGGTGAACTCCATGCCCAAGAGGGTTAAGGCAGTGCTGGAAAATAAAGGTGGCCACACAAAATATTGACACTTTTGTTGCCAGCCGTTTAGACATTAATGGCTGTGAGTTGAGTTATTTTGGGGGGACAGCAAATTTACACTGTTATACAAGCTGTACACTCACTACTTTACATTGTAGCAAAGTGTCATTTCTTCAGTGTTGTCACATGAAAAGATTATATATATATTTGTCCTATGCTGTAAGGAGGTGTTTTTCTTAGGAAAATGGTGGCGCCCGGCTGGAGACTCAACACAAGAAGAACGTTTGATCTATAGCTTTGAGAATTCTCCCAGATTGTTTAGTGTTGATGGAGATGCTAGGGGGCAGAAGCTGTTTGCAGAGACATCTGCGGGGACAGAGTCGGTTTTCACAGCTGTTCCCCGCCACACTGATCCTTCCCGGGAGATCGGGAGGCGCTTGCGGGTGTGCGGGAGCCGCTGCAGAAATGCGGGAGTTTCCGGCACCTCGCGAGAGACTTGAGTTGTCTGCTTTCCGGACTCCCTGATCAGATGGGAGAGCCTGGTAAAGGTGGCAGCCTTGGGATGGGGAAACTTCTCCATCCACTTTTGCCTTGTTGGGAACCCCTGGCTGAAAATAACGATACCAGGCTCATGGTCGTAGCCTCAAACATGATCCCGGTTTAACCGCTTCAACTTTAGGCCATTTATAAATGGCCTGAAGGACGGGAAGTGGTTAAGCTAAGCAGCTACAATATTTTTTCTAACAATGATTGTGGTTCCTCTTTAAGATGAGAGAGAGTCAAGAGAGAGAAGTTGGCTCTACAGAGAGGTCACAAAATGAATTTCTCAATTTCTTTACAGGTATGATATTTTTAAATATTAGCAGCTCTTTCACATATTGTAATTTCACACGTTAGGCATAGTGGTCTTTTCATGTATTTTCCTTCCTAGCTACCATAGAAAAACCAGCTGAGATTCAATTCACAGCCCGGTGCTGACTTATGTATGGGGTTATGAGTGACAAATGCCAAGGACTCACGCAAAGCAACAGCGCTGTTATTTTATATATCAATGCAGCCCGCGTCCCCCAGTGCTATGAAATGCACGTCAGTCTTCACATAAACTTTGATATCCTCCACAGTCTGTCCATGGCAAACTGTAAGTAATGAAAGAGGAGGGAAAAAAAGGACCGAGGACAGGATTAAAAAATGACACTTGATCCTTCACAAACCCTGTGCTGGAACAGTTTGAAAGTTGGCGTCCCACAGGCCCGGGCCGTAATCGGAGAAACAGTATTATTCTCGCCGATAGACAGAAACTTAGTGCCCCTCGTGACATCCTTCAATGTTCTCCGTGTCTCAGAAATTTTCCATTACTCTTGGCTGAATCTGTGCACTGAGATTTGCTTTTTTTTCTCCATTATTCCAAGTCATATTTCCAAGAGAAAGAAGAGCATTAGCCGAAAAGAAAGGAAATAAAATAAAACTATCTATAAAAATATACATTTATTTATTAATACAGTATATATTACATACAACTATGGGGCAGTGTGACCACTTAAAGCATAGTTCCACTTTTGTGAAAAAAAAAAAAAGCAAACAATTAAAAAAAAAATAATATTAATATAGCATATACAATTGTTAGACAAGCCATATTGCAATTTACATAGAAAAGTGACGGCAGAAAAAGACAGAGTAGTCCATTGAGTCTGCCCGTTTTTTAAAAATTGTTTTATTGTTTTAATTTAAAGTGTTACTAAAGCCAGCACCCTGCACTCACTATATCTGGTCTCCCACATACACAAAACATGGGAATGCAATTATTTTAGTAAATATAAATAGCTAAATACCTTTTCTCATCAGCAGTATATAGAAGTCTTGTGACTTCTTTCAGTGTCTGGTTAAAGCTTATAGGAGGAGTTTTCATTCTCCTCTGACTGTCCTATGAGGCTGCAGGACCCCTGACCCTCTGTCTGGACAGTGTTGATGACATACCCCAGCAGAAGTCTTTGAGGACGAAACGCGTCGGGTTCTTATGTCTATACCCCTAACATCTTTTACTGCGCTGAATTTTATATTGTCTTGCCTTTTTGAGCCGAGTTTTTACTGCCCATTTTTGCAAATCTTTGGAAAATAATTTTGATATCAATAAAACGCTACAACGTTTTTATAAAAGGATTCACACTATGTGGAAGTTTTTTCTTTTATTTGCTTATCCATATGATTGGTCGTTGAGCAAGTGATCGCCCCTGATGACCGAGGCTGAATATTGAAGGCACCTGATTCCGGTTTGGCACCTCCAGAGACATACCATCTGGCGACATCTGATGAGACCCTGCCCAGGACCACCACACGGCTTGCCTCACTACACCGCTTGACGGTACAAGCTCGTTTGACTCACCGCCAAGGGCTTGTGAGTCCACCTTGTCTGGTAAGGGCATCTTTTTGCTTATTCCCTTGGGTTGATACCATATTAACAAGTGAAGAATCCACCCATATTCAAGGACACTTCCAACAGTTCCCATTTACCCTACATGAAGACTGCTCGTATTCAGACTGTCACGGGGTTAACTGAGATCACCCCACTATTTAATAACGGACTTTAAGTATTTACACATACTCACTTCCCTTATGGACCTATGCTTTCACATCCTGGTTTTGCCCCAATGAACACGATATTTCTTTTGGGTTGTACACACAGTATACTGTGGTATTCTGTATACTCACTATTTTGCACTTTTAAGTCATCTTTTGAATGTGTTATTCATACCTAATTGATATATAGGTTCAGGATATGTCTTTCATCATTTATATGTGTTTGTATACATTTAACTCTTTATTGTTTTTGTTATTTTGCTTTCATTGGGTTTTGTAAAGGGAGAGTATACCTTTTCATAAAAACCATCACTAATACATTAGGTACACACTTCAGGACGTGGTACCTCTCCTTTAGATATCACTGTTATTTGATTAATAACACTTATCTTGTCACTTTTTAGCGCCACACTTTATTATTTTTATACACTTACAATAGTCAGATTGTTGTGTTGGCTGCTTCACTATACATATTGTTTATGAGTTGGCGCAATTTCTACACTTTTTATTTAAGTGTTGATGACATGCACTCTCCCAAGAAAAAAAAAAAAACTCTCTAGCAATACACACCAAACTGAGCATGTGTAGCTTGTCCCCTAGCCTTTGTACTATCAGGTGATGGATTGGGGTCAGTGGAAGAAGGGAAGAATCAGAGAAGACAGGATCGAACAGCCTTTTTACACAATGCAAAGGTTCTACATAACAAGTCAAGTATGCTTTACTTCATATACAGACTGATTTTACTGTTGTGGGTTTAGTAACACTTTAAAGTTATTAAAAATGACCTTTTCTTTTTAATCTGTAGGGCTATAATTTTCCGTAAAATGCAATATGTCAACCTGGAGGCGTTCTGTACACAGAAGCTGTATGGAACGTTCCCTCAAAAATGTCCTGCTTATGTTATTGCCTCACTGATTTTCCCAGAAGTCCCTTTTTAGGCATCCTCTGGAAAAATTAACCAGGCCCTCCCATTCAGAATCAGTCATCAAAGGACATGGGGGAACAAACAGTTATTTCTTCAGAGCAGGATAAGGTAAGAATCTGCTTTAAACTTCTTACAATCGGCATAGATCACCCAGAGGGGATTGTTTTTTTTCCCAACAAAATCTTTTTTAAAACACATTATGCAGCCATGGTCCACTATTGTTACCTTTAGGAAACCTGTCCATGAAAATTCCATGCAGCCATTGCTGGAGTGCATAAAGACATAAAGTGCTGTAAAGAAGCTGCAGATCAGCAGCAGCACTGAGATGGAAAATTGGCCATTAAAAATGTATGTAATTCTTTATAATAAAATAATAAAGGATGCTATCTGCATTACCTGTAAATACCTTGATACATAAGTATTCAATGTTATCAACAGCTGCACTCACTGTATTGCATGTATCAATACCAAAACATATATAAAAAGAAAAAGCTTGCGCTGTCATTAAATGTGCTTTAAAATGCTTAATCGAAAATCACACAGAATTAATAAAATTGAGTGATACCATAGCACCAATAACCATAAAGTGCTTATACGTGCTTGAAAAGTTCATAAGTGACAATCCATCACGTACATACAGTATACCATAAGAGATTGTCATATTACTGGTGAATGAATACATTTATAAAAATTATTTATAATACACAGCACTTTAGCAAATTAAATGTCATTTTTAAAATGGTTTACATTCACTTTAAAGCGGAGTTCCACCCAAAAGTGAAACTTCTGCTTATCCGTCTCCTCCCCCCCCCTCCGGTGCCACATTGGGCACCTTTCAGGGGGGAGGGGGGAACGGGTACCTGTTTTTGACAGGTACACTTTCCACCACTTCCGGAGACGGCACTGCGGCGCCATCCTTTGGCAATTCTGCCCCCTCCTCCTGCCTCTGCTGCCGGGCCAATTAGAAAGCGCACTTTGCGCATGCTACAGTATTTGTAGCGGCTGACTTCTATTTATTTCGTGGGGGGCGCGGAACACCTCTTTAAAGTGGAGTTCCACCCAAAAGTGGAAGCTCCGCTTATTTGCTCCCCCCCCCCCCCCCACATTTGGCACCTTTCGGGGGGGGGGTGAAGGGAACGAGAACCTGTTTTTGACAGGTTGCATACCTCCCAACTTTTTGAGATAGGAACGAGGGACACCTATTAGCAAAAGTATGTAGGTCTAGGACACACCCCCTGCCACCCACCATTAGGATAATTATGCAAAAAAAAATGTTAAGCCCACAGGTGCTTTTTTTTACCATTCCTATTCCTTTATATTGGCTTTTGAAATTTACAAATGCAGCAATTTAGAAATTGGATGAAAGGTTGAGCACTGAGAAACTCTTTTATAAAAAGTGCATTTTATATACAACTATATAGATCAGACCAAAATGAGGGACACATGAAAAGGAAAGAGGGACAGAGGGACTTTCTTCCAAATCAGGGACAGTCCCTCGAAACCAGGAACAGTTGGGACTCGGAGCTATGCATGCGTGCAGGGTGTATGCATATGTTTACATTTGCATGTATGTGCAGGGAGGTTAGAGATGTTTTTAAAATGTATTTTCTACACTTTTTTTCACAATTTAACTTTATTGCTATCACAATGGGGCTAACAATACATCAGCTGGTTTAGTCTCAACTGATGGCCCATTGAAAAGGTGTCTCATTACCAAGGTGTCACACAAGAAACATCTCATGATGGGTAAAAGCAAAGAGCTCTCTAAAGACCTTTGCAACCTTATTGTTGCAAAACATACCAATGCCATTGGTTACAGAAACTTCTGAACGTTCCAGTGAGCACTGTTGGGGCCATAATTATGAAGTGGAAAGAACATAATTTCACCATAAACTGACCACGACCAGGTGCTTCTCGCCAGATTTCTGACAGAGGAGTGAAAAGAATTATCAGAAGAGTTGTCCAAGAGCCAATGACCACTGCCAATGAGCTTCAGAAAGACCTGGAATTAGCAGGTATGGTTGTTTTAAAGAAAACTATAAATAATGCACTGAACCGCCATGGCCATGGCCTGTATGCACGCTCACCACGCAAGCCTCCATTGCTGAAGAGAAAGCATGTTGAAGCTCGTTTAAAGTTTGCTGCAGAACATTTAGACAAGTCTGTGAAATACTGGGAGAATATAGTCTGGTCAAATGAGACCAAAATTGAACTCTTTGGATGCCATAATACACACCATACTTGAGGGTCAAATGGCACTGCCCATCAGAGCCGGTACAAGGGGTGGGCGAGAGGGGCAAGTGCCCTGGGCGGAGTGTGAGAGGGAGGTCAAATGGCACTGCCCATCAGAGCCGGTACAAGGGGTGGGCGAGAGGCACGAGTGCCCTGGGTGGAGTGTGAGAGGGGGCGGGTTCAGGGCCCTCTTTAACGCAGAGCAAAAGCAGCTGCCCCTGAAGCCCGCACTGCCTTAGAATAGTTCTCCCGGTGTAGCGGTCACGAACACAGCTGTGCCGTCCTCCCCACTGTTTGCTTTCTCGGCCGGGTTAACACAGGTGGCCACACTGACAGGGAAGGAGAACAGCTGCAGGCTGTGTGTGTAAGTGCCGACTCGTCCTGCTTCTCCCTCTGTCAGGAGCTGCAGGATCGGAGTGGCTGGCCTGTGACAGGGAGTGAGGCAGAGCGGTCGCCCATGCTCCCCTGTCCCATCACCCCCCCTCAGACTTCTATAGCACAGCACAGTACAGAGTGAAGTGTTCTGGCTGTATGCTACAGATCTGAGACTGCACTGAGACTGTGTGTTGGAAAAAGAGCGCACACACATACCAGAGAGGTGCAGTGTAGCGGAGTGAGGATGAGATCTGTGAGAAGGAGGGGGAGAAATTTGTGAAAAGAGGTGAGAACTCTAAAGGGAGGATTACAATGGTGGCTGTGGACGGACGTGGGGGGGGGGGTTTGGACACAGAGGGGGTTGTGGACAGGGGGGGGTACAGAGGTGACTATAGAAGTAGGATATACAGAGGTGGCTATAGAAGGGGGTGTACAGAGGTGACTATAGAAGGGGGGTATACAGAGGTGGCTATAGAAGGGGGGTTAACAGAGGTAGCTATAGAAGGGGGGTATACAGAGGTGGCTATAGAAGGGGGGTATACAGAGGTGGCTATAGAAGGGGGGTATACAGAGGTGGCTATAGAAGGGGGGGTATACAGAGGTGGCTAAGGAAGGGGGTTATACAGAGGTGGCTATAGAAGGGGGGGTATACAGAGGTGGCTATAGAAGGGGGGTATACAGAGGTGGCTATAGAAGGGGGGTATACAGAGGTGGCTATAGAAGGGGGGGTATACAGAGGTGGCTATAGAAGGGGGGTATACAGCGGTGGCTAATGAAGGGGGGGTATACAGAGGTGGCTATAGAAGGGGGGATACTGAGGTGGCTATAGAAGGGGGGATACTGAGGTGGCTATAGAAGGGGGGTACAGAGGTGGCTGTGGAAGGGGGGATACCGAGGTGCCTATCTGAATAAGTTTTTGATCTGCTGTGTCTATATGTGTATAAGCCACATTTCTTTGTTTTATGCATTTCTCCAGTATTGCCTTGTAACTTGCAGAACTATGTTCAAAATGTAAATTGTTCAATAAAAACTTAAAAAAAAAAAAATCTGTCCAGCCGTGCCATTGTGACGTATATCGTCTAGCGCTGGTCAGCAAGTGGTTAAAGACGGCCCTAGGCGGGTTGTTAGCAGGCATAAGAGTAACAATACTGTGTGTGTGTGGGGGGGGGGGGGGATTTGCCATCTTCGCCCTGGGCACCAAATGGCCTTGTCCCAGCACTGCTGCCCATCACCCCAAAAACACCCCCCATACCAACAGTGAAGTTTGGAGGTGGGAATTACATGGTGTGGGGTTGTCTTTCAGCATACAGTACTGGCAAACTTCATATTATTGAAGGAATCATGAATGGAAAAATGTACCAAGACATTCTTGATAAAAATCTGCTGCCATCTACCAGGATGATGAAGATGAAATGAGGGTGGACATTTCAGCAAGACTATGATGCAAAACACAAAGCCAAGGAAACTCTAAATTGATTTCAGAGAAAGAAAATAAAGCTGCTAGAATGGCCCAGCCAATCACCTGACTTGAATCTAATAGAAAATCTATGAAAAGAACTAACGATCAGAGTACACAGTTACATAGTAGGTGAGGTTGAAAAAAAGACACAAGTCCATCAAGTCCAACATATTAGTGTGATTATAAGTCAGTATTACATTATATATCCCTGTATGTTGCAGTCGTTCAGGTGCTTATCTAATAGTTTTTTGAAACTACCGATGCTCCCTGCTGAAACCACTGCCTGTGGAAGGGAATTCCATATCCTTGCCGCTCTTACAGTAAAGAACCCTCTACGCAGTTTAAGGTTAAACCTCTTTTCTTCTAATTTTAGTGAGTGGCCACGTGTCTTATTAAACTCCCTTCCACAAAAAAGTTTTATCCCTAATGTGGGGTCACCAGTATGGTATTTGTAAATTGAAATCGTATCCCCGCTCAAGCGTCTCTTCTCCAGAGAGAATAAGTTCAGTGCTCGCAACCTTTCCTCATAACTAATATCCTCCAGGCCCTTATTAGCTTTGTTGCCCTTCTTTGTACTCGCTCCATTTCCAGTACATCCTTCCTGAGGACTGGTGCCCAGAACTGGATAGCATACTCTAGGGGCGGCCGGACCAGAGTCTTGCAGAGTGGGAGAATTATCGCTTTATCCCTGGAGTTAATCCCCTTTTAAATGCATGCCAATATTCTGTTTGCTTTGTTAGCAGCAGCTTGGCATTGGCATCATCTACTAGGACCCCCAGGTCCTTTTCCATTCTAGATTCCCCCAGAGGTTCACCCCCTAGTGAGTAGATTGCATTCATATTTTTGCCACCCAAATGCATTCTTTTACATTTTTTCTACATTAAACCTCATTTGCCATGTAGTTGCCCACCCCATTAATTTGTTCAGATCTTCTTGCAAGATTTCAACATCCTGCGGAGAAGTTACTGCTCTGCTTAGCTTAGTGTTGTCTGCAAATACAGAGATTGAGCTGTTTACCCCATCCTCCAGGTCGTTTATGAACAAATTAAATAGGATTGGTCCCAGCACAGAACCGTGTGGGACCCCATTTCTCACCCCTGACCATTCAGAGTATTCCCCATTTATCACCACCCTCTGAACTCGCCCTTGTAGCCAGTTTTCAATCCATGTACTCACCCTATGGTCCATGCCAACTGACCTTACTTTGTACAGTAAACGGTTATGGGGAACTGCGTCAAATGCTTTTGCAAAATCCAGATACACCACGTATATGGACCTTCCTTTATCTAGATGGCAGCTCACCTCCTCATAGAAGGTTAATAGATTGGTTTGGCAAGAACTATTCTTCATGAATCCATGATGATTACTGCTAATGATACCATTTTCATTACTAAAATCTTGTATATAGTCCCTTATCACCCCCTCCAAGAGCTTGCATACTATTGATGTTAGGCTAACTGGTCTATAATTCCCAGGGATGTATTTTGGCCCTTTTTTAAATATTGGTGCTACATTGGCTTTTCTCCAATCAGCCGGTACCATTCCAGTCAGTAGACTGTTAGTAAAAATTAGGCACAATGGTCTGGCAATTACTTGACTGAGTTCCCTAAGTACCCTCAGGTGCAAACCATCTGGTCCCGGTGATTTATTAATGTTAAGTTTCCCAAGTCTATTTCTAATTCAGTTCTCTTTAGCCATGAGGGTGCTTCCTGTGATGTGTCATAAGGATAAACACTGCAGTTTTGGTTACTGAAGCCCCCCGATTCCCTTGTGAAGACTGAGGAGAAGAATAAATTCCATACCTTCACCATCTCCCCATCCTTTGTAGCCAGATGTCCTTCCTCATTCTTTATGGGGCCAATATGGGCTGTCCTCCCATTTTTACTGTTTACATACCGTACTTAAAGAATTTCTTGGGATTTTTTTTTGCTCTCTTCCGCTATGTGTCTTTGTGTTCTATCTTAGCTGCCCTAATTACACCCTTACACATCTTGTTGCATTCTTTGTAAAGACTGAATGCTGATGATGATCCCTCAGTCTTGTACTTTTTGAAGGCATTCTCCTTTGCTTTTATATGCATTTTTACATTAGAGTTAAGCCATCCAGGACTTTTGTTGGCGCTTTTAAATGTATTTCCCAATGGGATGCACTGGCTAATGCCCCTTTTTAATATGCTCTTAAAACAAACCCATCACTCCTCCATGTTCTTTGTTTGTAAGATTTTATCCCAATTTATATCTTCTAACAAGGTTTGTAGTTTACGGAAGTTGGCTCTTTTGAAATTCAGTGTTTTTGTATTCCCCTTGTTTTACCTATTTGTGTGATTTATACTGAAGCCAATTGACCTGTGATCGCTGCTTCCTAAAAGAAATAGACCGAGTGGAAAAAGGTTCAGTGGGCCTCATAGAAGAGGCCCACAGAACCTTCAAGATTTAAAGACTGTTTGTGTGAAAGAATGGGCCAAAATCACACCTGAGCAATGCATTTGACTAGTTTCTGCATACAGGAGGTCGTCTTGAAGCTGTCATTACAACACAAGATTTTGTACAAAGTATTAAATAAATTTCAGTTAGCGTGCTCAATACTTTTTCCCTGTGACATTCCATTTCATTACATATAACCTAATCTCTGAATTTATTCGTTTTGATTTCTTTGTATGTATGGATTGAATGGGTTGTTACCGACACGTGGTGAAAATTTCATGTCAATAGCACCTTTAGAAATATATTTACCTAGAAAAATGGTGATATATGCATGGCAGTCAGCGCATTCAGAATAAATGGGTTGCCCTAATGAATGACAACGCCTTTTGTGTTAACACAATGCACAGGATGAATGAACCCAAACTCTTCCCCTCTCTATCCAAATCAAAAATAAAAAGTTTTGCCTGGAGTTGGAATTTAGGTTATTATCAGCCATAATTTGTAAATCTGGGCTTGCGTCTGTTTCCCTTTTATGACCTTGCAATTCTGTGGCAAAGTACATGAAAATCTCCACTGCTGAGATAAATGGTGAGCTGCCTTTTCTTCTGTTAGTTTATCATTCTCCCGGCAACATTACAGCCATTGCCATCATTACATGCAGCGTCCTGCAAAGATAATCATGTTTTTTTGTTCTGCACTTAGCTGCACTCCCTGAACTTCTGATTTGTTTCAGAATTACAGGTGTGCTCAGAACGCTCCCTCTGACTGTTCGTGGCCAGTTTTCAAAGCCATGTTTTTTTGTTTTTTTTCTAAATGTGCCCCTCAATTAGAATGTTTTTGTTGCTTGGTTGTCAGAAGCTGTATAATTAAGTATAACCTGTTACCGCGTGTTTCACTTTCAACACAAATAAATAGGAGATACAAGGATAAAAAGCGACTTATTTTTACTTATTTTTCCTAAAATATTCAAATGGCTAAATAAATAATAGCTTTTGTGTATTTAAAGTGAACTTGTCTTTTATTACAATTCAGAAAAAAAGTTGGGGGGGGGTGGAGATTAGGGATACTTTTTTTCAAGTACTCGCCGATACCAATAACCAATACTTTTTTTAATGTCATGTGACAGTTTGACTAATGGGCACTGATAGGTGGCACTGAGAGATGGCATTGACTGATGGGCACTGGTAGATGGCACTGACTGATGGGCACTGATAGGTAGCACTGATAGGCAGCACTTATGGGCACTGATAGGTAGCACTGACAAGTGAATGGCACTGATGGCTGGCACTGATGGCTGGCACTGATAGATGGCACTGATGGATGGGCACTGATAGATGGGCACTGATAGTGGGCACTGACAGATGGGCACTGATAGATGGCACTGATAGATGGCACTTATGGGCACTGATAGATGGCACTGATGTCACCTATGGGCACTGATAGATGGCGCTGATAGGCGGCACTTATGGGCACCGATAGGAGGCACTTATGGGCACTGATAGGCTGCACTTATGGGCACTGATAGATGGCACTTATGGGCACTGATAGATGGCACTGATAGGTGGCACTTATGGGCACAGATAGGCGGCACTTATGGGCACAGATAGGCGGCACTGATAGGCTGCACTTATGGGCACTGATAGATGGCACTGATAGGCGGCACTTATGGGCACTGATAGGCGGCACTTATGGGCACAGTTAGGCGGCACTTATGGGCACTGATAGGCGGCACTTATGGGCAGGCAGAGGAGAGGAAGGATTTTACAAAAGACATGGGTGTTCAAATGCTAATTTAAAAGCTTCTGAAAGGGTTAAAAAAAAATTGATTGTAGTTTGAACACCGCTTTAAGTATGCTGCGACGCCCATATTGGTACACCTTGCACTTGTTTGCAGTAAGCCAGCAGCGGACATCTTGTTACACCCAGCCCGAACTATATGGCCTGGGTGTAACAAGATGTCCGCTGCTGGCTTACTGCAGCCGAGTGCAGGTTGTACCAAGATGGGCATTGTGATGTTTACCCTCCAACGGAGACACAGAATGTCACTTCCTGTACCAAATGTGACGGTTCCAGCCACCGTTTTGGACAGAATATGCGGCGGCGCCCTGCACCCCTCCCCCGGCCAGCTTACCCCTGTGTTCCGCTGCTGCCAGACCGATCTCCACTCCGCCCTCTCCGCCCGCCGACTTCCGGTTCCAGGTATCAGATCTGGCATCGGGAGCATTTGTGAGAGTACAAGTACTCACACAAATGCTCGGTATCGGTCCTGATACCGATACAAGTATCCGTATCGGAAAAACCCCAGTGGAGAGTGTTGGAAGAACAACAGTAAGTAATGAAAAGTTGCTCTGTACTGTGAACTATATATAGATATGCATTATATCTGTCTATACCAGCAGGTGACGCTGCAGTATTATAATGTGTATCTATGATATGATGTAATGGGAGGAAGTACTGTTTTTCCTCTGTGTGTACTTGTTTGTCTTCTCTTCCTGTTAGATTATAAAGATATCTCCATGAAAATACAATTATACAGTTATCCAGAGCATAATTTCAATACTCAGCTAACAGGTTATGGGCCCAGGCACCCTCAGGGCACCCAGGAACCCAGCAGGCCCTGGAGCAAAAAATTCTGCATATCAGTGAGTGCTGAATACAAGCTGCTGAAAGATGGCAAGCAGTTCAGATCAATCGCAAAGCTGAATAATGCTGAAACTGAATAATGCCATTTACTAGCTGTGGAAGTTTAAACTAGAAATGCTTCGTAGCAAGGATGACTTGTGGCAAATGCTGAATACAGACAAACCCACAAACTGAGAGATGGAGGAATGGGACAGGAAAGACAGACAGGCAAAAGCAACTTTAAGTTTACTAATCAAAGATGACCAGCTCATCCACATAAGAACAGAGAAAATGTCCAAAGGTATGTGGACTTCATTACAAAAACTGCATGAGCGTTCAAGCCTCAACAGTAAGCTGTTTCTACTAAGAAAGTTGTATAAAATGAGACTAGAAGAAAGCCAGCAAATGTGTAACCACGTGAAAGCTTTGCTAGACATCATAGAGCAGCTACACACCATCGGAGAGGACATCAAAGAAAGATAACCATATTGTTGCCCTGCTCCTCCGCAGCCTTCCAGAGACATATGCTGCTCTTATTAACACCTTAGAAACCAGACCCGAGCAGGAGCTGACACTGGAATATGTCAAAGGCAAATTAATTGATGAATATAACAGAAGGAAAGAAAACACGCACCGTGATGACAAAGCTCTTAAGCTGTACAAAGGAACAAAGCACAACAAAGAAAGCAGAGCCTGTTTTGCAGTAAAAAAACCGGTCACTTAAAAAAAGACTGTTCTATCTGGAAAGCCGAGCAGCGAAAGCTAGAGCTATCCACAAAAGAAAGAGTCAAAGCAACTACAAAGGAAACTGCAGACACATCGTGGAGTAACACCTTTAACCACTTGCCGACTGCCTCACGACGATATACGTCGGCAGAATGGCACGGGCAGGCAGAATCACGTACCTGTACGTGATCTGCCTCCCGCGGGCGGAGGGTCCGATCGGACCCCCCCCCCCGGTGCCTGAGGCGGTCGGTGTTTGTCCCCCAGGGATCGGAGGTGAGGGGGAGGCCATCCATTCGTGGCCCCCCCCCTCACGATCGTTCCCAGCCAATGGGATCATTCCTCTGCTGCTGTATGCTAAACAGTAGCAGAGGAAATTATGTCATCTCTCCTCGGCTCGGTATTTTCCGTTCCGGCGCCGAGGAGAGAAGACTGCAATGTGAGTGCACAACACACACACATACAGTAGAAGATGCCAGGCACACAATACACCCCCCTTTACCCCCCGATCCCCCCCGATCACCCCCCAATCACCCCTCCCCCCCATGTCACACTGACACCAAGCAGTTTATTTATTTTTTTCTGATTACTGCATTGGTGTCAGTTTGTGACAGTTAGTGTGGTAGGGCAGTTAGTGTTAGCCCCCTTTAGGTCTAGGGTACCCCCCTAACCCCCCCTAATAAAGTTTTAACCCCTTGATCACCCCCCGTCGCCAGTGTCAATAAGCGATTATTTTTCTGATCGCTGTATTAGTGTCACTGGTGAGGCTAGTTAGGGAGGTAAATATTTAGGTTCGCCGTCAGCATTTTATAGCGTCAGGGACCCCCATATACTATCGAATAAAGGTTTTAACCCCTTGATTGCCCCCTAGTTAACCCTTTCACCAGTGATCACCGTATAAGTGTTACGGGTGATGCTGGTTAGTTCGTTTATTTTTTATAGTGTCAGGGCACCCGCCGCTTATTACCGAATAAAGGTTTAGCCCCCTGATCGCCCGGCGGTGATATGCGTCGCCCCAGGCAGCGTCAGGCGTGATCCCTGCGATCGCTAACAGTTTTTTTGGTAGCATTTTGGTGAACTGGTAAGCACCAGCCCCAAGCAGCGTCAGGTTAGCGACAGTACCACTAACACCCACGTACGCACCATACACCTCCCTTAGTGGTATAGCATCTGAACGGATCAATATCTGATCCGATCAGATCTATACTAGTGTCCCCAGCAGTTTAGGGTTCCCAAAAACGCAGTGTTAGCGGGATCAGCCCAGATACCTGCTAGCACCTGCGTTTTGCCCCTCCACCCGTCCCAGCCCAGCCCACCCAAGTGCAGTATCGATCGATCACTGTCACTTACAAAACACTAAACGCATAACTGCAGCATTCGCAGAGTCAGGCCTGATCCCTGCGATCGCTAACAGTTTTTTTGGTAGTGTTTTGGTGAACTGGTAAGCACCAGCCCCAAGCAGCGTCAGGTTAGCGCCAGTACAGATAACACCCACGCACGCACCATACACCTCCCTTAGTGGTATAGTATCTGAACGGATCAATATCTGATCCGATCAGATCTATACTAGCGTCCCCAGCAGTTTAGGGTTCCCAAAAACGCAGTGTTAGCAGGATCAGCCCAGATACCTGCTAGCACCTGCGTTTTGCCCCTCCACCCGTCCTAGCCCAGCCCACCCAAGTGCAGTATCGATCGATCACTGTCACTTACAAAACACTAAACACATAACTGCAGCGTTCACAGAGTCAGGCCTGATCCCTGCGATCGCTAACAGTTTTTTTGGTAGCATTTTGGTGAACTAGCAAGCACCAGCGGCCTAGTACACCCCGGTCGTAGTCAAACCAGCACTGCAGTAACACTTGGTGACGTGGCGAGTCCCATAAGTGCAGTTCGAGCTGGTGAGGTGGCAAGCACAAGTAGTGTCCCGCTGCCACCAAGAAGAAGACAAACAAAGGCCCTTCGTGCCCATAGTGCCCTTCCTGCTGCATTCGCCAATCCTAATTGGGAACCCACCGCTTCTGCAGCACCCGTACTTCCCCCATTCACATCCCCAACCAAATGCAGTCGGCTGCATGAGAGGCATTTTCTTTATGTCCTCCCGAGTGCCCCTACCCAACGAACCCCCCCAAAAAAGATGTCGCGTCTGCAGCAAGCGCTGATATAGGCGTGACACCCGCTATTATTGTCCCTCCTGTCCTGACAATCTTGGTCTTTGCATTGGTGAATGCTTTGAACGCTACCATTCACTAGTTTAGTATTAGCGTAGGGTACAGCACTGCACAGATTAGGCAAACTTTCACAGGGTCTCCCAAGATGCCATCGCATTTTGAGAGACCCGAACCTGGAACCGGTTACAGTTACAAAAGTTACAGTTACAAAAAAAAGTGTTAAAAAAAAAAAAAAAACACAAAAAAATAATATAAATATTTAAAAAATAGTTGTCGTTTTATTGTTCCCTCTCTCTCTATTCTCTCTCTATTGTTCTGCTCTTTTTTACTGTATTCTATTCTGCAATGTTTTATTGTTATTATGTTTTATCACGTTTGCTTTTTAGGTATGCAATTTTTTATATTTTACCGTTTACTGTGTTTTATTGTTAACCATTTTTTTGTCTTCAGGTACGCCATTCACGACTTTGAGTGGTTATACCAGAATGATGCCTGCAGGTTTAGGTATCATCTTGGTATCATTCTTTTCAGCCAGCGGTCGGCTTTCATGTAAAAGCAATCCTAGCAGCTAATTAGCCTCTAGACTGCTTTTACAAGCCGTGGGAGGGAATGTCCCCCCCCCACCGTCTTCCGTGTTTTTCTCTGGCTCTCCTGTCTCAACAGGGAACCTGAGAATGCAGCCAGTGATTCAGCCAGCTGACCATAGAGCTGATCAGAGACCGGAGTGGCTCCAAACATCTCTATGGCCTAAGAAACCGGAAGCTACGAGCATTTTATGACTTAGATTTCGCCGGATGTAAACAGCGCCATTGGGAAATTGGGAAAGCATTTTATCACACCGATCTTGCTGTGGTCAGATGCTTTGAGGGCAGAGGAGAGATCTAGAGTCTAATAGACTCCAATTTTTTCAAAAAAGAGTACCTGTCACTACCTATTGCTATCACAGGGTAAATTTACATTCCCTGAGATAACAATAAAAATGATTAAATAAAAAAAATTAAAGGAACAGTTTAAAAATAAGATAAAAAAGCAAAAAAATAATAAAGAAAAAAAAAAAAAAGCACCCCTGCCCCCCCTTCTCTCGCGCTAAGGCGAACGCAAGCGTCGGTCTGGCGTCAAATGTAAACAGCAATTGCACCATGCATGTGAGGTATCACCGCGAACGTCAGATCGAGGGCAGTAATTTTAGCAGTAGACCTCCTCTGTAAATCTAAAGTGGTAACCTGTAAAGGCTTTGAAAGGCTTTTAAAAATGTATTTATTTTGTTGCCACTGCACGTTTGTGCGCAATTTTAAAGCATGTCATGTTTGGTATCCATGTACATTTGGGAAATATAGTGTGTTTTAGTGCATTAAAATTTAAAAAAGTGTGTTTTTTCCCCAAAAAATGTGTTTGAAAAATCGCTGCGCAAATACTGTGTGAAAAAAAAAATGAAACACCCACCGTTTTAATCTGTAGGGCATTTGCTTTAAAAAAATATATAATGTTTGTGGGTTCAAAGTAATTTTCTTGCAAAAAAAATAATTTTTTCATGTAAACAAAAAAGTGTCAGAAAGGGCTTTGTCTTCAAGTGGTTAGAAGAGTGGGTGATGTGTGACATAAGCTTCTAAATGTTGTGCATAAAATGCCGGGACAGTTCAAACCCCCCCCAAATGACCCCATTTTGGAAAGTAGACACCCCAAGCTATTTTCTGAGAGGCATGTCGAGTCTTTTTTTTTTTTTTTTTTTGCACAAAGTTGTCGCTAAATTATATATTGCTCAAACATGCCATGGGAATATGTGAAATACATACTGTTGCTTCTCCTGAGTACGGGGATACCACATGTGTGAGACTTTTTGGGAGCCTAGCCTTGTACAGGACCCCGAAAACCAAGCACCGCCTTCAGGCTTTCTAAGGGCGTAAATTTTTGATTTCACTCTTCACTGCCTAACACAGTTTCGGAGGCCATGGAATGCCCAGGTGGCAAAAACCCCCCCAAATGACCCTATTTTGGAAAGTAGACACCCCAAGCTATTTGCTGAGAGGTATAGTGAGTATTTTGCAGACCTCACTTTTTGTCACAAAGTTTTGAAAATTGAAAAAAGAAAAAAAAAATTTTCTTGTCTTTCTTCATTTTCAAAAACAAATGAGAGCTGCAAAATACTCACCATGCCTCTCAGCAAATAGCTTGGGGTGTCTACTTTCCAAAATGGGGTCATTTGGGGGGGGTTTGTTCCACCTGGGCATTCCATGGCCTCCGAAACTGTGATAGGCAGTGAAGAGTGAAATCAAAAATTTACACCCTTAGAAATCCTGAAGGCGGTGATTGGTTTTCGGGGCCCGTATTCGGCTAGGCTCCCAAAAAGTCACACACATGTGGTATCCCCATACTCAGGAGAAGCAGCTAAATGTATTTTGGGGTGCAATTCCACATATGCCCATGGCCTGTGTGAGCAATATATCATTTAGTGACAACTTTGTGCAAAAAAAAAAATAAATAAATTTTGTCACTTTCCCGCACTTTGTGTCAAAATATAAAATATTCCATGGACTCAACATGCCTCTCAGCAAGTAGCTTGGGGTGTCTACTTTCCAAAATGGGGTCATTTGGGGGGGTTTATGCCACCTGGGCATTTTATGGCCTTCAAAACTGTGATAGGTAGTGAGGAGTAAAATCAAAAATTTACGGCCTTAGAAATCCTGAAGGCGGTGATTGGTTTTCGGGGCCCCGTACGCGGCTAGGCAACCAAAAAGTCCCACACATGTGGTATCCCCGTACTCAGGAGAAGCAGCTGAATGAATTTTGGGGTCCAATTCCACATATGCCCATGGCCTGTGTGAGCAATATATCATTTAGTGACAACTTTTTGTAATTTTTTTTTTTTTTTGTCATTATTCAATCACTTGGGACAAAAAAATTAATATTCAATGAGCTCAACATGCCTCTCAGCAATTTCCTTGGGGTGTCTACTTTCCAAAATGGGGTCATTTGGGGGGGTTTGTACTGCCCTGACATTTTAGCACCTCAAGAAATGACATAGGCAGTCATAAACTAAAAGCTGTGTAAATTCCAGAAAATGTACCCTAGTTGGTAGACGTTATAACTTTTGGGCAAACCGTCATTTTTTTTCAAAATTTTCGGTCTTTTTCCGTTTATAGCGCAAAAAATAAAAACAAAATAAAAAGAGGTGATCAAATACCATAAAAAGAAAGCTCTATTTGTGGGAAGAAAAAGACGCAAATTTCGTTTGGGTACAGCATTGCATGACCGCGCAATTAGCAGTTAAAGCGACGCAGTGCCAAATTGTAAAAAGTGCTCTGGTCAGGAAGGGGATAAATCCTTCCGGGGCTGAAGTGGTTAAAGTAACACAGAGCAACAAGCCACGTGGCTGGTGCATAGACTCAGGTGTGACAAGCCACATGACTAACGATGAGACCTTCTTTGCAAACATTGATTACAGTACAAAAGACAACGTTTTCCTAGCAAACCCGGAAAAGCATCACTGCAGAAGATAAACACTAGGGCTTCCTGAACTACACTACACCACAAGGTAAGAAGCGTATCCTCAAAGGAACAATTCAGATGAAGTTACGGTTACCAGCAACATCCAATCCAAAACTGGTTGGATATGTGGATGCTGATTGGGCTGGGGACTGCACAGACGGCAAATCCACAAGTGGATTAATCTTCTAATATGGGGAAGGAACCATAAGTTGGACTCGCTGAAAGCAAGCAATTGTTGCTCTATCTTCAACTGAAGCAGAGTACATTGCAGCAGCACACGCGTGTCAAGAAGCGATATGGATTTGTCCACTTTTTGTGGACATTGGGAAAGACATGTTAAAAACCAATTCCCATTTTTGAAGACAACCAGGGATGTATAAAGATTACGCAATCAGAAAGGGTCAATCTTAGGACAAAACACATCGATGTCAAGTATCACCTACTGAGGGACAATCAATAGCAAGGTGTTATTGACATTCAATACTGCCCTCAGAGGAGATGACTGCTGATGCACTCACCAAGCCTTTGTTGAAGGAACATCATAGTTATTTCCAGAAGAAGCTGAATGTAATTTGACAAAGCCCATGCTGTTGAGAAGAGGTGTTGGAAGAACAACAGCAAGTAATGTAAAGTTGCTTTGTACTGTGAACTATATATATGCATTATAGCTGGCTATACCAGCAGATGGCACTGAAGTAATGTGTATCTATGATATGATGTAATGGGAGGAAGTACTCTTTTTCCTCTGTGTGTACTTCTTCGTGTTCTCTTCCTGTTCCATGATAAAGATATCCTCCATGAAAATACAGTTTTTCTCTGCAAACAAGAAGCTTCCACCGCATAATTTCAATACTCAGCTAACAGAGATAGGTAGACACTTGGGGGTCTAGTTAGAAAAAAAATGCAGTGTGAATGTCACAATATTGGCACAGTTGCTGAGTAATCCCCGTAAGGCGTCTAACGTGCTTGTTTCCTATGATCATCACCCCTATTGTTAGCGGTCAGAAAAAAAGGAGATATGGTGCAAGGGCTACAAGGTGAACCTGCTGCCCAGAACCAAATGTTTTTGGAAAAGTCAGTAATTTATAGTTTAACACGGTAAATCCTGGTAGGCGATGAGATTCAACTTGCATTGGTTCTCAAAGCACCTCTGTGCAGTACCTCTGGAGACTGAAGAATGGTCTATGGCAGTAGATAAAACAAGACAGAGTGCGCAATCTACAGTATCCCACAAAAGTGAGTACACCCCTCACATTTTTGTAAATATTTTATTATATCTTTTCATGTGACAACACTGAAGAAATGACACTTTGCTACAATGTAAAATAGTGAATGTATAGCTTGTATAACAGTGTAAATTTGCTGTCCCCTAAAAATAACTCAACACATAGCCATTAATGTCTAAACCGCTGGCAACAAAAGTGAGTAAACCCCTATATGAAAATGTCCAAATTGGGCCCAAAGTGTCAATATTTTGTGTGGCCACCTTTATTTTCCAGCACTGCCTTAACCCTCATGGGCATGGAGTTCACCAGAGCTTCACAGATTGCCACTGGAGTCCTCTTCCACTCCTCCATGAGGACATCACAAAGCTGGTGGATGTTAGAGACCTTGCGCTCCTCCACCTTCCGTTTGAGGATGTCCATCACCTTTACCCTCAGCTTCTTTAGCAAGGCAGTGGTCGTGTTGGAGGTGATTTTGAGGTCATTATCATGTTGGAATACTGCCCTGTGGTCCAGTCTCCGTAGGGAGGGGATCATGCTCTGCTTCAGTATGTCACAGTACATGTTGGCATTCATGGTTCTCTCAATGAACTGTAGCTCCCCAGTGCTGGCAGCACTCATGCAGCCCCAGACCATGACACTCCCACCACCATGCCTGACTGTAGGCAAGACACACTTGTCGTTGTACTCCTCACCTGGTTGCCTCCACTCACGCTTGTCACCATCTGAACCAAATAAGTTTATCTTCGTCTCATCAGACCACAAGACATGGTTCCAGTAATCCATGTCCTTAGTCTGCTTGTCTTCAGCAAACAGTTTGCGGGCTCCTTTGTGCATCATCTTTAGAAGAGGCTTCCTTCTGGGACGACAGCCATGCAGACCAATTTGGTGCAGTGTGCCGAGTATGGTCTGAGCACTGACAGGCTGACCCCTTCAACCTCTGCAGCAATGTTGGCAGCACTCATACGTCTTTTTCCCAAAGACAACCTCTGGATGTGACGCTGAGCATGTGCACTCAACTTCTTTGACCGACCATGGCGAGGCCTGTTCTGAGTGGAACCTGTCCTGTTAAACCGCTGTATGGTCCTGGCCACCATGCTGCAGCTCAGTTTCAGGGTCTTGGCAATCTTCTTATAGCCTAGGCCATCCTTTTGTAGGGCAACAATTTTTTTTTTCAGATCCTTTAGAGAGTTTTTTTCCATGAGGTACCATGTTGAACTTCCAGTGACGAGTATGAGAGAGTGAGAGCGATAACACCAAATTTTACACACCTGCTCCCCATTCACACCTGAGACCTTGTAACACTAACGAGTCACATGACACCGGGGATGGAAAATGGCTAATTGGGCCCAATTTGGACATTTTCACTTAGGGGTGTACTCACTTTTGTTGCCAGCGATTTAGACATTAATGGCTGTGTGTTGAGTTATTTTGAGGGGACAGCAAATCTACACTGTTATACAAGCTGTACACTCACTACTTTACATTGAAGAAAAGTATCATTTCTTCAGTCTTATCATATAAAAAGATATAATAAAATATTTGAAAAAATGTGAGGGGTGTACTCACTTTTGTGAGATAAGTGTGGTAACACATGCACTGTACCTACTATACTTAGATTGCACACTCTGTCTAGTTTTATCTATCTTGTGGCCATAAGGCAGAGTTTTCCTGATTGTGGCATTTCAGGTAAATACTGCATTTTGGGCACTAGAAGGAGCTGACAATCATAAAATATTACAACATTAGCATATTAAGCACATAAAAAAATAAAAACTAAAACCAAAAGTCCATATAACCCATTCACACGATTGTGTCACAGTAATGTGTGTTAACACGTGCCACCGTGTGATGCTGTGCCATTCATCGTAAATCATAGCGCAATGCACTATACAGTAGTTGCCAATGCACCTATACTGCAGCACATGACAACATGCTGTAGGTTGTGGTGGGCTACAATGTTGAACAAAAAAGGGTCAAGTGTCTATTGAGTGTGTTGACAGCCCATTCAAAATAATTGCCAACTTAAGGCCAGGTTCACATAAATCAGGATTGCGCACAAAATTGCTTTTGCAATAGAAACATACTGCTCTATAGAAGACGCAAAGGGTTGCTATCAATTCTTAATGGCACCCCTATGCATCTGCAAATGTGTGCATGGTGCAACAGTAGCATGTTTTAAAAGGCTCAGGGACTTCTTTCCCTGTGTCTTGTGGGTAGGACTGTCCATTGAAATGAATGGCCTGGCCTACAGGCAATGCATGGAAATGCACGTGAAAGGTGCACGCAGTTTTGTGAACCAAGATTAACACAATGCATGGTAATGTGTTAATGCTCATATGATGACATAACACACTACTAGTGCCCAAATCCACCCTAACTAATAGAAAAATGCCCCCTCTCAGTACTACTGATGTCCTGCACAGGGCGGGGACAAGGGGTGAGCAGAAGGGCACGGCTGCCCTGGGCGCAGAGTGTATTGTTGGGGTGGAGGAGCAGCAAGTTCCTTCTACTATAAGGCTGACAGGAGTAGTGACAGCGGTATCACTACTTCTGTCAGCCAAGCGCTGGAAATAGCAAGAAGAAAAGGAGAGAGTCAGGAGTAGGTGCGGGCTGTGCTCTCTCTCCCCCTCGCTTGCACACGATGAAGTAGGGGTGGGGCGTAATTTGCCATCTTTGCCCTGGGCACTGGAGGATCTTGTGCCAGCCCTGGTCCCGCAGCCTCTTTGCAGCCACTTTATATCTACATACTCTCCAACGATGGGTGCATGGAATTTCTTAGGGTGTTTTTTTAATGAAGACAACAGTAGACCATGCCTGTGTAATATGTGATGACATGGCCATTTGCAGTCCTCAATTATATCATTTGATAGTGTAACAACATGGGAGCACATTTGGGGGACAGGGGTGGAGCTTTGTCACCTTAGAACAGGGAGTTTCTGAACATGGACTTTCATGGTAGGATCATTAGCTTTTTAGTGTTAACTGCAGATTTAAAGGGTAACTCCACTTTCATGGGAAAAAATAGCAAATAAAAAAAATAATAATATAGCATATATAACTGCTACACAATACAAATTTTTTACAAAAATCATTTTTGGTAAGATACTCCCAAAGGGAAATCACATCTAAAGGGATGCAGGCCCTGCCACTTTCCTCATTAAAACCCTGCAGGTGCAACAGCTTCTTGATAATTATAAAATCTCTCCCATTCACATTCACTTAGCACATGTACACAGAAAAAAAACAGCTATTTCTTCAGAATAACAAAAGGTGTGAATCTGCAACAAAGTTTGTTAAAATTCCCGCAATGTGCATAAATCACCCAGAGGGGAAGGTTTTTTTTTCCCTCAACAAAGTGGAGTTACGTTTGATATTGATATTACTTCAAAATGTTAAAGAACATGCAAGATTTAGAGTATTGGTTTTGCATATACATTAATAAAAAAAACTTCACTGTTGGTTAAAAACTTTAGATTATGATTAATTGTTGCACAAGCTATTTTGAAACTTGATGTTGTTAACAATTACTTTTCTATCTCAAACTACTGCTGCAGCAATTTTATGCCAAAAAATGCGATAGTCACTTCCTTACTACCATGACAAATGTGCACCCTTTTATGAACATTTGGTATTTGGTACAATTCATTTAAAACACAAAGTCAAGTTTTATTTATTTATTTTTTTATATTTTTTACACTGATCCATCTGGTTTCCTCATCAGCCTTTCACTCCCCTCCCTCCTTCGGTGGGCGTCGGTTTCATTCCAGGCTTCCCGGTGTCTTGCCGAATAAGTTCCTTCGGCGGATAGGTTCCACCCCTGTACTGCGCAGGCGCAGCGCCTGCGCAGTACGTACTACTGTCGGCCGCCGGAGATAGCCGAAGCTCAAACGCTTCGATCAGCTGTACACGGCGCCTGCGCTCTGGGTCCAGGTTCCTTCCCCTCTATCCAAGTGGACCTAGAGGGGGAATCTAAAAGTGCCGAGCGCAGCGAGGCCGTGCCCGAAGCGTGGCGAGCGAAGCGAGCCCGCGAGGGGCCCTCTTACAGTCGCCGTGTACTGCTGATTTTCAGCTGTTCCGCTTCGGCTATTTCCGCCGGCTTCTACTGCGCATGCGCAGTAGAGGGGGAACTAATCCGCCGAGCGGAACTTTCTCGGCAGAACACCGGCACGGTGGGGAGACATGGAGATCCTCCACGATTCTCCCCTTGTTTATGCTTCCATCCATGGTGGGACGATAAGAATCTTTTCGCCCACCAGGGGGAGCATGGCCATGCCGGCGGCGTCCCTTGATCTCCACTGGACACCTATGATGCGGCGTGCACTGGAGGCTGCGGCTCCTTGCACGTGCGGTGTCATGGCGTCCTGCCTTTATGACGGAGGAGACGACGACGGCCAGAGCTTCGGCTCACAGGAACGCCGAGGGAGTCACACCACGACCACCATTGCGAAGGAGGGAGGGGAGTGAAAGGCTGATGAGGAAACCAGATGGATCAGTGTAAAAAATACAAAAAAAGAAATAAATAAAACTTGACTTTGTGTTTTAAATGAATTGTACCAAATACCAAATGAAATATTCTGAGATATGTCCGTTACCAGAGTTTTGTATTTGTATAACAATTTTGATAAATGACTTGCAAGTTGTGTTTTGCACAATAAATGATTTTATTATACTTTTACTACACTTTCTGTATGAATATAATTGCCGCTAAAAAGCCCCCTGGGGGATTTTCCAATTTTTGTTCTTCTGCAATATTGTTTGGGGTGTGCGGCTGACTCCATTTCATGTGTTTTTTCTATTGTTTGGTTCTTTTCGGGTGGTTAAACACCCCTTCCCCTTTTAACACATGAGAGTCATATAGGAGCTGTGAAACAATGCATTATCGAGTATAGTACGAATTTTCCTCTTTTAAGTAACCTCTACTGTCCTCAATCCAGAAATGGTTTGGACCGTGACGGGTGTTATAGGGACCACTTAGTCCTGATTAGAGTTAATATATAGATTCAGACTTAGGCAGCTACATATATGCAGCCTAAGGGACCCATCTTGTATGCTCCCACTCCGAAAGGTTTGTCTGTTATGGACTCAGAAAGACAAGTTATGGTCCAATAAACTCAATAATATATTCAGTAATAACAATATTTCCAATATGGCATTAAGATAAGAATAGTACACTCCCTAATGCTCACAGCTTCGACAATAATAAAAAATTAAAAAAATGAATACTAAGCTCCAATATGTTACTACTATATAAAGTTTTATTTATTTATTATTTGTATTTTTTACACTGATCCATCTGGTTTCCTCATCAGCCTTTCACTCCCCTCCCTCCTTCGGTGGGCGTCGGTTTCATTCCAGGCTTACCGGCACGGTGGGGAGACATGGAGATCCTCCACGGTTCTCCCCTTGTTTATGCTCCCATCCATGGTGGGACGATAAGAATCTTTTTGCCAACCAGGGGGGAGCATCGTCGTGCCGGTGTCTTGCCAAGAAAGTTCCCTCGGCGGATAAGTTCCCCCCCTGTACTGCGCAGGCGCAGCGCCTGCGCAGTACGAACTACGGTCAATCGCCGGAGATAGCCGAAGCACAAAATCTACAAGCAGCTGTACACGGCGCCTGCGCCCTAGGTCCAGGTTTCTTCCCCACCATCCAAGTGGACCTAGAGGGGGAATAAAAAAGTGCCGAGCGAAGCGAGGCCGCGCCCGAAGCGCGGCGAGCGAAGCGAGCCCGCGAGGGGCCCTCTTACAGGCGCCGTGTACAGCTGATTTTCCCCTATTCATCTTCGGCTATTTCCGTCGGATCCTACTGTGCAGACGCAGCGCCTGCGCATTAGAGGGGGTCCTTATCTGCCGAGCGGAACTTTCTAGGCAGAACACCGGCAGAGTCCCTTGATCTCCACTGGACATCTATGGCGCAGCGTGCACTGGAGGCTGCAGCTCCTTGTGCGCGCGGCATCATGACGTCACGCCTTTACAACGGAGGAGATGGCAACGGCCGGAGCTTTGGCTCACAGGAACGCCGAGGAAGTCACCCCGCGACCACCATTGCGGTGAGGGCCAGGAGGGGGTGGGACGTTTAGAAACGACACCTGTAGCCAATTAGTCTAACTACTATTTAAGCACCCATTCCCTGGGGATCTTTTTGTGATCCCAGGAGAGCTCCCCATACACAGGAAGGATCTAAATAAATGTAAGTACAACTTCCAGCATACTACACTACTTGTCATCTGTAAATACACATACTAGCGTATACTACATAATCTTGATACACTAAAACATCTTCATGTTTCATTCAGTATCTTTTTTACTCTATATTCATTTCAAGCTTGTTATCAGTGGCGCACATTACTGACACTATGGCACTAATATAATAACACCATCTTTCAATATCGTCTCTAATTTTGACCACTTTATATCTAATCTAGAGACGACACTGTGTAGGTCATACACCTTAGGTATATGATATCAGTACAATAAAATATCACATATTATTAATTTGACCACAAAAGTTTTTCATGCACGTTTTTCTTTCTTTCACTTTATCTGTTTTGTTTTGCAGTTTGTTTGTTTTTTCTTTTTCTTCTGTATTTTTTTACCTGCCCACACACACATCCTCACATATTCACTCATCACCTTTAAACATTCAATGCTGTCTCACTCATACACCCAACATTTTTCTGTTCACCCCTTGAATACACGCACTCACTCATTCCATTCACATATAATAATATTAAAATTGTCATTTGATAAACAATACTTTTTTTATTCCTCTTATTGCATTGTCCCTTGGGTTAGGAAACCGCAATAAGACCATTTAGATACAGCATTAGTAATCTAGTATAGTTCAAATTCCTGCATTTTTCTTACATATATTAGGTTAAAAATACAAATACTTGCATATATAGGTGGGGATACAGCTCACTAGATGCTAGGACATCACCTTTAAATACTTAAGCACTTAACTAACTACTATATGACATTTCAGGTGTCGTCCATCGCCCCCTCCCCCCCCCCATTCTGTCCCAACGAGGTGTGACTTCTTGCAAGCCATTTTTGATGCTGGTGCCCACCTGGAGGGGTGGGGATTGACGCATGAGGATCCCTGGATCAGTGTTTCCCCTTTTGGGAAACCTCTGGATATGTGACTTTTGGTCGAAACTCACCCTTTTAGTGGTAAATACAACAACATTATATATATATATATATATATACACATACAGTTTCTAAAATGATACAAGGTGTGGCTATGTTAAATTTTTTTATATATTTCACCAGAATACAATTCCCTGAAGAAGACCGCAACAGCACAGGTCGAAACGCGTCGGGGTATTCATGTGGATGTCTATTAATGAATTGACTTTGTGTCGTAAATGAATTGTACCAAACTCAAACGAAATATTCGGAGATATGTCATTTACCAGAGTTTTGTATTTGTATAACAATTTTGATAAATGACTTGCAAGTTGTGTTTTGCACAATAAATTATTTTATTATACTTTTACTACACTTTCTGTATGAATATATTATAATTGCCGCTAAAAAGCCCCCTGGGGGATTTTCCAATTTTTGTTCTTCTGCAATATTGTTTGGGGTGTGCGGCTGACTCCATTTCATGTGTTTTTTCTATTGTTACACTGCTTTCCAACTACCTCCAGTGGTGCTCAGGAGAAATGAACATAGATTCTGGAATGGAGCATCATGGAGGAACTTTGTTTGCTGGATTGTATTCCAAAGAGCAAGGTAATTGCTTCAACACTGCAGAAAGTCTGGTGTCTCATCCATTGGGTTTGTGTACTATACCTGCGCACAATCTGAAGAATGCAGAGTGCCAGTATGGCTTAAAGGGTTAGTTCACCTTTACCAAAAAACACGGCCTATGTAGATAAGGGGCACCTGACGTCAGAACGCACTGACGAAACCGGTCGGACGTACCGAACGTGACACGCCACTTCCGTTCATAACGCAGTTTGTTTTGTTTGTCCGCACGAACCCACACATGGGTGATGCGGTTTTTAGCTTGTTTTTAGCCTGTCCAATACATTTTTGGCATACTTCACGATGGGAGTTCTCCATTCATTTTCTCCCCATTCATGGCACTAATGGTCTTCAATGACCCATCTCTATTCGGGAGTTTGTTTGCATGCATCCAAGCAGCTACAGTGTTACCTGAGTTACCTGAGTTCCAGCACCTGAACAAAGCCGTGATTGTGTGAAGCTTCTTTGGCTGTTCTTGAAGCATTTTGACTCCTGTCATGGGAGTCACCACAATCTGGTGAGTAGGCTGTGTGGCCGGTGATGGTGGTGGATTACTGTTGTCTGATGCCTTGCTGAACCCCAGGAGGATTTATCCAGAAGTCTGATTTCAACACTATTTGAACACTTTTTTGAACACATACATTTTTTTAATATATTCTTTGAATTTAATTTTGAATTTTGAACTCTTTTGCTTTCACTTGTTTTTGATTTTTTAATTTTTGATGTTTGATCGTCTGCTGATTTCACTCAGTTGAAAGATATTTATGAGTATCACTATTGACATTACTTATACACTATATTTTATTTTGTTTTACACTAGTGTGTGATATCTGCACTTGCACTTTATAGGGAGCGCGGTTTGTAATTAATTTGTTAATTATTGTCCTTTTATTTATGTTTATAACGTGCTGCTCCTTAATCAATTTTACATTAGTTTAACCAGCTTCCATTTGCGCGGGTTGGTAGTTTCTACCATTTATTATACATATCCCCCTTCAGTCTATTATGAATGTTGCTGCTAGACTAAAACACCTCACTAACCGATCCGTGACTGCTGCCCCTCTCTGCCAATCTCTTCACTGGCTTTCCCTACCCCACCGTGTAAAATTCAAAATGCTAACCATAACATACAAGGCCATCCACAACATCGTCCCCATCTACATCACCAACCTCATCTGCAGATATCGCCCAAATCATCCGCTCTTCCCAGGACCTCCTGCTCTCTAGCTCCCTTGTTACCTCCTCCCTTGCTCTCCTTCAGGACTTCTCCAGAGCCTCTCCCATCCTCTGGAATTCCCTGCCCCAGTATGTCCGATCAGCTCCTACTCTGTCCACCTTTAGGAGATCCCTGAAAACTCATTTATTCAGGAAAGCCTTTCCCACACCCACATAACAACCGTCCCCGAGCCACCCCCATCAAATCATTTCCCACATCTATTACCTTTTGTACCACCACCCCCTCCCTTTAGAATGTAAGCTCTACGAGCCGGGCCCTCCTGTCCCTTTTGTATTGAACTGTATTGTAATTGTATCAAATATAAAAATATAAAGAGGCTTGTTTTTGACATGCGCAGAATACCGTGACCTGAGCCTATGATAGCCTACCAACCCCTAATTATTGTTAACCAAAAAATTGTCCCAAACAGGTGGGGACCAAAAGAAAAGCGGGGTTTATGGGTAAGGCAATCAAAAAGATGTATGGTATATCAATGAATAATTTATTGTTGGTACACAGTAGAAAAGACATGAAGAAAAATGCAGCAGCATAACCATGGTATGACCTTGCCCTAATAAAATTTGATCAAAAACCTGGGTTGATCAAAAACAAAAACTACACAGACATGAGGAACATGTAACATTACAAGACATACAGAGACAAACGTCCGGACGTCAATGCTATTGATGTCTGCGCAAACCAACAATGAGGAGTATGCAGCAATTGCTGAATAAGGTTTCGCTAAGCAGACATCAATTCCCCCGGGGGAGGGGCGGCTCAAGATGCGGTAAGGGGGGGGGGGGAACGGGGATGTGGGGAGAGGGCAGGGGTCAGGGAAAGGGAGAGGGTAATAACCGTGGACTGGGATGCCGGAATTGAGTCCTGTGATGGGATATCAATTCATGTTGATGGTGGGAATATGCCGGCCTTGCACGTAAAGTGAGTGGGTCTTGGTAACCAAAGTCCGGGATAGTATGCAGCTATGCAGCTATCATATACAGTGGTCCAGTGTGGTGTAGGCACTTATACACACAGTCTTCCTATGATAGGGATAGGCAATACTTGGCGTGAGCAGCGCTACAAGAACAGATGGCTAAGTACGTTACCACTCCCGGGTCCCGGGTCCCAATTGGGAATTCTTGGATATTTCCGGATAGCAGTAGCCTCTGTGTGTTGAGCTGCTCCACTGCCACTGTAAGCTGTATCGGGCACTGTCCCAGTGTGGTTATTCACGAACCATGAGCCAGATAGTGTTGCTCATAGAGATGGATGAGCGGCCGTGCAGCTGCATCTGTTTCCTTCCGTACGGTGTGTTCACGGCATGGAGCGGAACGCCCTCTCAGTGTGTGAGCCGGCTAGCCCCAACGGGGGATGACTGCAGGCGTGACGTCCGGGCGGAAATGACGTCAACGCGTTTCACAAAACAAACGTGTGTAGCTTCATCTGGACGTGTATTGTAATTGTGTTGTCTCCCCTATACATTGTAAAGCGCTGCATAAACTGTTGGCGCTATATAAATCGCGTATAATAATAATAATAATAATCACTCGGAGCCCAATAATGCTGTGATGGAGGAAATAGTAGACCACACATGTGCAGATGTATGAGAGCTCACTCTTCTGATGGTGGGCATGAGCAGTAATGTCTGGGAGCATCTTGCCAACATCTTAGGCAGTACAGGATTATGCCATCTCTGGGATTTCTCTGGCTAGGATTCAGGAGGTATGTAAATGGCCCACACCTATAGTAGGTTTTTCCTACCAGAGATGGCATCATCCTATCCTGCCTTGTTACTAGGATGATGCTAAGACACTCCCAGTCGATTCAAACCCCTTTCACATGCACTCTCTCTTCCCTGTCACAGTAACTCCGAGCCCGGTAATTCTATGATGGAGGAAACAGTGGACCACACATGTCCAGGGGTTTGAGAGCTCACTCCTGTGATGGTGGAGGTGAGTAGTAATGGCTAGGAATGTCCTAGCAACAAGGTAGGACAGAATGATGTAATCTTTGGGAGTTTTCTGGACAGATTTCAAGAGGTACGTAAATTGCCAATACCAATAGCAAGAGCCCCCCAACCATGCTCAACTGCGTATTTTTACAGCCCTCCAAACACAAGCATAAACGAGACCTAAAATGTGAGATCTGATAAAATGTTAATTGACTGGTTGTTTTTTTCCTCCGTCTGGAGTTCTCCTTTATATCTGGAGTTTTCCTTTTTATAACCGACTCTTCCTCTTCTATTAATGACAGTATAGCGATAATTTCCTTTGTTTTGATGCCATTGTAACTTTTTACTGTAAAGCATCCATTTTTTTTTAACTTTTGCTTTCCTCGGCATGATAAATGAGCCCATTAGTATTTAAATTACCTTGCCAAGGCGCACGCTGTTTTTCAGGAGTACTGTAGCTGTGCAGAGTGCGTTACGTGTGGGAGGATTTCCATATTGCCACCTTTTCAAAGCAAGGAAAAAAATGGCCGTTTCAATTTTACTCTGAATGAAGGATGGAAATGGCATATTTGCTGAATGACAATGGAAACCGCAAATGCGTACATGATAAAAGGACTGACATTAACTTTACTGTCTGCTCGTTTATTCCAGGGAAGGGAAATGTATGTTGTTCAGTTTCGTGTGTAAACCTTCCCCCACCAGTACTACATATTCCACTTCCCGATACTATCAGCCTTATCCAGGTAAAAAAGGGTGCTGATTCTTAAAGTGGAGGTAACATCTAATAGATTTTTGCATGCCTGTAAGCTATCCAAGAAGTACATGTACAGTGCCTTGAAAAAGTATTCATACCCCATTGACATTTTCCACAGTTTGTCATGTTACAACCAAAAACATAAATGTATTTTATTGGGATTTTATGTGATAGACCAAAGCAAAGCAGCACATAATGGTGAAGTGGAAGGAAAATGATAAATGGTTTTCAAAATGTTTTACAAATAAATATCTGAAAAGTGTGGGTCGCATTTGTATTCAGCCCCCTTTACTCTGATACCCCTAACTAAAATCTAGCGGAACCAATTGCCTTCAGAAGTCACCTAATTATTAAATAGAGTCCACCTGTGTGTAATTTAATCTCAGTATAAATACAGCTGTTCTGTGAATCTCTCAGAGGTTTATTAGAGAACCTTACCGAACAAACAGCATCATGAAGGCCACGGAACACACCAGACAGGTCAGGGATAAAGTTGTATAAAGCAGGGTTAGGTTATAAAAAAAATCCCAAGCTTTGAACATCTCACGGAGCTCTGTTCAATCCATCATCCGAAAATGGAAAGTGTATGGCACAACTGCAAACCTACCAAGACATGACCGTCCACCTAAACTGACAGGCCGGGCAAGGAGAGCATTAATCAGAGAAGCAGCCAAGAGGCCCATGGTAACTCTGGAGGAGCTGCAGAGATCCACAGCTCAGGTGGGAGAATCTGTCCACAGGACGACTATTAGTTGGGCACTCCACAAATCTGGCCTTTATGGAAGAGTGGCAAGAAGAAAGTCATTGTTGAAAGAAAGATATAAGAAGTCCCGTTTGCAGTTTGTGAGAAGCCATGCCCAAAAAGCTGTAATCGCAGCGAAAGGTGATTCTACAAAGTATTGACTCGGGGGGGGGAGGGGGTGAATACAAATGCACGCCACACTTTTCAAATATTTATTTGTAAATAATTTTGAAAACCATTTATCATTTTCCTTCCACTTCACAATTATGTGCCACTTTGTGTTGGTCTATCACATAAAATCCCAATAAAATACATTTATGTTTTTGGTTGTAACATGACAAAATGTGGAAAATGTCAAAGGGTATGAATACTTTTTCAAGGCACTGTAGATAAGTATTAAAAAATTGACTTCAGTATCACTTTAATCATTTGGAGGAGTGTCCAGACACTTTTGGCCATATAGGCAGATGGTAGTCAAATTTGGCCATACACTGTAATGTATTTCTAGAGCAGTATTTCTCAACCATTTTTCAGTCACGGCACTGAATTCTGCAAATCACGAGACATCCCATTCTAAAATGTAAAGAATGAAACTAATAGTTTTACATAATGCAACAACAACCACACTTGTAGGACACCCAACATTAGGGTTATTAGGGTTAATTTATTCTTACAAAGCAAATACACCTTTGCACTAGGGTTGCCACCTCGTCCCTTTAAACCTGAACACATTTTAATTACACAGGTTCTGTGGCTGATTAAGGTGGTAATTAACCAGCTTCAGGATTTACCCCCTTCCTGACCAGGCCTTTTTTTTGCGACACGCCACTGCGTCGCTTTAACTGACAATTGTGCGATCGTGCGACGCTGTACCCAAACAAAATTGACGTCTTTTTTCCCCCACAAATAGAGCTTTCTTTTGGTGGTTTTAGATCACTGTGTTTTTTATTTTTTGCACTATAAACAAAAAAAGACTGACAATTTTGAAAAAAACACAATATTTTTACTTTTTGCAATAACAAATATCCCCAAATTAAAAAAATAAACATTTTTTTTCCTCATTTTAGGCCGATATGTACCCTTCTACTGCAGTAAGCATATATCGATTGGTTTGCGCAAAAGTTATAGCGTCTACAAAATAGGGGATAGATTTATGGCGTTTTAATTTTTTTACGAGTAATGGCGGCGATCTGTGATTTTTATTGGGACTCCAACAATGCGGCGGACAGATCGGACACTTTTGACACTTTTTTGGGACCACTGATATTTATACAGCGATCAGAGCTATAAATATACCACTGATTACTGTATAAATGTCACTGGCAGGGAAGGGGTTATCACTAGGGGGCGATCAAGGGGTTAAATGTGTTCCCTCAGTGTGTTCTAACTGCGGGGGGGATGGGACTGATCGGTGTTCCAATATATACTAGGAACACACAATCTGTCTCCTCTCCCCTGTCAGCACGTGGATTTGTGTGTTTACACTAGGGTTGTCCCGATACCACTTTTTTAGGACCGAGTACAAGTACCGATACTTTTTTCCAAGTACTTGCCGATACCAATTACCGATACTTTTTTTTTAATGTCACGTGACAATGTTTTTTTTTTGTTTTGTTTTTTTTGGGGGGGGGGGGGTGAACGGTGTCTGTGTGTTTTTTTTATTTATTTATTTAAATTTATATTTTTTTACAATAATATTTCTTTTTATTCTTTATTGCAATATGTGTGTTTTTTTTAAATCAAACCCTGGGGGCTTTGGTGAGATATCAGGGTTCTTAACAGACCTCTGATATCTCCCCTTTGAGACAGAGAGAAAGAGACCGAGGATAGAGATTCCCCAGTCCCTTTCTCTGCAGCCTCAGCTGCACTGAGAATGAATGGAGAGAAGACAGCGGCTCCTCTCCATTCATAAACTGACACATCGTAATCACAGGAGGTTAAAATGTTTCAGTTATGTGAATAGACAGAGTCAGCTGACTGTCCATTCACACAGCGGAGAGAGACAGCAGAACGGAGGGGACAGAGAAGGAGAGGGGGACAGCGGAACGCCGGAACGGATGGGGACAGCGGAGGGGGACAGCGGAGGGGGACAGAGCAACAGAGGAGGACAGAGCAACGGAGGAGGACAGCGAAGGGGGACAGAGCAACGGAGGAGGACAGAGCAAGGAGGGGGACAGAGGAATGGAGGGGGACAGAAGAATGGAGGGGGACAGAGGAATGGAGGGGGACAGCGGAGGGGGACAGAGGAATGGAGGGGGACTGAGGTGACAGTCAGCGGTGATCGCGTGTGGGGGAGTTACAAGCACTGATCACCGCTGTATGTCACTAAAGCAGCTGAAAGCCGCGGGGGGAGAAGCTTGTAACTCCCCCACACGCCGATCACCGCTGACTGTCAAGGTATCGGGGGAAGCATCGGGAGCATTTGCCCAAGTACAAGTACTTGGGCAAATGCTCGGTATCGGTGCCGATACCGATACTAGTATCGGTATCGGGACAACCCTAGTTTACACACACAGAACCTCGTTCTGGCTCTGTCGGGAGCGTTCGCTTGTGCCCGGCGGACTTTGTGTCCGCCGGGCACGCACATCGGCTCCTCAGTTTCTCAGTACTGCGGCGGGCGCACGCCTCTTATACCCCCTAAAGCAGCCAGCTGTACAGCTATGGCGATTCGTGCAGGGGAGCCATTCTGCCGCCGTCAAATGACGGACGGTCGGCAAGCAGTTAAACTCACTTGGTGACTTATCTACATTAAATTAGCCTCAGAACCAGTGTAATTAATGTGTGTTTGGGTTTAAAGGGATGAGGTGGCAACCCTACATTGCACATTGGTACTGACTAGTATTCCAGGGTTTCTCTTCTACCTTAATTTCTCTACCTCACTCAGCTAATTTGACCCCAGTGCTGATAGAGAGAGGCAGGGGTTGGACAACCAAGGATGCAGGCATCTAATGTCTTTTTCAACTAATGGCATCAACAGTTGTTAAGATGCCAAAAGCTGGCCCACACGGTACCTAAGGTTTTAATGCTGCACAGCAAAAACCTGTGGCTTTGTGTAACAAAAAAGCAGGCTTGATCCACTTGCTGGCTTTTTGACAATTTGTGGGCAATTTGGGGCAATTTTTAGGCACTCTTCTTATGCCGCGTACACACGGTCGTACTTTTCGTCTACAAAAGTCGGACAGCCTGTCCGACAGACTTCCGGCAGACTTTCGGTGGACTTGCGGCGGACTTGCGGCCTACTTTCTAACGAACGGACTTGCCTACACACGACCACACAAAAGTCTAACGGATTCGTACGTGATGACGTACACCGGACTAAAATAAGGAAGTTCATAGCCAGTAGCCAATAGGTGCCCTAGCGTGGCTTTTTGTCCGTCGGACTAGCACACAGACGAGCGGATTTCGGGGTCCGTCGTAGTTACGAAGTAAAGTTTTAAAACATGTTTCAAATCTAAAGTACGTCGGATTTGAGGCTAAAAAAGTCAGTTGAAAGTCCGGAGAAGCCCACACACGATCGGATTACCAGCCAGCTTTAGTCCATCAGCGTCCGTTGGACTTTTGTAGACGAAAAGTAGGACCGTGTGTACGCGGCATTAGACAACCCTGAAGAACCCAGAAGGCACCTCAGGGTGTAACAGCAGCATCGTGGTTGAAAAAGTCTGTTCGAGACTAGAAAATGGAAGAAAGGAAGGAAGTAAAAGGAAGGTAATACTAACTTCTGATAATAGATGTTTTCTTATCAAATATTTTTACAGCTTTTTTAAAAAATTTCTATTAAAAAAAGAAAATCAGCCTTGGCATTTACTTTGTTATCTTTGGATTGACTGTAATTTCATAACCCGTATTTGTGATGTATTTTATTCATCTACATAAGGTCATGTTTTTCAGTCCTCTAAGAGAAGCTGAATGGAGACCTTTCCAAACAGTGTTGGCATAAAGATATTGCTAAGCAGTTGACCTTGGCTTCCTGGAAGACAGATTAAACCGCAGTCTGCCACACCAAATGCTTTTAGCTTTATCCTTACACCCTCTCCATCCCTGTCTAAGTTTTTAATTGATCGCCTGAATCATTAGTGAATTAGTGCTACCTAATGGCACTTAGAAAGATGAACAGCAGTATAGTGTTTCAAACCTATGGGAAGCTGGTTGTACATCTTTCTTTCTCTCTCTTCTCAAAAATAGAAGCTGACCAAGGACAACACTTCAAAAAAAAAAAAAAAAATCTGCAACAATATCAACCATAATTAACGAACACAAGCAAGATAAACAAAAAGCGATAATGGGCATTAGGCATTAAATTGCCATCAATAATTATAAATCTGTATTTCAAAAAGATGGCACAAATTGTTTGAAGTTTAATTTGTAATCCCCAGCCATTCATGATAAGTTTTCTTAAATAATTAATCTAGCCGGGCCAGACAGTAATATGATACAGCGGCAATGTAGGTGATTAACCAATAGAGGAAAATGTTTTTATGCAATAAATAAAAGGTAACAGTTTGACATTTCAAATTAAATGAAAACAATTTAGCAGTTTCCATTTGCCATGCCATGTGACCGCGTTGATGCTCGCTGCTAAAATTTAATTGAGAATTGTTTGTTAGTAAACAAAAGGATGGGGAAGTGTCATGCGACCTAAATTTGGCATTTCGATGTGTGATATTTAACGTGATTAAATTACAATTAATTCTTTATTTGAGAAGTAATTAATTTGTTTGTTGCTTTATGGCTTAGCCCTTTTATGCCGTCCTTGCTGAAGAAGCTTAAAGCTGACCTTCCATGGCAAACAGAAGTTACGCTTTTTTTTAACAACCTCTTGCCCCTAACACAAATGGCTTAAAAAAACTATGTGTAAACAAATTCTTCGCCCAGTTAAACAGAATATAAAAAATCAAATCCTCGGCCCTGGCCTTCTATGCTTTGAGGAGGCACTATTGACATCATTAGGCCTTCAGGCAGAGCTGGGGACTCAATATCCCGCAATGATGCACTCTTGCAATGGGCTGGAGTGCATTCTCATTGGTTTTCGAGCTCACAGCTCTGCTGGAAGGCTGAGGAATGTCACCCTGGCCTCCTGGTAGTGTGGGAGGCCCGGGCCAAAGAAAGTATTTATTTTATTTTGTGCAGTTTGTTTACAAATGGCTTTTGAAGCCATATGTATTGTAGGGGGCTGTCGAAAAGTATACCTTCCACCATGGAAATTCCACTTTAAGGAAAAATAGTCTCTCTTTGCTCTATATATGTGATCTGACTGTTGCTCAGGACTCTCGCTCTCCTTTATATACACTATATTACCAAAAATATTGGGACACCTGCCTTTACTCGCACATGACGTTTATTGGCATCCCAGTCTTAATCTGTAGAGCTCAACATTGAGTTGGCCAACCCTTCGCAGCTGTAACAGCTTCAACTTTTCTGGGAAGGCTGTCCACTAGGTTTAGGAGTGTGTCTATGGGAATGTTTGACCATTCTTCCAGAAGTGCATTTGTGAGGTCAGGCACTGATGTTGGAAGAGAAAGCCTGGCTCGCAGTCCCCACGCTAATTCATCCCAAAGGTGTTCTATCGGGTTGAGGTCAGGGCTCTGTGCAGGTAAGTAACATTTCTTCACCCCAAACTCGCTCATCCATGTCTTTATGGACCTTGCTTTGTGTACTGGTGCATAGTCATGTTGGAACAGGAATGGGACATCCCCAAATTGTTCCCACAAAGTTGGGAGCATGAAATTATCCAAAATGTCTTGGTATGCTGATGCCTTAGAAGTTCCCTTAACTGGAACAAAGGGGCCAAACCCAACCCCTGAAAAGACATAATACCATACCAAAATATCCCCTCCACCAAATGATTTGGAAAAAGTGCACAAATCAAGGTCCATAAAGACATAAATGAGCAAGTTTGGGGTGGAGGAACTTGACTGGCCTGCACAAAGTCCTGACCTCAACCCAATAGAACACCTTTGGGATAAATTAGAGCGAAGAGTGCGAGCCAGGCCTTCTCGTCCACATCAGTGCCTGACCTCACAAATGTGCTTCTGAAAGAATGGTCAAACATTCCCATAGACACCTTCCTAAACCTTGTGGACAGCCTTCCTAGAAGAGTTGAAGCTGTTATAGCTGCAAAGGGTGGGCCAACTCAATATTGATCCCTACAGACTAAGACTGGGATGCCAAAGTTCACGTGCGTGTAAAGGCAGGCATCGCAATACTTTTGGTAATCTAGTGTATGTGAGCTGACTGATGCTCAGGGCTCTCTCTCACTCTCTAAAGGGCCTACTTGTCAGGACCTGAATCACCTGCTGGTGGTACTATGCTTTCCACAGCTGAAGTGAGTAGTTTTGGTGGCCACCAGCAGGTGTCTCCCAGTAGCCAGCAGATCCCGGTAATTAGTTAACCTGATGCTGGTTGCTGGGAAGATATGAAACCCCTTCCATGGCCTCCTTCAGCACCTCACAGTTTTGTCTGTGTGCCATATACCTGGTTGTTGATGGTTTCTGATCCTGATTCCTACTGTGATCCTGTCCCTGTACTTGTCCAATACCTGCATCCTGTAACCGGTTACCTTATATTTGCTCCCCTTGATCCTGATCCCAGTTGTGGTTCCTTATTGTCTCTTGCATCTACTTCCTTACCCTGTTTATCTGGGCTTCCCTTTTGTATATATTGCAGTTTAGTTAGGATGCCAGTTAGGTATTCTATCATTTGGTTCACTGTTGACATACTGTATATTTTCACTTTTGCTGTGTATACTGTTTGCCGGTGTTGGATGGGTTTTTGTTTTATTATTATTTCCTACTTTAATTATACACAGTCTGGTCCCAGCTTCGTTAAATGCGTCACACTGATCTGGTCACTCCTGCTGCCAGCACTCGGTACCCTAACACTACTGCTAGGTGAAAATGCTGAGTGCTGACAGAACACTAAAAAAAAATAAAAAAACGTTATTTTATATAGCACCTATAAAGGTAGCGTCTCAGAGTGCTTTACAAAGAGAACACAAGAAATACACATGATTAAACAAAGGAAAAAAGGGGACAATTAAGTGAAAGCTTGTCTAAAGAAAAACATTTTTTGATTTTTTTTTACACTACTCCTATAGGCAGCTCCTGTATACTAAAAGGTACATGAGCTGCCTGTTTTTTGGCAATCGTTTTAGGATGCACCATGTTAGTCAGAAACTGACCGACGTTTAGAACGTTGCTTGGACAAGCAGATATTTAATTTGTTTTATGCAATGGATTTGCTGTACAAATCCCCCCTCCCGCATTGTATTGGCTAGTTTGCTGCCTTGCTGCATAAAAGGACATGACAAACCTGTTTGTGTTGTTCCTTTTAAAACAGAAGTACCATGCGATCTGGGTGTAGTGGGCCTTCAAAAGTAGTGGATTTAAAACTTTTGGTGCAGTGCAGTGTGATTTGAGCCATTTCAAAATGATTAGGCTCGAATCGCACCTCACTGAACCGCATGTGAATCGAACAGGAACAAGCAGTGCGTTCCTGTGCGATTCCCGGTGTGAACTGGTCCTAAGACAGGAAGTTGCTGACACTTTCACTGGTGAAAATAAAGGGCAAAAAATAACGAATGCAACCACCACATCTAAGGACTAGTAAGAGGCAATGTAAAATTTTGTTTTTGGGTTTAGATCTACCTTAAAGCTTTTATAAGATTTGTCTGCTTCAACCTTTTTACCCCAGCAGAACTTTTACAATAATTTTCAGGTCTCAGGAAACACCTGCTGAAATCAATTTATTGGGAAGAATACCCTTTACATTGGTGGTCAGTGGGAAGAATGCCCCTTACATTGATTATCAGTGGGAAGGATGCCTCTTACATTGGTGGTCAGTGAGAACAATACCCCTTACTATGGTGGGAAGTGGGAAGGATGCCCCTTACATTGGTGGTCAGTGAGAAGAATGTTCCTTACATTGGGGGTCAGTGGGAAGAATGCCCCTTACATTGGTGGTCAGTGAGAATAATGCCCCTTACATTGGTGGTCAGTGGGAAGAATGTCCCTTACATTGGTGGTCAGTGGGAAGAATGCCCCTTACATTGGGGGTCAGTGGGAAGAATGTCCCTTACATTGGGGGTCAGTGGGAAGAATGTCCCTTACATTAGTGGTCAGTGAGAAGAATGCCCCTTACATTGGTGAGTCAGTGAGAAGAATGCCCCTTACATTGGTGGTCAGTTGGAAGAATGTCCCTTACATTGGGGGTCAGTGGGAAGAATGCCCCTTACATTGGTGGTCAGTGAGAAGAATGCCCCTTACATTGGTGGTCAGCATGCCCCCTTACAGTGGTGGTCACTGGGAAGAATGCCCCCTTACAGTGGTGGTCACTGGGAAGAATGCCCCTTATATTGGTGGTCAGTGGGAAGACTGCCCCATACATTGGTGGTTAGTAGGAAGAATTCCCCTTACATTGATTATCAGTGGGAAGAATGCCCCTTACATTGGTGGTCAGTGAGAAGAATGCCCCTTACATTGGTGGTCAGCATGCCCCCTTACAGTGGTGGTCACTGGGAAGAATGCCCCTTACTTTGGTGGTCAGTGGGAAGAATGCCCCCTTACAGTGGTGGTCACTGGGAAGAATGCCCCTTATATTGGTGGTCAGTGGGAAGACTGCTCCTTACATTGGTGGTCACTGGGAAGACTGCCCCTTACATTGGTGGTTAGTAGGAAGAATTCCCCTTACATTGATTATCAGTGGGAAGAATGCCCCCCTTAAAGTGGTGGTAAGAAGGACCCACTTACAGACACCTAAAAAGATCTGTTATATCAATCTGCTTGCCCTGCTAACTGAGGTTGGGCCCAGAACTATGCAGGCACCACTAGATAGGTGGTCAGTCGGCCCAAGGAACCGCTAGCAACCTCTCAAGGAACCCTGGTTGAGAATTGCTGTGCTATATATTATCTCTGGCCTGAACTAGTATGTCAAGAGGTTTTTTTTTTCCTTTTACATGGGCGCAGAATACTATAATATACCAACATTGTTAACTGGTATGTTAAACAAATCTGTTTTAAAAGCCGAAGTTCAGTTGTTGACTGCGATAACAAAACATATTTATTTATAAACTCGGTATAACCAGACAAAGATGTTCTATAATATAATATACAGTAATGTAAGAGAGCATAGTTCACTATGAATGTATGTGTGAAATCGTAATGATATACTTCTGACCGCCATTTACCTAGTTCTTTACATAGTTTATGTATTTCTTAGTGAGAAGATAAAGTTAGTGTAATGTATGAACATCATAGCATAAAAGAGGCAAGGTCACAGTCTAAGTGCTTTTCAAGAAAGCATGAATTCCACAGTATTATCAATTATCTATATATCTTACATCTAATGTATGCTATTTTCTATTACGCAATGGTCTTAATGCGTATGCAAGAAATGGTGGAGCTCATACAGCCTGCCAGGCAGTGCCCCAGCTCTGCACCCCTTTGTCCCACAGAGGGAAGGGACTTTAAATAATCTATTGCGCATGCATAGTATTGCCCACATCTGTGGCTACCACCAATTAAATAAATGTTCTCCAGCCCCATCAATTCAGCAGCATTGGCCAGGGTTAGAGAAGGGACTATGTACTTATTATTGCAATCAGACAGAGTAATCCTCCATGCCGAGGTTGTAGACAATTAAATGAAAGTTCCAGCTTTTGTTAGCAGATTACCATTGAAGAAAAGGCCGAAAATGTGATTTAATTGTCAGGAACTCTGGCATGGAGGGTTGCTTTGCCTTCTCTCAAAAATTAGTAAATAGTCCCCTCACTGATGGGGCCTGGTTATTTAATCATTGAGAGCCACATCCTGTGGGATTACTGTGCATGCACCCAAAGGTATTAAAGAGGCCCCTCTCTGCCCCTGGGGCCCCCTGATGAACTGATGGGGTCCAGGCCCGGTACAGGAGGCCAGGCTCCGCCTCCCTGAGTGTATGTATTGACCTAACTTTTTTTTTTCTTCAATAGTATTTATTGGTATTTAATAATACAACATACGTGAAATTCTGTTTGCACAAGTAAATCCATCAATAGTGCTACATTATCCAAAGTTTACAAAAGTGGATAGAGCTTAAACTAGAGGAGCAAAGGCTGAGTACATCTCGAAAAAAGGAAAAGAGCAAAGAAGAGTCTACAAAAATGAAAGCGGGTAGTATTGACCCAACTTTTATGTTTTGGATAGAGTAGTTAAAGGGTATGTACACCTTAACAATGAACGTCTATTATTTGGCTGCTTTTGGCCTGTTTGATATACTGTACCATTGAATACAAGTTCGTATATCAGTTTGGTAAATAGTAAAACACCTGTTTATCTTGCCAGGAATCTTGCTATCTGGGAACTGCCTGTGCTCTAATCAGTTATATTGTTTCCAGTTATCTCTGAGAATTATCAAACCCCATTTATCTATGTGAAGCGAAAGAGGAGAGTAAGGTGGGTAAGGCAGGCCATACACGGTGCAAATTTCTTTCCTGCAACCATGGGTTGTAGGAAAGAAAAACGCATGATTCCCCCATCAACACAGACAGTGCTGACAGGAGAATTCCTCCTGCCGAGCAATTGTCTGCTTCCAGTTGGGGGGAGGGGGCAGGCGGGGAAAGCCATCGCTGTCGGGAGAAGACAGTGATTATTGCTAGCAGCTAAAGCAGACGCTAGAGATAACCGCAAGAAAATCTGGCTGGCTGGTTGTACCCAAGTTGATCGATTGATCAACTTGGTACATTCAGCCTGCCCATTAACGGTTCAAATCTCGGCTGGTTCCTGCTGAACCGGCCAAAGATTCGAACCGTGTATGGCCGGCCTAAGTGCTGTCAGTCTAGGACAGAATGGGGGGGATTTACTGGAAAGTGCAAAATCTGATGCAGGCTTCCAGCTATTATTGTCAAAGCTTAGTGGAACAAGCTGAAGTTACAGTGCCTTGCAAAAGTATTCACCCCCTTGGCTTTTTACCTATTTTGTTACATTACAGCCTTTAGTTCAATGTTTTTTTAATCTGAATTATATGTGATGGATCAGAACACAATAGTCTAAGTTGGTGAAGTAAAATTTGAAAATGACATACATACAACTATTTTTCAGAAATAAAAAACTGATAATTGGCATGTGTGTATGTATTCACCCCCTATTGTTATGAAACTAATAAAAAGCTCTGGTGCAACCAATTACCTTCAGAAGTCACATAATTAGTGGAATGATGTCCACCTGTGTGCAATCTAATGCAGCGTACACATGGCCGGACTTTCCGGCAGAAAAGGTCAGACGGAATCCTTCCGTCGGACATTCCGATCGTGTGTGGGCTTCATCGGACATTTTCTTTCTAAAATTCTGATGGGCCTAGAAATAGAACATGTTTTAAATTGCTCGTCTGTATGCAATTCCAACGGATCAAAAACGACGCAAGGGCAGCTATTGGCTACTGGATATTGAACTTCCTTTTTCTAGTCCCGTCGTATGTCATCACGTTCTAAATGATCGGACTTTGGTGTGATCGTGTGTAGGCAAGTCTGTTTCAGCGGAACTCCGTCGGAAAGACCGTCGGAGTCTATTCTGACGGAAAGTCCAGTCGTGTGTACGCGGCATTAGTGTCACATGATCTGTCATTACATATACACACATTTTTAAAAGGCCCCAGAGGCTGCAACACCTAAGCAAGAGGTACCACTAATCAAACACTGCCATGAAGACCTAGGAACTCTCCAAACAAGTAAGAGACAATGTTGTTGAGAAGAACAAGTCAGGGTTAGGTTATAAAAAAATATCCAAATTTTTGATGATCCCTAGGAGCACCATCAAATCTATCATAACCAAATGGAAAGAAAATGCACAACAGCAAACCTGCCAAGAGACGGCCACACACCAAAACTCACGGACCGGGCAAGGAGGGCATTAATCAGAGATGCAGCACAGAGACCTAAGGTTATTCCTGGAGTAGCTGCAGAGTTCCACAGCAGAGACTTGAGTATCTGTACATAGGACGACAATAAGCCGTATGCTCCATAGAGTTGGGCTTTATGGCAGAGTGGCCAGAAGAAAGCCATTACTTTCAGCAAAAAACAAAATGACACGTTTTGAGTTTGCGAAAAGGCATGTGGAAGACTCCCAAAATGTATGGAGGAAGGTGCTCTGGTCTGATGAGACTAAAATTGAACTTTTTGGCCATCAAAGAAAATGCTATGTCTGGCGCAAACCCAACCCAACAAACCCAACATGGTGAAACATGGTGGTGGCAGCATCATGCTGTGGGGATGTTTTTCAGCAGTCTGGACTGGGAAACTGGTCAGAGTTGAGGGAAAGATGGATGGTGCTAAATACAGGGATATTCTTGAGCAAAACCTGAACCACTATGTGTGTGATTTGAGGCTAGGACGGAGGTTCACCTTCCAGCAGGACAATGACCCCAAACACACTGCTAAAGCAACACTTGAGTGGTTTAAGGGGAAACATATAAATGTGTTGGAATGGCCTAGTCAAAGCCCAGACCTCAATCCAATAGAAAATCTGTGGTCAGACTTGCTGTTCACAAGCGCAAACCATCCAACTTGAAGCAGCTGGAGCAGTTTTGCAAGGAGGAATGGGCAAAAATCCCAGTGCTAAGATGTGGCAAGCTCATAGAGACTTATCCAAAGTGACTTGGAGCTGTGATAGCCGCAAAAGGTGGCTCTACAAAGTATTGACTTTAGGGGGGTGAACAGTTATGCACATTGACTTTTTCTGTTATTTTGTCCTATTTGTTGTTTGCTTCACAATAAAAAAAAAAAAAAAACAACTTCAAAGTTGTGGGCATGTTCCATAAATTAAATGATGCAAATCCTCAAACAATCCATGTTAATTCCAGGTTGTGAGGCAACAAAACATGAAAAATGCCAAGGGGGGGGGGGGTGAATATTTTTGCAAGGCACTGTAGAAGCTGATTGGCTACCATGCACAGCTGCACCAGACTTTAGTAAACCTCCCCTGAAGTGTGTTACTGGCAAAATAGCTGGGTAAAAGTAATGCCGCGTACACACGAGCGGACTTTCCGGCATACTTGGTCCGGCGGACCACAGTCCGCCGCACAATCCGATCGTGTGTAGGCTCCGACTGACTTTTTTTCCCAAAAGTCCGCTGTACCTAGATTTGAAGCATGTTTCAAATCTTAGTCCGCCGGACTCAGTTCCCGACGGAAAGCCCGTTCGTCTCGTTCGTCTGTATGCTGGTCCGACGGACCAGATACGACGCAAGGGCAGGGTATTGCATCTCATGCTCGCTGCAATGGGAAAAATACATTTTCCTATTGCGGCGAGCGTGGGACATACCAGGCCCTTAAGTCTGGGCACCCCCTCCCCCAAAGCACCCACCCCCCATGTTGAGGGCATGCGGCCTGGTACGGTTCAGGAGGGGGGGCACTCGCTCGTCCCCACCCCCTTTCCTGACCGGCCGGGCTGCATGCTCGGATCGGGGTTTGGTATGGATTTTAGGGGGGACCCCACGCCATTTTTTCAGCGTAGGGGGTTCCCTTTAAAATCCATACCAGACTTAAGGGCCTGGTATGCCCCGTGACGGGGCTCGCAAGGTGTCAATCTCGCCGATAAAAGCGGCGAGATTCACTTCCTTTTCTAGTCCCGTCGTACCCGAGTCACGTTAAAAATGAACGGACTTGTTCATGTGTGGGCAAGTCCGTTCATTCTGAAAGTCCGCCGTAACTCCGGCGAAAGTCCGACGGAAAGACGGGCGGACCTAGCCTGCCGGAAAGTCCGGTCGCGTGTAGGCAAGTCCGTCCGTTTAGGTAGTCCGGCGGAAAGACCGTCGGACCAAGTCTGCTGGAAAGTCCGCTTGTGTGTACGAGGCATAAGAGAAAAAAACCTTGAAAAAATGAATGCATATACATATGCAATAATTGCATAAGAAAATTTGACAGGCTGGTTGTACTGATCGATGGATCAACTTGGATACAATCAGCCCGTCCATACGCAGTTCCAATTTCGGCCAGTCCCCGCTGAACCGGCTGACATTCAAACCATCTATGGTTGGCTTTAGAGATGCCACAGAAAGTAAGAGGAAATCTTACCAAGGCAAAGTGAATGCTTGTCTTAGACCGTTGCCACTGGTGCATTTGCCCCCCACTGGAAGATTTAATCTCATCTTTTGTTCTGGTAACAACTCAAAAATGTGGATTGGTCACTATTAAAAAAAGTGAGAATGACCCTCCCCAGTGGGTACAAAGACAGAAATAAAAACCAGACAAAGGGTCTAAAAAAGTCTTAAAAAGGTTTTGTCTTTACATACACTTTAAGTAAACCTGTAAATAACTTTCCTGGTTGAGGGAGCCTACTTTTTCAGCCATCAAAACTGTTATGCTCTAAAATGCAACAGCAAGCCAAGCTGACATGGTCACACTTTGATCTTCCTCCTTTTGAACCCCTGACTTTTCTTTGAGACATTATGGCTAACCATTGCATTTAGTGGCCACTAGGGAAGAAGGGGTGAAAGGCAGTAGAATGAGGTGAGTTAGATTGCCATCATAGCAGCTGTGGGCACTATTGGCATATTAGAGCACCCTGGCTTTAGTAAGCTGGGGCACCCTAAAAATAAAAAAGGTTTTTGCACTATTAAAATGAGTATTGATATGCAGGTCTGTTTTTTCCCCCCCTAAAATAATGCCCAGTCACTTTTCGTGCGTTCATAAAAGTTGTTTACCATGCCTTGGCTGACTTTCTGACAACCAGTTTTGATGTTCTTTTCCCCTTGATGAGCTACTGCATTTGCCAAAACATTTCCCCCTGTGCCACTTCAACAGGTTGTAATCACTTGCCACAGGCAATCAAAACCAATGTGTAACTGGTAGGGGATGTTTTCAGTTGAATTTTTAAATGAGTGCCATGGTTTCCCACAGATATAGTCCAACACCACATCCCAAAGTAAAGCACTCATTCGACTCAGGAAAGCCTGAGGACATGCTGTGAGTGCAGCATCTTTTATACGTTGTAAGGAGCATCTTGTAAGCAAAGGTCATCTTTCTTAAAAGTTTTCTAAGATTGTTTATTAAATCCAGTTGGCTGTCCTCCCTGTGGTCAGGTCATGGTGACATCAAGCCCTAAGTTGACAATTCATTTCTTTCTCAGGCCGGCCATACAGGGAGCAAATTTCTCTCCTGTAACCATGGGTTGCAGGAAAGAAATTTGCTTGATCCCCCCATCAACATAGATAGTCTTGTTGCGGGAATCCCTCCTGCCAGGCCATTGTCTTCTCCCAGCAGGGGCGGGTGGTGGAAGCCAACCCAGCCGGGAGAAGACAGTGATTATCGCTAGCAGCTATTGCCCCTGTGAGCGCATGGTGTCAGGGTACTGCCTTGAATGGAGTTGGGGGGCAGTCACACGGGCACCCTTTTCCCACCTAAAATGATGCAGAGGATGATGCAAGCTAGCATCATTATGTCTGCTATCTGCATCACTTAAGCAGGCTATAGATAACTCGATTTCCTTTCCTTCCACCTTTGGTGAATCAAGGTAGGTACAGTCAGCCTGCCCATAGATGGATCAAAATGTGTCCGGTCACTGCTAAACCGCCCAAATTTTGATCCATGTATGGCCGGCTTTAGGGCCACCCACAACCACAGAATATCCAGAGAGGAACAAGCCCTGTGTCACATGACATAAGTCTTTGTTTTGGCAGAATGCATAATACTGTAGGTCAGGTTTTTCTTTGCCCATAGTTCAAAATAAAAAGTGTACATACTGTATATACTTGTCCATTTAACCTTTTAAAAACACAGACTTACCTTTAGGATTACCAGGGTTACCTTCACTAAAAATATGTCCTGTTTCCAGTACCTTTGCCTGCAGCCTCTAGGGTCTGCGTATATCTTGCTGTGCTCTGCAAATCTGCTAACTCCTTCTCTCCTACCATCACCACATTGCAATTTTTGGTGCATATTTGTAGCTCCCCCTAGCTGTTTTGCTAGAGTGCTAGTATTTTTGTTAGTGTAGGAAAATTGTCAGGCTTGGCTGGCAGCCAAGCCTGTGTTGTTTTTCTGGGTCAGGGTTGAATGACTCAGGGGGGCTGGTATGACTCACAGGCAGCATCTCTGATACCTCCTCCTACTTCTGGAAACTAGCAGAAGATTCCAGAAGGATGAGAGTGGAGGGGAGGAGGAGCTGCCTGGAGTATTCATGAGGGCCCTGACCAATCCCTAACAGATGGGTTGTCAGGGGACAGGCCCCCTCAAATACCCTGGGTCAGCCCCGCTGGGGTAGTGTGAAGTTCGGGTGGAAGATGGAGATGCAGTGTTAGGCTGTCGGAGACCATTGAGAGTAACCCCCTAGGCTGGGGGGTTGAACTCAGGTCTGGGCTTGGTGCGGAAGGGACCCCTCTTCAAGACACACAGGAGGATTCTGACCAGGAGGCACGGGAGCAAGGAGAGGACAGCAGGAGAACACTGTTGGGCAAATCTCCAGTGGAAGAAGGCAGCCAGGAGGGCTGGTTAATGTTACAGTAAGAGGACTGAGAGGACTGGGTGCAGGACATCTGGGATGGATGCAGAGTTAGTCTGGGAGGACTGTGGAGTCTTAGCCAGGAGGGCAAGTGAAAGGGGCAGCTGCAGCCAGGTGGGCTGGCAGAACCTGAAGAGGTGGTACTAGGATCAGTAGCCACAGGAATAGGACAGCTAAGCACTAAGACCTCTTTTCTGCTACACTACCAAAGGGGCCTGCGGTCCCTGCCTGCAAAGGGCATTTGCTCTGGATCTGACTGAGTCTGTGTTGGATCATCTTTACAGTGATAGCTGGTTCTGGGAGATGTAGTTCTACAAGAAAGATTGTGCTGGAGGTAGAAGATGAGAAGTTTTTATAATCTCGAGGTATATAGTTTGTGTCCCTAAAGAATCCTTTTGTGCTGATCAAGTGGGCATCCCATAATAACCGTATCCCCTATCCAAGTTAAACTCCCCTAATACAAAAAAACAAAGCTGCAAGGACTGATCTCTGACTCCAGCATGTGTGGAAAATTTGTGTGTCTGACTGTGCAGGGTGGGAGATACCCATATTCACCAGCGGCTCCTACGGGGGCAGCGCTACATATTTAAAGTACCTGTAAACCTTTACTTATACCCAGTAAAGAAACTAACATCAAGAGATACACGCTGCACATGAAACAAATCCTCCTACATAAGATGTATCTGCAGCCCTCTCTTCTCTACATCTATTCATAGCGGACTTTGTACAGCTTTCCTTATCCTCCAGAGGCAGGGGCAGGAATCTGACACTACACAATGCACAGCTCAGAAGAGCTAAGTGTAATTTGAGACCTGAGTGGAGGGAATGAGCACCCTCCCCCCTCTCTACCCATAGAGAAGCATGCACAACTGAGGCTGTCATTCACAGGCTGTGTGCTGGAAGCCCCCTTTAATGTCCCCCTCAATCCCTTGGAGTCGGCACAACCTGTCAGAAGTGATTCATGCAGAAATCAGAGGAATGAGGCGGCAGACAGAAATCACACTCTGTGCTTTGGCTTGAGGCAAGTATACACTATAGAGCAGGGGTATTGAATCAAAATTCAAGGAGGTCCGGTCACTAAAAAAATTCCAGCCGAGTTCCGAATCCAATGTTTATGCCAGGAAAGATTTTATGCGTCGACTTACCTTTTCTTGGCGCAAGCCACGCTCTCTGGCGCTTTTGTTACTGTTTCCTCCACACAGTCTGGTAATACTCTGTAGATATAAATGTTCCCCCTTACATCAGGTAACCCTACCAGAGTAATTCATTACATTGGGTGCCCCCCTCAGACTACCCCCATAAATCAGTTGCCATCATCAGAGTACCCCCTTAAGTTATGTGTTCCCATCAGAGTGCAACCTTACAACAGGTATTTCCATCAGAGTTCCCACTTACATCAGGTTTCTGCAACAGAAGGCCTCCTTACATCTGGTGTCTTCCATCAGTGTGCCCCTTACATAATTTGTCCCCATCAGAGTGCCTCATTATATAAGGTTCCTCCATCACAGTGCCCCCTTACATAGGGTGCACTCATCAGAGTGCCCCCTAACATTAGGTGTCACCACCAGAGTGCCTCCTTACATCAGGTGTGAACATCAGAGTGCCCCTTTACATCAGTTAGTGTGCCCCTTAACATGTGCCCATTAGCGTGACCCTTAAAAAAAATAAGGGGCATGCTGATGGGCACATTTTATGGTTAGGGGCACTCTGATGGGCACATTTTATGTTAGGGGCGCTTTGATGGGCACATTAAAATGTGCCCATCAGCGTACCCCTTAACATAAAATGTGCCTATCAGGGTATCCCTTAACATAAAATGTGCCCATCAGCATGCCCCTTAACATAAAATAAGGGGCATGCTGATGGGCACATTTTATGTTAGGGGGCACTCTGATGAGCACATCAAAATGTGCCCATCAGTGTGCCTCTTAAAATGTGCCCGTTAGAGTACCCCTTAACATAAAATGTGCCCATCACCGTGCCCCTTATTTTATGTTAAGAGGCACGCTAATGGGAACATTTTATGTTAAGGGGCACTCTGATGGGCACAACAAAATGTACCCATCAGCTTGCCCCTTAACATAAAATGTGCCCATCAGCGTGACCCTTAACATAAAATATTCTCATTAGCGTGCCCCTTAACATAAAATAAGGGGCATGCTGATGGGCACATTTTATTTTAAGGGACACTCTGATGGGCACAAGAAAATGTACCCATCAGTGTGCCCCTTAACAAAATATGCCCATCAGCGATCCCCTAACTAAAAATGTGCCCCACATACCTTGAGGGCTGGAGTCGGCACAGGTGGCAAGCTGCAGGGGGGAGAAGCTGAGAGGTATCATACCTCACAAGGAGCGAGAGTCGGGATATGGGAGCCGCGAGTAGCAGGCTCATGTAATGTCACGCCTCAACTCGCGGACCGGCCGTGAGTGAGAGTCGGGAGCGAGAGCCACGCTCAGCAGCAGGGGACAGGCCGCACACGTGATGTCACTGGTTGCTGGGACACCGGCGGTCCCAGCAACCAATGACTGCTAAAATGGGGCACTACACTGGCGGCCTGACGGACCAGGCAGGAGGGTCGCTCAGTCCGTGTTCGGACCGTGGCCCACCATTTAGTGATGGCTGCTATAGAGGAATATGCTTTGTCCATTTTTCATGTAAGAGGTCTTTAAAATCAATTTAACCTTGCAACCTTACTTGTTCTGTGGCTGCATGCCTAAATGTGTACCAGAGCTGCACTAGCCACTCAATAGAATGTTTCTAGGGTCTGACATAAGAGACTATATTTGAGATTTTAGACCCATACATACACTATATTGTCAAAAGTATTGGGGCGCCTGCTTTTACACGCACATGAACTTTAATGGCATCCCAGTCTTAGTCCGTAGGGTTCAACAATGAGTTGGTCCACCCTTTGCAGCTGTAAGAGCTTCAACTCTTCTAGGAAGGCTGTCCAGAAGGTCTATGGGAATGTTTGACCTTTCTACCAGAAGCGCATTTGTGAGGTCAGGCACTGATGTTGGATGAGAAGGTCTGGCTCCAATTCATCCCAAATGTGTTCTGTCGGGTTGAGGTCAGGACTCTGTGCAGGCCAGTCAAGTTCCTCCACCCCAAACTCGCTCATCCGTGTCTTTATGGACCTTGCTTTGTGCACTGGTCCAAATCATTGTGGTGGAGGGGGGGTTTGGTGTGGGGTTGTTGTTTGTTTTCAAACATTCCCATATAGAAACACTCCTAAACCTTGTGGACAGCCTTCCCAGAAGAGTTGAAGCTGTTATAGCTGCAAAAGGTTGGCCAACTCAATATTGAACCCTACGGACTATGGCTAGGGTGCCATTAAAGTTCATGTGTGTAAAGGCAGGCATCCCCATACTTTTGACAATATAGTGTATACTAGGGCCAACCTCAACGAAAGCCAATTGACCTACCAGCATGTCTTTAGAGCACAGAAGTAACCAGATGAAACCCAAGCAAGTATAGGGAGATCATTTAAACTCCATGCAGATAGTATCCTAGCTGAGATTCAAGCCAAGGACACCATTAATGCAGAAGCGTTATCTGCTAAACCACTCTCCTGCCCACAGCTGCTCTTGGGGAACAAGTTATGCCGTGTACACACGAGCGGACTTTCGACGGACTGAACTCCGAAGGACTTTTTGACGGACTTTCGACGGAGTTCCGACGGAGTTCTGATGCAATGGACTTGCCTACACACGATACCACCAAAGTTCAACTGATTTGAACGTGATGACGTACGACCGGAGTAGAATAAGGAAGTTCATAGCCAGTAGCCAATAGCTGCCCTTGCGTCGTTGTTTGTCCGTCAGACTAGCATACCGACGAACGGATTTTTCGACCGGACTCAAGTCTGTCGGAAAGATTTGAAACATGTACTATTTCTAAAGTCTGTCTGATTTTTCGACAGCAAAGGTCACATGCAGCCCACACACGATCGAATTGTCCGGCGGATTCGTTTCGTCAGACCTTTGCTGTCGAAAAGTCCGGTCGTGTGTACACGGCATTACAGCTCACTGCAGATGTATTCTCCGGTCTGCCAACAGCACTCTTTATTATTGGCCAGACGCTACTTTTTTTGTTACACAATTATTTTTAGTAGGTAACCAATCATATTATCATCTTTCATAGGAATATAAGAACAAATGTATAATTTGTATTAATTGCATACTATATATGAAAAAAATGTAACACAACATAAATGTAAAACTTTAAAACAAGGTCAGCAACATTTTTAGGGGGGAAAAATCACCTTTGCATCAGAAAATGAATGCTTGAATACTTCCAGTAACTACAAATTTGTTAATAAAGGCAGAAAATGGTAAAGGTGAAAATGAAGAATGGGAATGGAAAAAAAAAAGAACAGTGAAATGAACAGAAGGAATAACCTCTACTGTGCCCCATCAACTATGTTTTATTTTAGCTTTATGAAACTTTAAGAATAGACTGGAAATGTAAGAGCGCGGAGAAGGTTGATATTCAATAGGAAGTCAGTGTCAACATGAATATAAATGAAAATTAATTGGAACGTCTAGGAAAACGCTAAGATGTTAAAGCTCACGGAGGCGATGAACACTTGAAAGAGACTCTCCTGAATGTGGGAAGCTATAAGAACGATGCAAAGCAGATTGGGGACAGTAAAGACTCAGTTGAGGTCACGATGGAGCAGGACTTATGGACATTGCCGAAAAAGTCTGATGAAACCATTTTCTAAGTGAATGTGGTTTGAACTTGTACTCCAACTTAAAGAGTTTTTAACATCTCAAATTGACCAAAACTCTAGCAGCTGATTTTTAACCCCTTAAAGGATATTTAAACCCAAAAAAAATAAAATAAAGTATTGTATCCTACTAGTCCATAGAAATGGTAGCTGTACTTTTTAAAGGTTAAGTACATTTTCTGCAAGTAGATTAATATATCTATTAATCTTACCAGAAATCCAGTGTCCTTGTCACACACTGCACACTGAATCAAATTTTCAAACAATCTTATCAGCCTTATCAGCTATCTTCTGTGAACTACAAAGCAGAACCCATCTATGAGATGGACATAAGGAGAAGGGGAGGAAGTGCCTGTAATCCAATTCAGGAGGGCAGCCTAGAGTGAAATGTTAGTTCTTCACAGATACAGTGTAGCAATTGCTTGTTGTCAACTTAGGAACCAACTAGTAGGATACTGGCAGAATCACCAAGTGAAAATAAAAGGGGAAAAAATAATTAAGCCACCGTATCTTAGAATTCATTATCTGTGATCGATTGATCGATATAGATTGCGACCTGAAAAAAAAGCTTAGAGTGTCGCAGAACACTAGAGAGAGGATTTTTCCCTTGGTCCTTAGGAATGGGGGCGCGTCCAAATGCACTCATCCAAGAAATGTCAAACATATCAAATGAAGGAGGCGCCACTCTCCCGACCGGCCTCTATGACTAAGCACCGATAGGCAGGGCAAAAACCCATCAGAGGGCATGGTTTGCAGAGAAGTATAGGCTGAGGCCACTCCTTATGCCCCGTACACACAATCGGATTTTCCGACAACAAATGTTGGATGTGAGCTTGTTGGCAGAAAGTCCGACCGTGTGTATGCTCCATCGAACATTTCTTGTTGGACTTTCCGCCAATAAATGTTGGCTAGCAGGTTCTCAAATTTTCCGCCAACAAATGTTTGTTGTTGGACTTTCCGATCATGTGTACACAAGTCCGTCGGACAAAAGCCCACGCATGCTCGGAATCAAGTGCGAGCCGGAAGCGCTCGGTCTTGTAAAACTAGTGTTCATAATGGAGATACCACGTACGTCTTGTACGTCACTACGTTCGTAATTGTTGGCCAACATTTGTGTGACCGTGTGTGTGCAAGACAAATTGGAGCCAACACCCTTCGAAAAAAAATCCATGTTTTTTTTGTCGGAAAGTCCGATCGTGTGTACGGGGCATTAATCTTATCTTATACGGACTGGTTGGGATAGCAGCACCCCCTTCATTTGATATGTGTGCAATCTATACACTGTTTTTAAATGTAAATTTAAAAAAAACACTAATTAATGTAGGTATTTTTTCATTAATAGAATAGGCTCAATTTACAGGGCTGTCACTTTTTATAATGCTCTGTATCCTGGTGTTTTGGTTTAGTCATTCTGGAACAGACAAGGGTCTTTCTCAGACTATTACCACAAGGTTGGAAGTGTACAATTGTATAAAATGTCTGTAGTACATAACTAAATGTCTAAAGTGGCCACAGCTGCAATTGTGGTCTAAGACCTGGCAATACTGCCTGGCAGTGGTTGCTGGATTACAATACTAAAAAAATCCTTTGGCAGGCAATATAGTTTCAATATACACTATATGCCCAAAAGTTTGTGGACACCCCTTCAAATCATTGAGTTCAGGTGTTTCCAGGGGAGGGTACTGTTTAAGAGGAAGTAAACGTCATGTGGGGATGAGCTTTTGCCAAAATCTGCAAATATGCGCACTACATACATACCTCCTTCTGTGCTGTACCCCAGTGATAATGGGTCCAGACTCCAGACACCTGTCACCACTGCATCCTCTACTGCTGATCCCTGCTGATGATTATTTCAGGTACCTCTGCAATACTCTTCTGTCATTGGGCATCCACTGATGATGTAACCTTTGCACATGCCCACATAAATTACATTGTCCCTGCATCTTATACAGCGGGTAAAATAAGTATTGAACACGTTACCATTTTTCTAGGTGAATATATTTCTAAAGGTGCTATTGACAAAAAATTTTCACCACATGTCGGTACCAACCCATGCAATCCATACATACAAAGCAACCAAAACAAATAAGTTTAAAAACTTTTAGTTATGTGTAATAAAATGTAATGACACAAGGAAAAAGTACTGAACACGCTAACTGAAATTTATTTTATACTTGGTACAAAATCCTTTGTTGGTAATGACAGCTTCAAGACGCCTCCTGTATGGAGAAACTCTTTGCATGCATTGCTCAGGTGTTATTTTGGTCCATTCTTCCACACAGTCCTTAAATCTTGAAGGTTCCGTGGGCCTCTTCTGTGAACTCTGATCTTTAGTTCTTTCCACAGATTTTCTATTGGATTCAAGTCAGGTAATTGGCTGGGCCATTCTAGCAGCAAATGTCCACCCTTGTTTCATCTTCATCATCCTGGTAGATGGCAACAGATTTTTATCAAGAATGTCTTGTTACATTTTTTCATTCATCCTTCCTTCAACGATATGAAGTTTTCCAGTACCGTATGCTGAAAAACAGCCCCACACCATGATGTTCCCACCTCCAAACTTCACTGTTGGTATGGGGGGTGTTTCTGGGGTGATGGGCAGTGCCATTTGACCTCCAAACATGGTGTGTATTATGGCATCCAAAGAGTTAAATTTTGGTCTCATCTGACCAGACTATATTCTCCCAGTAGTTCACAGGCTTGTCAAATGTTATGCAGCAAAATTTAAAAGAGCTTCAACATGCTTTTTCTTCAGCAATGGAGTCTTGCGCAGTGAGCGTGCATACAGGCCAATGCGGTTGAGTGCATTACTTATTGCTTTCATAGAAACAATTGTACCTGCTAATTCCAGGTCTTTCAGAAGCTCTCCACAAGTGGTCCTTGGCTCTTGGACAACTCTTCTGATCTGGCTCTCCTCTCCCCTGTACATGACTCTCCTCTCCTCTGTACATGGCTCTCCTCTGTACATTGGTGTGCCCCCCCGTGTAGGTAGGTATAGGCCTACATACACCACTGTGCCCTCCTGTGTAGGTACTGTAGGTATCGGCCTGTAGACACACACACAGAAGGTGACTCACCTCCTCGCAGTACAGGCCCTCGGTTAAGGCCTCCTCTCAGTAGCACGGGCGCCATGGTAACAGATGATTAGCAGCGCTGCGTCCTCTCTCTATGTCGCCCCATTTCCATCTGCCAAGCGGCTCTCACTCCACCTCCATCTCCTCACTGGTAGCCAACTGTAGGTGTCCTGTTGAATAACGCCTCCCATCAGATAAGGCATCCGATTAACCACGCATGTGCAGCGATGGCATGTATTGGCACTGTACGGCATGTGATGGCACTGTACGGCATGTGATGACTCTGTACAGCATATGATGACTCTGTACTGCACATGATGGCATTGTACGGCATGTGATGACTCTTTACGGCATGTGATGGCTCTGTACGGCATGTTATGGCACTGTACGGCATGTGATGGCACTGCATGGCATGTGATGGCACTGTACGGCATATGATGACTCTGTACGGAACGTGATGGCATTGTACGGCATGTGATGATTCTGTACGGCATTGGATGGCTCTATACAACATCTGATGGCACTGTACGGCATGTGATGGCACTGTACAACATGTAATGACACTGTACGGCATGTTATGACTCTATACAACATCTGATGGCACTGTGAGGCAGGTGATGGCACTGTACAACATGTAATGACACTGTATGGCATGTTATGGCACTGTACAACATGTAATGACACTGTACAACACGTAATGACACTGTGCGGCATGTGATGACCCTGTACGGCATGTGATGGCACTGTACAAAATGTAATGACACTGTACAACATGTAATGACACTGTACAACATGTAATGACACTGTACGGCATGTTATGACTCTATAAAACATCTGATGGCACTGTGAGGCAGGTGATGGCACTGTACAACATGTAATGACACTGTATGGCATGTTATGGCACTGTACAACATGTAATGACACTTTACTACATGTAATGACACTGTACGGCATGTGATGACCCTGTACGGCATGTGATGACCCTGTACGGCATGTGATTGCACTGTACGGCATGTGATGGTGCTGTACAACATATCATTGCACTGTACGGCATGAGATGGCACTGTACAACATGTAATGACACTGTAAGGCATGTGATGGCACTGTACAACATGTAATGACACTGTACAACATGTAATGACACTGTACGGCATGTTATGGCCCTATACAACATCTGATGGCACTGTACGGCATGTGATGGCGCTGTACGGCATGTGATTGCACTGTACGGCATGTAATGGCACTGTACGGCATGTGATGGCACTGTACGGCATGTGATGCCGATGTACGGCATGTGATGGCGCTGTACGGCATGTGATTGCACTGTACGGCATGTGATGGCACTGTACGGCATGTGATGCCGATGTACGGCATGTGATGGCGCTGTACGGCATGTGATGGCGCTGTACGGCATGTGATGGCGCTGTACGGCGTGTAATGGCACTGTACGGCATGTGATGGCTCTGTACGGCACGTGATTGCACTGTACGGCATGTGATGGCGCTGTACGGCATGTGATTGCACTGTACGGCATGTAATGGCACTGTACGGCATGTAATGGCACTGTATGGCATGTGATGACTCTGTACGGCATGTGATTGCACTGTACGGCATGTGATCCTGTAATACCCTATTTAAAATAAAGGGAACATTATTGCTATAGGGGTACTAGGTAATACACCAATTATGGGGGAGAAAAGCTCTGTCCATGTCTGAGGAGCTCTGTGCTTCAGTATGAAATACAAGTAGATGTAATTGGATCCAGACTCCAGAGCCAGACCCTTGTCGGTCTTACACTGTATGGAAGTCTGTAGCCCCTCCCACAGGCATTTAGCTAGATTTTAACAGAATGGGGGCACTTCTGAGAGGGCTGGCAAGATTTTTAGATATCAGCAGCACACATAAAAAAGATGTAAGCTGAAAAAAGGAAACCCATACTTCTCTTTTAAGTGAAATAGCAGGACAAGCAGCTTATCAACTTATAACAAACAATAAAATATATCACATTTATGTATTACAATTGTTTAGAAATGGGTTTAAAACGAAAACCTTTTTTGTTTGCTGACAGCTTGCTAAGAAATTTGTTCCATGCAATTCTTGTGAATGTCCCAAAAATTGTATTGATGTATAAATTGATGAACTGTTTGATATACAGTATGCAACTCAAAGAGTGGTTTTGAGAGCAAGCACAAGTCCTAGTATCCCATGTTAGGCAATGGATACATCTTGCACCAGAGGAAGCAGTTAAGATAAGATACACTTGTAAGTCAGAGGAACATTCTCATTCCATAAGTCTGAGTACTTTATATTAAACTGTAGAAACAATCATGATTAAAAAAATAGAATGAGAAATAAAATGCTTCAAGACTTAAGAGATTCTTATAAAACTAAAGCGAGCAGGAAATCTCTATATTACAACCAATAAATATGACATTTCATCTCCTTTCTGTAATTAAAAAAGCAGATGAGACTTTATTACATCTGGAATTACAATCAGGCTGACAGGGGGAAAAACAGACGTCTTGTAGAAATATTATCCAGAAAAGTCCTTGTTTTGGCAATGTGATGAATACCCAGTGGGCTGGCTAAAGCTGACTGCAGTCTTTTTCCATTGTTGTTACTGATGTTGTATTTGGGACAATGTCTACTTCCCTTCTTCCTGTGGATCATAGTTGGATGAACAACAAAGTTTAAAAAGACAGAGATATGAACTATTGACTGTTAAAAAGTAAATCTAGGGAACTGGTGAACCTACTAACGCTATCCAGTGAACAATTCAACCAAGCTAAAGTTATACAGTGCATTCAATTTCAGCCATAGCACAAAAACGGGACACAATCTAATATTATATGGATGGACCACCTCAAAGAAGTGCAAGGGTGCTGTTTGTCAGATGACCATCCAATAAGTCGAATTCTAAAATTATGGATTTGCACTCCCTAGTTTAATATGGTTTCCATCAATCCACATCAACAGAGGTGGGAACTCCACAGCTTTTGCCTGGAGTCTACTGCTAATCTGTATGGTTGCCTGAACCTGGATTTAGTGTCAGCACCCAAAGGGAGGAAAAAGAGCAGAACCCATCCTCTTCTCTGCAATTCACTCCCCGAGTAGCATGTTTGTCATGCTCTATTCGCTTTGATCGATAGAGTAATTTTTATATCGAAAATATTGGTTACAGTCTGTGCTACCCAACCAAAAAACAATGTATAGACCTCAAAATAAAAATAACTGAACATAAAAATGAAAAAAAGATTGTGTGTCCGCACCCAAGTGCCACAAAATAAACCTCTGTTTACCCTTCTGTGGTTGCTGCTATAGCACTGTGTAGGTGGTTTCACAACACCCTCTTATGTATAAACCAAAATATAACAAAATGAATGCAGTGCAACTCTAAAATCTCAACATAAATAATACTGATAAACCAGTAGAGCTTACAGTAGAGTAAACAGTACAGTAGGCCTACTGGGGAAGCCCAATCACGGGGCATAACACCTATAGGTGGGAGGAGCCGAGCCTGTGACGTCATACCCAGGAAGTGTTGTACAGATCGCATGCTTATCTAAGGATTTTTGTAAGTGCTTTTATCCCCGTTTTCTTTTAATAAATGTGCAAATTGAGAGAGCTCTAGGGGTCTCTTTCTTGTGTTCCCTATCATGTGGATGTGCTGACTTGTGAAGGAGGTCTACTGTTCCAGTACTCTAGGAGGAGCAGAATGATTTATGGTTAGTAGACTCTCTTATGGGGTATGAAGCTGAGGTGAGCAGCTTTTTCACCCAAAGGTGGCGGTCACTGAATGCTTCACAGGATTGAAGACTGTTGTTGCACAGAATGAACTGCAGTGTTTATACAATTGGGACCAGTAGCGGCTGATGCTCCATTTTTTGGTGGGTGGCAAAAAACCAGCTCACCCCCTTGCCTGCTCACCAGCCCCTCTAGCCAGCTTTCAAGCCTGCCAGCCCGCTTGCAAGCCCGCTAGCCCCGCACTTACCCCATCCAGGTCACGGGCCGCTTTGGCAGTTTCCCTGGCTTCTGCTCCTGGCCAATCCGGTCTTAAGACTCGCTTCCTGTCCTGATTGGCCAGGAAGAGAAGCAGGAAGACACTAGCGAATGTTGATTCGCTAATGTCACAAGTGGGTGGGGTCGGGGTGCAGTGCTCTGCAGTGCCCAACCATCTGTCAGTGCCAATCAGTGCCGCCTATCAGTGCCACCAGTCAGTGCCCATCAGTGCCACCTGTCAGTGCCCATCAGTGCCACCTGTCAGTGTCCATCAGTGCTGCATATCAGTGCCACCTATTGGTGCCCATCAATTCTACATATCAGTGCCTCCTCATCAGTGCCACCTTATCAGTGCCAACTCATCAGTGCCCATTAGTGCGGCCTCATCAGTGCCCATCAGTGCCGCCTCATCAGCGCCCGTCAGTGAAGGAGAAAACTAAATTTTATGACAGAAACTGAGAAAAACTATTTTTTTTTCAAAAATGTCGGTCTTTTTTAGTTTGTTTAGCAAAAAAATAAAACCCCAAAGGTGATCAAATACCACCAAAAGAAAGCTCTATTTGTGGCAAGAAAATTATAAAATTTAGTTTGGGTACAGTGTTGCATGACCGCGCAATTGTCATTCAAAGTGTCACAGCGCTGAAAGCTGAAAATTGTCCTGGGCAGGAAGGGTCGAAAGTGCCTGCAATTTAAGTGGTTAAACTTCTCCACAACTTTAGGCTTCAAAAAAGGTGCACTGCGAGCGCAAACCATTGCGCTCGCAGTGCACCCAGGTGTGTTAGCAAAGCAAATTAATATTTTCTTTGCTAACACAGAACCGCTCTCAGCCAATCAGGAGGCCCGGATGTAATACCGGGCACCTGATTGGCTGAAGGTAGAGGCGATCCAATTGGCCGCCGTGCAGAACAGGAAGAAGACGCGCACGGAGGACACAGCATCCATCCCCGTGCTACACATCCTGCAGTTCGCCGCCTGACCTGCTGCCTGACCCACCACCATGATGGGGTAAGTGCCAGGCAGACAGGGGGTGGGCGGGGGGGGGGCACAGTGGCTGCATATTATGGGCACAAAGGCTGCAATTGATTGAGCACAGTTGGCTGCATTTGCGGGGCACAGTGACTGCATATTATGGGCACAGAGGCTGCATATGATGGGCACAGTTGCCTGCATATGATGGGCACAGTTGGCTGCATATGATGGGCACAGTATGCTGCATATGATGGGCACAGTAGGCTGCATATGATGGGCACAGTTGCCTGCATATGATGGGCACAGTGGCTGCATATGATGGGCACAGTGGCTGCATATGATGGGCACAGTGGCTGCATATGATGGGCACAGTTGGCTGCATATGATGGGCACAGTGGCTGCATATGATGGGCACAGTTGGCTGCAATTGATGTTTTTGTTTCAGTATTTTTTAGAATTTTCAAGTTCGTTTGCGCCCCCCCCAAACATTTTGAGCACCATCCGCCACTGGTTAGTGGTATCAGAGTGAATACAAACGCACGCCACACTTTTCATAAATTTATTTGTAAAAATTTGGAAAACCATTTATCATTTTCCTTCCACTTCACAATTATTTGCCACCTTGTGTTGGTCATACCACATAAAAGCCCAATAAAATACATTTATGTTTTTAGTTGTAACATGACAAAATATGAAAAATGTCATGGGGTATGAATATTTTTTCAAGCATTGTATGTGCATGACCAGCTTCAAGGTCCTGCTCTATCTGACTCCTGATGTTAATTGATAGACTTGTTCAATTGATTGAATTCAGGTGATCAGTTAAGCTCACGAGGGGTAGATGGTTTGATTTTAGGCAACCACTTTTGAACATATGTTAGATTCCAGTCAACAGAAAATTATGGAAGCTGTTACGTGTAAGTCCAGCTCTAAGGTCTTGTTCCATCTGACTCCTGTTGTCAATTTATAGCCTTGTTCAATTGATCGAGTTTAGGTTATCAATTAAGCTCATGATTGGTAGATTGCTTGATTTTAGGAAACCACTTTCGATCATATGCTTGATTCCCCATCAACAGAAAATTATTGAAGCTAATATGTGTTTGGCCAGCTTTAAAGTGGATGTAAACCTGATTCATGAAATTTGAGCTGGGCCCATATATCTGTAGTGTTTTGTTATCTCTCTCCAAAGCACATGTCCTGTGGCTTTCTCCTGCTCAGTAGCTCTGTTATCAGGCTGATAACTTTTGACAAGTTCTCTGAGATGGGAGATAGAAGTGTGTGTCGGTGGGCGTCTCAGAGCAGAGCTCTGCACATTCCTTTCTTCCTTTGCCAATAAGGAGAGGGGGCGTGTGCCTTTCCTCCAATCAGCTGTCTTGGCTGTATGCCCAGGCTTCAAATGCAGTGCTAACCAGGAAGAGAAAATCTGTAACACGAAGAGCACTTTCTAAAGGATATATACAGCTGAAGACAGCAGATATACATGTAAAAAATATGTAGGGAGATTTGTTTCATTTCTGTGTATCATCTGAGGCTGTTCACTTCACTGGTTATATGTGAGGGTTTACATCCACTTTAACATCCTGCTCCATCTGACTCCTGCTCTGGTGAAAACTGTTCCACCTTCCTTTAACCACCTCAATACTGGGTATTTTCGCCCCCTTCCTGCCCAAGCCATTTTTCAGCTTTCAGCGCTGTCGCATTTTGAATGACAATTGCACGGTCATACAACACTGTACCCAAATGAAATTGTTATCATTTTTTCCCCACAAATAGAGCTTTCTTTTGGTGGTATTTGATCACCTCTGCAGTTTTTATTTTTTGCGCTATAAACAAAAGAAGAGTGACAAATTTAAAAAAAAACACAATCATTTTTACCTTTTGCGATAATAAATATCCAATTTTTTTTTCTTTAAAACAAATTTTTCCTCAGTTTAGGCCAATATGTATTCTTGTACATATTTTTGGTAAAAAAAAAAATCGCAATAAGCGTATATAGATTGGTTTGTGCAAAAGTTATAGCGTCTACAAAATAGGGGATAGTTTTATAACATTTTTATTTATTTTTATTTTTTTTACTAGTAATGGCGGCGATCTGCAATTTTTATCGTGACTGCGATATTGCGGCGGACACATCGGACACTTTTGACACATATTTGGGACCATTCACATTTATACAGCGATCCGTGCTATAAAAATGCATTGATTAATGTATAAATGTGACAGGCAGTGAAGGGGTTAACACTAGGTGGTGATCGAGGGGTTAACTGTGTTGCTAGGGAGTGATTCTAACTGTAGGGGGCGGGGACTCACTAGGGGAGGAGACCGATCGGTGTTCCGCTGTACTGGGAACATACCATCGGTCTCCTCTCCTCTGACAGGACCGTGGATCTGTGTGTTTACACACACACAGATCCACGGTCCTGCTGTGTTACCGGTAATCGCGGGTGCCCGGCGGACATCGCGGCCGCCGGGCACGCGCACCGGGTGCCTAGTGACACGGCCGCCGACGGCGATCGCGCGCGCGCCCCCTGGTGGCCTAGGAAAGCGAGGACGTCATATGACGCCCACCCGCAACGAGAGCTGCGCCGCCTGGCCGTCAATTTATTTATTTGTTCTTTTACTTTCCTGGAGCAAAAGTATGGCAAATCTTCCCATTGAGACACAAACAGCAAAATGATGAAAAAAGTTTTTGTTTTCTTTGCATATAAATTATGCTAAACCTACACTTAATGCTACCTAAACCCTAAAACGTAACCCTATCCTAACAGCAATGAGCCCTAGGCCGGCCATACATGGTTTGAATCTTGGTTCAGCAGGAACCGGCCGAGAGTCAAACCTTGGGCAGGCTGAATATACCATGGTGATCGATCGATCAACTTGGGTACAACCAGCCTACCAGATTCTCTTACTGGAATCTCAGGCTTTCCCTGCCTGCCCCCGCCCCCCTGCCAGGAGAAGACAATAGCTTGGTAGAAGGGATTCGCCTGTCAGCACTATCTGTGTTGGTGGGGGAATCGTGCAAATTTCTTTCCTGCAACTCATGGCTCCAGGAAGGAAATTTGCCCCGTGTATGGCTGGCCTAAACCTATCCTTATTTCCTAACTCAACACATAGAACTAACTCTTAGCACTTTATGTGAAAGCAAACAGCATGTTCAATAAAGAACTAAAAAGGAATATAGTCCTCTGTAACAGGTGCTATAAAGTACATAACATCCTTTTTTGAAAATAAATCCCCCTGTCCCAACCTCAGGGGATGGGTAGAGAAGACATGTCCTTGCGATACAATAGTCTGATGAATAGTATTAAAGACATGCTCTTCCATCACCCCACAATCTAGCACTGTGGGAAGGAGGGTTACCTATGTTTTTGCAAATGCTATCTTTCAGATTGTATGTATTTGCATAGTGAACAATACATTTTGGATTTCTCTTACCAGAGGTGTGATGAGGCACCTTTAGATGGATGTTACCCACAACTACTTTTATCTTGAATTCTTCCACTCTTAAAATGTTTGTAAATCCTGACAATGGCGCTTAGGCCTATATAAGCAGTATTAAACCCAACAGCAAATATTTATCATATTGCACTTACCAGTTAGTAGACGTGATGGCTGCATTAGTATTCTTTTTCAGGCTTTCTTTCCTTTATTTTCACCTGGCGATCTGTTGTTTCTCAAAAGAACAAGCTGTCCTGCAGATGTAGCAGTTACAGGGTTGAGACAAACTGTTTACAACAGACAAGGGTGCTTATTATGATCCACTTTTATTTATTTATTTAAAACTTTTATCCCAAAAGGAAAAAAAAAACTGTTTGCTGTAACTGTTTTTAAAGTGTTAGCTAGAGTTCACCTTTAATTTGTTTAGTGTCTCTAAATCTGCTAGTACGTTTAACATCCCAGATAGTAAGCAGTTGAGCTTCAAGTTTGAAAATGACTTGCCAAGCTACTGCTAGACTTTGCAGGCTTCACGAGTTTGTTGCACAATTGCAGGAAGTCCGCCTTGCATGACTCCAGATCAACGTTCTTTGCAAACATTCTGCAAGTCTGCTGCGAGTTCTGGTTCAGTTATGTTGTGCAATAGTCATCCCACCACTGGGGCACTGTGGCTGAATTCTCATGCTGTAGACTTGCAGAGCTGTTGCTGTAGACACACCACTGCAACTTTGCTCTTGTTAGAGGCTTGCCATGCAAATTTGTTACAAATTGGAAAAGTGTCAGCTAGAAATTGTGCTTCAAGTGTACGACTTGCCAGTGAAAATGTGCAGCAAGTTAACAGACTTACAATTCAACACTACCACAAATTTATGGCAAGTTATCCTTGCTATCTGGGATTCTGTCCCTTCTCATCAGGAACTTCTCCATTCGCTACACCTATTCACCCTAGCCAGCAGGCTTCTCTCCCTGTCTTACACACACTTTAGGTGCCCCCAAATGATGTGGAGCACCCCTTTTATCAGGTCAAAAGGGTCATCTGAAATTTTGTGAGGCTTCAGCGTCCAATTGGACAACCGTCCTACCTAAGATGGCTGCTGGAGCCCACAAAGGGAAACAATTCCTCTTATTAAACTCCTCTCCACCTGGAGAAGCAGCACTTTGCCACCTATAGGCTGAAGGAATATACTGCAGCCTCCACCTGCCTACAAGATGACAGAGGGGAAAATCCTGAAAAATAAAAATAAATGCATATCAAAGGACTGGTAAGTTGCATTATAATAAATTGTGTCTGTGAATGGGTGGTCTTCAAAGTGGCATGTCGGAAGAACAGAAAACCTAAGGCATCTACTAGGAAATAGGAGCAAGAGGAGAGGTAGGATAGCCCATATAGTGTAGAGATGTTTGCAAACAATCATATGTAATGATGGATGTTCAAAAGAGATGTGATGTACATAAGGTGATGTTGTGAATGACCAAGTATAGTGGTAGTGTTAGGATTGAGTTCATCTGCTGGTGGCACTGGGCTGCTCTGGGCTGTTTGCTGCAGCTCTAATGTCCACCAGCGGGTGTCTCCCAAGAGCCAGCAGGCTGGAATGATCAGTAACACCAGGTGGATATTTAAGGCTGCTCCTCCCTTCCCTCAGCATATCACTATCCTGTTGATTGCCTTGTGCTTGTGATTGTTTCGTCTCAGTTTCTGGGTGTAGCTACGTGTCTGGTCCTTGCCGCTGATTCCTGACATAATATTGACACCCAGTGGCATAGCGTGGGTTGTCAGCACCCGGGGCAAGGCAAGTAATTTGTGCCCCCTAACCTGCAGACTTTTAGCACTCCCTGAGTCCCTTCCCTTCCTACAATAGTACTGACCAGCCTGATTCCTACACTGACCACTACACTAACCTACCTGATTCCTACACACTAACCTACCTGATTCCTACACTGACCTACCTGACCACTGCACTAACCTACCTGATTCCTACACTGACCTACCTGGCTACTACATTAACCTATCTGATTCCTACACTGACCTACCTGACCACTACACTGACCTACACGATTCCTACACTAACCTACCTGACCATTACACTAACCTACCTGCTTCCTATACTGGCCATTACACTGACCTACCTGTTCACTATCCTGACCACTACACTACCTGATTCCTAAACTGTCCACTACACTGACCTACCTGACCACTACACTACACTGTCCACTACACTGTTCCCTACACTACACTGTCCACTACACTACACTGACCACTACACTGTCCACTACACAACACTTACTACTACACTACACTACACTACACTGTCCACTACACTACACTGTCCACTACACTACACTACATTGACCACTACACTAAACTGAGCAATACACTAGCCTACCCTAACCACTACACTACACTGTCCATTACACTGTCCACTACACTACACTGTCCCCTACACTACACTGTCCACTACACTGCACTGACCACTACACTGTCCACTACACTACCACTACACTGTCCACTACACTACACTTATACTGACACCAGACCTTTCTTTTATTTATACTGACTCTAACTGCTTGTCTTATATCTCTGACTGGCTGCTCCCTCTCCCTAGACCATATCCACCCCCTCACCTGCAGTTTGTAGCTTCCATCAGTCCTGAGGAGAGGGGGGAGCCTGGAGGAGGTGAAGATGAGCTGGAGGCGGAGGTGGGACTCCAGGAGCAATAGGCCAGCCCCGCCACGATCATGGATAGGCCAGCCCCGCCACGATCACTGATAAGCCAGATCTGTCGCGATCACTGATAGGCCAGCCCCGCCTCGATCACGGATAGGCCAGCCCCACCGCGATCACAGATTGGCCACCCCCGCCATGATCACTGATAGGCCAGCCCTGCTGCGATCACGGATAGGCCAGCCCCGCCGCGGCCACCACACATGACCACATTCGCCGAATCACAGGGGGCCAGCAGCATTTGAGCTCAGGGACACGGGAAGTAAACATTAGGGGGATGGAGCTGGCAGTGACACACACTGCCTGGCGCAGCATTTCGCACCCCTAAATATTGCGTCCGGGGCCACGGCCCCCTCCGCACCCCCCACGCTACGCCACTGGTGACGCCCACTAATGACCAGATCTGCTACACTTAGGAACTGAGCGCCAATTACTCGAGGTTTTTTTTTGCCTTTGTCAGAATGCTGAGAGTGAAGGTTATTTGTCGTGTACAACTTGCGGTAGGGGATAAAGATTTGTGTCGTTCACTTTGGCAGTATCTCACTGAGGAGGAGCTGTTGGGAAGCATTCTGACAGCACATGCTTTAGCTGTTGAGGGCAGATTCTCCCTTAGTAACGTGCAACCCTTGATTCAGGTCTGTTCTGAGTTACTATTTCATTGTATCTCTCAGGGCCATGATGTTTTCACTCCTCCTTTTACTATACACCAGGCTGGATTTTTGGGATGGTTGTGGAACATTGTGCAGGTTCTTTTTTCCAGCAGTATTCAGCCTATTCACAACAGGTGGTATTGAATTGCATTGCTGCTGTGCACTGTTTAATTGAGCAAGGGAGAGACAAACTGACTTTAGTTCACCCTCTGCTACAAGCTTGGTCAGAGATCATATCCCCATTGCTAGATGAGTCACATAAAGTCAGATCTGCTGCTCAAGATTAAGAATCTATTCCTCTATTTACCCTTAGCAACTTCTGCTGCTACTGAGTGTTTTTTACTTCCTGTAGATCAGTACCCTGCAACCAGTAATCACACTTCCTCTGTATGCAATCCATTGAAAGCTCCCCCTGCAGTAGGGATGAGCCGAACACCCCCCCGGTTCGGTTCGCACCAGAACCTGCGAACGGACCGAAAGTTCGCACGAACGTTAGAAGCCCATTGACGTCTATGGGACTCGAACGTTCGAAATCAAAAGTGCTCATTTTAAAGGCTAATTTGCATGGTATTGTCCTAAAAAGGGTTTGGGGACCCGGGTCCTACCCCAGGGGACATGTATCAATGCAAAAAAAACTTTTAAAAACGGCCGTTTTTTCGGGAGCAGTGATTTTAATGATGCTTAAAGTAAAAAAAAAAAAAGTGAAATATTCCTTTAAATATCGTACCTGGGGGGTGTCTATAGTATGCCTGTAAAGTGGCGCGTGTTTCCTGTGTTTAGAACAGTCCCTGCACCAAATGTCATTTTTAAAGGAAAAAATCTCATTTAAAACTGCTTGCGGGTTTAATGTCATGTCGGGTCATGGCAATATGGATGAAAATCAGTGAGACAAACGGCATGGGTACCCCCCCAGTCCATTACCAGGCCCTTTGGGTCCTGTATGGATATTAAGGGGAACCCCGCACCCAAATTAAAATAAGGAAAGGCCCTATATACTCTGAACAGCAGTATACAGGCGGTGCAAACAAGACAGGGACTGTAGGTTTGTTGTTAAGTAGAATCTCTTTGTAATTTTGAACGGGTACATTTTTAACGTGTTTAGCTCCAGCCAAAAAATCTTTTTTAAGCTTTTTGGAAAACATAGGGAAGGGTTATCACCCCTGTGACATTTGTTTTGCTGTCTTTCCTCCTCTTCAGAAGATTTCACCTCACTTTTTGTCCCAATGAAAAATGTTTTTTGAAAATTTGGGTTTTTTTGTGGAACAAGGATTGGAAAGCATCAGTGGAAAGGAGAAATTGTTTTCCCATATTAACTCTTACAGGAGAGAATTTCCCTTCCTAGGGGTAGATTTCATCTCACTTCCTGTTGTCTCCTTCCGTTTGCAAGTAGGAGTCGTTTGTAAGTTAGATGTTTGAAAGTAGGGTCCTGCCCTATATACTCAGCAGAAATTTGGGCCTTAGGTGTTGCTGTGGCCACAACACTGTAAGCCCTCACAGGGCCCTGCTGTGAAATATTAGATCAAGAATTGTAATTACATGCCCCTGTTGAACAGGAGCTGAAAAATTAGGCCTTAGGCACTGGTGCTGGTGCCACAACACTGCAACCCCTCACAGACACTCTAGTTGGAACGCAGGAACGAGCCCTGCTGCAAAGTATTGCATCAAAAATTGTAATTACACGCCCCTGTTAGACAGGGGCAGAAAAATTGGGCCTTAGGCACTGGTGCTGGTGCCACAACACTACAACCCCTCACAGACACTCTAGTTGGAACGCAGGAACGAGCCCTGCTGCAAAGTATTGCATCAAAAATTGTAATTACACGCCCCTGTTAGACAGGGGCAGAAAAATTGGGCCTTAGGCACTGGTGCTGGTGCCACAACACTGCAACCCCTCACAGACACTCTAGTTGGAACGCAGGAACGAGCCCTGCTGCAAAGTATTGCATCAAAAATTGTAATTACACGCCCCTGTTAGACAGGGGCAGAAAAATTGGGCCTTAGGCACTGGTGCTGGTGCCACAACACTGCAACCCCTCACAGACACTCTAGTTGGAATGCAGGAACGAGCCCTGCTGCAAAGTATTACATCAAAAATTGTAATTACACGCCCCTGTTAAACAGGGGCTGAAAAATTGTGCCTTAGGCACTGGTGGTGGCGCCCAGAACCAAAAATGTTCTTACAAGCTATCAGCGTGATGATTGAGGAGGAAGAGGATAATTACTCAGGGATAGTCACTCAGCATCAGCATAGGCAGTCTTTGAAGGGATCTGAGATTTCAAAAAAAATTATTCGGTTACATCAGCATCAGATGCTTGGTAGCTGGTGGTGATCCAAGACTGATTCATTTTTATGAAGGTCAGCCGATCGACCGAGTCGGTGGACAGACGCACCCTGTGATCGGTTACCACGCCTCCAGCAGCACTGAATGTGCGTTCCGAAAGAACGCTGGATGCAGGACAGGCCAGTAGCTCAATTGCATACTGTGCAAGCTCTGGCCAGTGATCCATCCTCAAGACCCAGTAACCCAGAGGATTTTCGGTGGGAAAGGTGTCCAAGTCTGATCTTGCCCCTAGGTATTCCTGCACCATGTAAAACAGACGCTGGCGATGGTTGCTGGGACCGATCATACCTTGGGGCTGCGGACCAAAAAATTGTCTGAACGCATCGGTCAGACGGCCACCTTCTCCACCGCTCCTTCTTTGACTGACCGAAGCCTCAGCAACACGTTGTCCAGAAACAGGAGTTTGTAACCTCCCAGTCTCTGGGAACGCATTGCACAGACCTTTCTGCAAGGCCTCCCGAAGATGTTTCATCCTCTGCTCCCTCTGCGATGGCAAGATAAGGTCCGCAACCTTACCCTTGTAACGTGGATCAAGGAGGGTTGCCAGCCAGTATTGGTCCTTCTCCTTGATACCACGAATACGAGGATCCTTACGCAGGCTTTGCAGGATCAGGGAGGCCATGCAGCGTAGGTTTGCTGAGGCATTCGGTCCGGAGTCCTCTGGGTCACTAAGGACGACAACGTCCGCAGCCACCTCCTCCCAGCCACGTACAAGTCCATGTGTTTCTTGGGACTGATCCCTTAAAGACTGCTGCTGATGCTGAGTGCCAGGCTCCACCTCCATACTGACACAATCTTCCTCCTCCTCCTCCTCCTCGTCCTCTTCCTGTGTGATCGGCGGGCACGCAGGAACACTGTCTGGATAAAGGGGGCCTTGAGAGCTAAGGAAGTCCTCCTCTTCCTGCCTCTGTTCTGCCTCAAGTGCCCTGTCCATTATTCCACGCAGCGTGTGCTCCAACAGGTGGACAAGGGGGACAGTGTCACTGATGCATGCACTGTCACTGCTCACCATCCTCGTGGCCTCCTCGAATGGTGACAGGACAGTGCATGCATCCCTGATCATGGCCCACTGGCGTGGGGAAAAAAAACCAAGCTCCCCTGACCCTGTCCTGGTGCCATAGTCGCACAGGTACTCATTGATGGCCCTCTGCTGCATGTGCAGCCGCTGCAGCATGGCCAACGTTGAGTTCCACCTGGTGGGCATGTCACAGATTAGGCGGTTCTTGGGCAGGTTAAACTCCTTTTGGAGGTCCGTCAGCCGAGCACTGGCATTATATGACCGGCGGAAATGCACACAGACTTTCCTGGCCTGCCTCAGGACATCCTGTAAGCCCGGGTACCTGCCCAAGAACGCTGCACCACCAAGTTAAGGACGTGAGCCAAACAGGGCACATAGGTCATTTGTCCCTGTCGGAGGGCAGAGAGGAGGTTGGTGCCATTGTCGCAAACCACTATTCCTGCCTTAAGTTGGCGTGGCGTCAACCACCTCTGAACCAGCCCCTGCAGAGCTGACAGAACCTCTGCCCCAGTGTGGCTCCTGTCCCCCAAGCACACCAGCTCAAGCACCGCATGGCATCTTTTGGCCTGCGTACTTGCGTAGCCCCTTGAACGACTACGGAGCACCGCTGGTTCCGAGGAAGAGGCCATGGAGGAAGAAGAAGAGGAGGGGGTGGAGGAGAGAGGTGTGTCACAATCAGCATTTTGGAGGCGTGGTGGCGGAACAACCTCCAACACTACTGCACCTTGTCCTGCATACTTCCCAGCTGCCAGCAGAGTCACCCAATGCACCGTGAAACTTAGGTAACGTCCCTGTCCATGCCTGCTGGACCATGAGTCAGCGGTAATATGCACCTTACCGCTGACCGCCCTGTCCAGCGAGGCATGGACATTGCCTTCCACATGCCGGTAGAGAGCCGGAATCGCCTTCCGTGAGAAAAAGTGGCGTTTGGGTACCTGCCACTGAGGAACCGCACATTCCACAAACTCACGGAAGGGGGCAGAGTCTACCAACTGAAAAGGCAGCAGTTGAAGTGCTAGCAATTTTGCCAAGCTAGCATTCAACCGCTGGGCATGTGGATGGCTGGGAGCAAACTTCTTTCGGCGGTGCAGCAGCTGGGGCAGGGAAATTTGCCTGGTACAATCTGACGTCGGTGTACCAAAAGCAGATTGCCCACAAGTACTTGGCTGTGACACACCTAATTCTACACCTTCATTCCTCTCACTGCAGGTCTCAGAGAGGACTGGAGGTCTAGTGGGGTTGGAAATCTCAGCTGATGAGGAGCAAGGAGAGATCCTCTTTGTTCTTTGGTGTGGGTCTTTTAGATACGCTTGCCAACGAACTGCATGGCAGGTCAACATATGTCTGGTCAAGCATGTGGTACCCAAGCGGGAGATGTTTTGGCCACGCGAGATACGCTTGAGACATATGTTGCAAATAGCAGCGGTGCGATCTGATGCACTGGTCTCAAAAAAGGCCCACACCAAAGAACTTTTTGAATAACGCGCAGAGACTGCAGCGCCCTGCACATGTGGAGCTTTGGGGTGTGATGCAGTCAATGTGCTGCCCTTAGGCTGGCCCCTGGAGGGCATCCTGCCTCGTTGGTGATGTGCCGCCTCCTCCTCCTCTCTCCTATCAGGCACTCACGTTGAGTCAGTGACCTCATCATCCCCTCCCTCCTCATCACTGGAGCAAACCTGGCAGTATGCTGCAGCAGGGGGAGCATGACTGCCAGATTGCTGTCCTTCTTGGGCACCCCCTCTGTCCGTGCTCATGTTACTGCCTTCATCGAGCTCAGTATCATCATCAGAGCCTTCCAAACGCTGGGCATCCTCCTGGAGCATGTACCCAACACTGTGGTCAAACAGTTCGAGGGAATCCTCAGGAGGACATGGTGGAGCTAGGGAAGGAGTCACTGATGACATTGAGCTGAGGGAAGAGGCCGCTGCTTTGCCAGACAAAGCACCCTGGGTGAGAGAGGATGAGGAGGATGAGGACGGCTTGGTCATCCACTCGACCAAGTCTTCCGCATGTTGCGGCTCAACACGGCCAGCTGCCGAAAAAAAGGCCAAGCGTGTCCCATGGCCACGTGCTGATGAGGATGCACCGTCTCCACGACCAGCACTAGACACAGAGCCTGCTTGCCCTCTCTTATTGGCTTGTGACTGTCTGCCTCTCCTTCTTGGCCTTCCAGACATACTAATTGCCTGTAGCTGCACTAAGCTGGGATAGAACACCAGTAATTTTCTTCAGGTAGCTTTATATACTGTAACCAGACAAGCCTGCCTGTCAGTAGGAAGATAACAGGAACGGATCTAGCTGAACACTGTGAGCAGGACGCACTGTACTAAATGTAAATAGTCTAGCTGCCTGACCGTGGTACTAATAGGATCAAATAGAACACCTGTAATTTTCTTCAGGTAGCTTTATATACTGTAACCAGACAAGCCTGCCTGTCAGTAGGAAGATAACAGGAACGGATCTAGCTGAACACTGTGAGCAGGACGCACTGTACTAAATGTAAATAGTCTAGCTGCCTGACCGTGGTACTAATAGGATCAAATAGAACACCTGTAATTTTCTTCAGGTAGCTTTATATACTGTAACCAGACAAGCCTGCCTGTCAGTAGGAAGATAACAGGAACGGATCTAGCTGAACACTGTGAGCAGGACGCACTGTACTAAATGTAAATAGTCTAGCTGCCTGACCGTGGTACTAATAGGATCAAATAGAACACCTGTAATTTTCTTCAGGTAGCTTTATATACTGTAACCAGACAAGCCTGCCTGTCAGTAGGAAGATAACAGGAACGGATCTAGCTGAACACTGTGAGCAGGACGCACTGTACTAAATGTAAATAGTCTAGCTGCCTGACCGTGGTACTAATAGGATCAAATAGAACACCTGTAATTTTCTTCAGGTAGCTTTATATACTGTAACCAGACAAGCCTGCCTGTCAGTAGGAAGATAACAGGAACGGATCTAGCTGAACACTGTGAGCAGGACGCACTGTACTAAATGTAAATAGTCTAGAAGATAACAGGAACGGATCTAGCTGAACACTGTGAGCAGGACGCACTGCACTAAATGTAAATAGTCTAGAAGATAACAGGAACGGATCTAGCTGAACACTGTGAGCAGGACGCACTGCACTAAATGTAAATAGTCTAGAAGATAACAGGAACGGATCTAGCTGAACACTGTGAGCAGGACGCACTGCACTAAATGTAAATAGTCTACAAGATAACAGGAACGGATCTAGCTGAACACTGTGAGCAGGACGCACTGCACTAAATGTAAATAGTCTAGAAGATAACAGGAACGGATCTAGCTGAACACTGAGCAGGACGCACTGCACTAAATGTAAATAGTCTAGAAGATAACAGGAACGGATCTAGCTAAACTGAATACAGTGTATATATATATATATGCAACACCTGGGATGCATATATATACACAATACACTGTAAGTGCAGCTAACTGACTGACTGTTCTGCCTAATCTATCTAACTCAAATCAAATGACACTGTCTCTCTCTCTATCTCTCAGCACACCGGAACACACACTACACAGGGCCGCCGTGCAGGCGGCCTTATATAGTGTGGGGCGTGTACTAAATCCCCTGAGCCATAATTGGCCAAAGCCTCCTTGGCTTTGGCCAATTACGGCTCTCTGTTCAGGCGGCGCTGTGATTGGCCAAGCATGCGGGTCATAGTGCATGCTTGGCCAATCATCAGCCAGCAATGCACTGCGATGCCGCAGTGAATTATGGGCCGTGACGCGCCACACGAATTTGGCGCGAACGGCCCATATCGTTCGCAATTCGGCGAACGACCGAACAGCCGATGTTCGAGTCGAACATGGGTTCGACTCGAACACGAAGCTCATCCCTACCCTGCAGTACCATTGTCCATAGCAACATCTCAGGCCTCTTCCTGTACTTCTACTACTGTCACGTATCAGATAAGACCAGAACTGTGTGGACTGCAACAGAGGAAACCCAAATGTGTATAAGTGAAATATAATGATTTATTAAGATAAGTGAATAAATACAACCACCTCCAATATAATACAATGTGCAACTAACCAACCACCAACAGAAACCCACCAATAATAATAGTAACAGACAAATATATACAAGTAATGGGGAATACCAAGATCATAAACAGAGTCAGGCCAGGGTTGTCAACGGGAGGTCAGCAGCTGGGGAAAGGGAAACAAACAGGACAAGGAGAGGATGGATCACAGGAGGGACGGGTACAGGTACAAGGCTCAGTGTTCAGGTAACAGACAGGAACAGGATCAGGATCAGGTACAGGTACAGAGCTCTCAGGTACAGGGTCAGGGCACAAGGAAATATACCAAGGCAAGGTGTGTGTGTGCTTGCTGGGTATTTATACATATCTCCTGCAATCAGGTTCAGGTGACACCTGACCGCAGAGATGATGTTGGCTCTATACTGCCAGGAACCACCCGCTGGTGGACGCCAGTATTGCGCCCCAGGGATCAGATAATACCACCAACAGGGGAAAGCTCCCTTGGCAATTCCAGATTGCCAGTAGACACCTGCTGGTGGACCACAGCACTGCACGCCAAATGTCAGAGAGTGTCATCAGCGCGTGGGACCTTTCCTGACAGTACCCCCTCCCTCAAAGGAGCGGCAGGTGGGTTAAAGGCAGGATAGGTGCAATAGGTGCAGGGATTATAAACGGTGTATTATTATTTGGTGGGAAGCAGGGTGTACTGAGCTGCGACTGAGGTTGCCATGGGTGAAGGAGAAAAAGACATTTGGGCAGGCAGGTGTCTGATGGCAGAGGTGGTTTGTTAGGGGTTGGCTGGGGCTGATTGCAGCATATCAGACCATGCTAAGAGTAATGGTTGCACAAAGGACGGATCACATGCTACCTGGCTAATAAGGTTCTGTACTGAGTTAATATATTCTATAAGCATTAGTCGAGGACAAGCAGAGTAGTGCTCAAAAAAAGTATGCCGAATCATCCTCTAAGAGCCACACCAGAGACTCCACCTGATCAACACTGAAAAGGGGAGAATAATCATCATGGCCCTTTGGAACACAGGACAGGGCTAGCTCAGCACATATTTGGATTAAGGGCTGAACCTCCCCAAACGGCATATACCCCTGATCAACCAGGGTGTGAGCTAAACAAATACCGCCTAGCAGCTGGTCCCTGGTCCACTCCTTCAATTCCTGGTGGCAATATTCATCACTCTCTGACGCCAGAGCAAAACAAACAGAACCAAGATGGTTCCTCTGTGAAGCCACTTCTGGTCAAGGATGGCCTTGGTATACTGTAACGTATCAGATAAGGCCAGAACTGTGTGGACTGCAACAGAGGAAACCCAGACGTGTATAAGTGAAATATAATGATTTATTAGGATAAGTGAATAAATACAATCACCTCCAATATAATACAATGTGCAACCAACCAACAGAAACCCACAAATAATAATAGTAACAGACAAATATATACAAGTAATGGGGAATACCGAGATCATAAACAGAGCCAGACCAGGGTCATCAATGGAAGGTCAGCAGCTGGGAAAAGGGAAACAAACAGGACAAGGAGAGGATGGATGGATCACAGGAGGGATGGGTACAGGTGCAAGGCTCAGGGTTCAGGTAACAGACAGGAACAGGATCAGGTTCAGGTACAGGGTCAGGGCGCAAGGAAAGATACCAAGGCAAGGTGTGTGTGTGCTTGCCGGGTATTTATGCATATCTCCTGCAATCAGGTTTAGGTGACACCTGACCGCAGGAGATGATGTCGGCTCCATACTGCCAGGAAGCACCCGCTGGCGGAAGCCTGTACTGCGGCCCAAGGATCGCATAATACCACCAAAGCACCCCTGGCAGTTCCAGACTGCCAGGAGACACCTGCTGGTGGACCACAGTACTGCACGTCAAATGTCAGACAGTGTCATCGGCGGATGGGACCTTTCCTGACAACTAGGGAACACCCCCCCGGTTCGGTTCGCACCAGAACCTGCGAACGGACCGAAAATTTGCACGAACGTTAGAACCCCATTGACGTCTATGGGACTTGAACGTTCAAAATCAAAAGTGCTCATTTCAAAGGCTAATTTGCATGGTATTGTACTAAAAAGGGTTTAGGGACCCGGGTCCTGCCCCAGGGGACATATATCAATGCAAAAAAAAGTTTTAAAAATGGCGTTTTTTTCGGAAACAGTGATTTTAATGATGCTTAAAGTAAAAAAAAAGTGATATATTCCTTTAAATATCGTACCTGGGGGGTGTCTATAGTATGCCTGCAAAGTGGCACGTGTTTCCCATGCTTAGAACAGTCCCTGCACAAAATGACATTTTTAAAGGAATAAAAGTCATTTAAAACTGCTTGCGGCTTTAATGTAATGTCGGGTCTTGGCAATATGGATGAAAATCAGTGAGACAAATGGCATGGGTACCCCCCAGTCCATTACCATTCCCTTTGGGTCTTGTATGGATATTAAGGGGAACTCCGCACCCAAATTAAAAAAGGGAAAGGTGTGGGGCCACCAGGCCCTATATACTCTGAGCAGCAGTATACAGGCGGTGCAAACAAGACAGGGACTGTAGGTTTGTTGTTAAGTAGAATCTGTTTGTAATTTTGAACTGGTACATTTTAACGTGTTTAGCTTCAGCTAAAAAATCTATTTTAAGCTTTTTGGAAAACATAGGGAAGGGTTATCACCCCTGTGACATTTGTTTTGCTGTCTGTGCTCCTCTTCAGAAGATTTCACCTAACTTTTTGTCCCAATGAAAAATGTTTTTTGAAAATTTGGGGGTTTTAGTGAAACAAGGATTGTTGATAAAGCATCAGTGGAGAGGAGACACGTTTTTCCCATATTAACTCTTACAGGAGAGAATTTCCCTTCCTAGGGGTAGATTTCACCTCACTTCCTGTTGTCTCATTCCGTTTGAAAGTAGGAGTCGTTTGTAAGTTGGATGTTTGAAAGTAGGGGCCTGCCCTATATACTCAGCAGAAATTTGGGCCTTAGGTGTTGGTGTTGCCACAACACTGTAAGCCCTCACAGGGCCCTGCCATGAATTATTAGATCAAGAATTGTAAATACATGCCCCTGTTGAGCAGGGTCAGAAAAATTGGGCCTTTGGTGATGGTGGTAGTGGTGCTGGTGCCACAACACTGTAAGTCCTCACAGTTACTTTTGGTGGGCACTGGAACGGGCCCTGCTGTGAAATATTATATCAAGAATTGTAATTACATGCCCCTGTTGAACAGTGCCAGAAAAATTGGGCCTTTGGTGGTGGTGGTGGTGCTGGTGTCACAACACTGTAAGTCCTCACAGTTACTCTTGGTGGGCGCAGAAACGGGCCCTGCTTTGAAATATTAGATCAAGAATTCTAATTACATATCCCTGTTGAACAGGGGCAGAAAAATTGGGCCTCAGGCACTGGTGCTGGTGCCACAACACTGCAACCCCTCACAGATACTCTAGTTGGAGCGCAGGAACGAGCCCTGCTGCAAAGAATTACATCAAAAATTGTAATTACGTGCCCCTGTTAAACAAGGGCTGAAAAATTGGGCCTTAGGCACTGGTGGCTGCGCCCAGAACCAAAAATGTTCTTACAAGCTATCAGCATTAGGGATGAGCTTCGTGTTCGAGTCGAACCCATGTTCGACTCGAACATCGGCTGTTCGACCGTCCGTCGAATTGCGAACGATATGGGCCGTTCGCGCCAAATTCGTGTGGCGCCTCGCGGCCCATAATTCACTGCGGCATCGCAGTGCATTGCTGGCTGATGATTGGCCAAGCATGCACTATGACCCGCATGCTTGGCCAATCACAGCGCCGTCAGTAGAGAGAGCTGTAATTGGCCAAAGCCAGGGTGGCTTTGGCCAATTATGGCTCAAGGGATTTAGTACACGCCCCACACTATATAAGGCCGCCTACACGGCGGCCCTGTGTAGTGTGTGTTCCGGTGTGCTGAGACATAGAGAGAGAGACAGACAGTGTCATTTGATTTGAGTTAGATAGATTAGGCAGAACAGTCAGTCAGTTAGCTGCACTTACAGTGTATTGTGTATATATATGCATCCCTGGTGTTGCATATATATATATACATACACTGTATTCAGTTTAGCTAGATCCGTTCCTGTTATCTTCTATCTAGACTATTTACATTTGGTGCAGTGCGTCCTGCTCACAGTGTTCAGCTAGATCCGTTCCTGCTATTTACATTTAGTGCAGTGCGTCCTGCTCACAGTGTTCAGCTAGATCTGTTCCTGCTATTTACATTTAGTGCAGTCAGTGCGTCCTGCTCACAGTGTTCAGCTAGATCCGTTCCTGCTATTTACATTTAGTGCAGTGCGTCCTGCTCACAGTGTTCAGCTAGATCCGTTCCTGCTATTTACATTTAGTGCAGTCAGTGCGTCCTGCTCACAGTGTTCAGCTAGATCCGTTCCTGCTATTTACATTTAGTGCAGTGCGTCCTGCTCACAGTGTTCAGCTAGATCCGTTCCTGCTATTTACATTTAGTGCAGTGCGTCCTGCTCACAGTGTTCAGCTAGATCCGTTCCTGCTATTTACATTTAGTGCAGTGCGTCCTGCTCACAGTGTTCAGCTAGATCTGTTCCTGCTATTTACATTTAGTGCAGTGCGTCCTGCTCACAGTGTTCAGCTAGATCCGTTCCTGCTATTTACATTTAGTGCAGTGCGTCCTGCTCACAGTGTTCAGCTAGATCTGTTCCTGCTATTTACATTTAGTGCAGTCAGTGCGTCCTGCTCACAGTGTTCAGCTAGATCCGTTCCTGCTATTTACATTTAGTGCAGTGCGTCCTGCTCACAGTGTTCAGCTAGATCCGTTCCTGCTATTTACATTTAGTGCAGTCAGTGCGTCCTGCTCACAGTGTTCAGCTAGATCCGTTCCTGCTATTTACATTTAGTGCAGTGCGTCCTGCTCACAGTGTTCAGCTAGATCCGTTCCTGCTATTTACATTTAGTGCAGTCAGTGCGTCCTGCTCACAGTGTTCAGCTAGATCCGTTCCTGCTATTTACATTTAGTGCAGTGCGTCCTGCTCACAGTGTTCAGCTAGATCCGTTCCTGCTATTTACATTTAGTGCAGTCAGTGCGTCCTGCTCACAGTGTTCAGCTAGATCCGTTCCTGCTATTTACATTTAGTGCAGTGCGTCCTGCTCACAGTGTTCAGCTAGATCTGTTCCTGCTATTTACATTTAGTGCAGTGCGTCCTGCTCACAGTGTTCAGCTAGATCCGTTCCTGCTATTTACATTTAGTGCAGTCAATGCGTCCTGCTCACAGTGTTCAGCTAGATCCGTTCCTGCTATTTACATTTAGTGCAGTGCGTCCTGCTCACAGTGTTCAGCTAGATCTGTTCCTGCTATTTACATTTAGTGCAGTCAGTGCGTCCTGCTCACAGTGTTCAGCTAGATCCGTTCCTGCTATTTACATTTAGTGCAGTGCGTCCTGCTCACAGTGTTCAGCTAGATCCGTTCCTGCTATTTACATTTAGTGCAGTGCGTCCTGCTCACAGTGTTCAGCTAGATCCGTTCCTGCTATTTACATTTAGTGCAGTGCGTCCTGCTCACAGTGTTCAGCTAGATCTGTTCCTGCTATTTACATTTAGTGCAGTGCGTCCTGCTCACAGTGTTCAGCTAGATCCTTTCCTGCTATTTACATTTAGTGCAGTCAGTGCGTCCTGCTCACAGTGTTCAGCTAGATCCGTTCCTGCTATTTACATTTAGTGCAGTGCGTCCTGCTCACAGTGTTCAGCTAGATCTGTTCCTGCTATTTTCATTTAGTGCAGTCAGTGCGTCCTGCTCACAGTGTTCAGCTAGATCCGTTCCTGCTATTTACATTTAGTGCAGTGCGTCCTGCTCACAGTGTTCAGCTAGATCCGTTCCTGTTATCTTCCTACTGACAGGCAGGCTTGTCTGGTTACAGTATATAAAGCTACCTGAAGAAAATTACTGGTGTTCTATCCCAGCTTAGTGCAGCTACAGGCCATCAGTATGTCTGGAAGGCCAAGAAGGAGAGGCAGACAGTCACAAGCCAATAAGAGAGGGCAAGCAGGCTCTGTGTCTAGTGCTGGTCGTGGAGACGGTGCATCCTCATCAGCACGTGGCCATGGGACACGCTTGGCCTTTTTTTCGGCAGCTGGCCGCGTTGAGCCACAACATGCGGAAGACTTGGTCGAGTGGATGACCAAGCCGTCCTCATCCTCCTCATCCTCTCTCACCCATGCCCAGGGTGCTTTGTCTGGCAAAGCAGCGGCCTCTTCCCTCAGCTCAATGTCATCAGTGACTCCTTCCCTAGCTCCACCATGTCCTCCTGAGGATTCCCTCGAACTGTTTGACCACAGTGTTGGGTACATGCTCCAGGAGGATGCCCAGCGTTTGGAAGGCTCTGATGATGATACTGAGCTCGATAAAGGCAGTAACATGAGCACGGACAGAGGGGGTGCCCAAGAAGGACAGCAATCTGGCAGTCATGCTCCCCCTGCTGCAGCATACTGCCAGGTTTGCTCCAGTGATGAGGAGGGAGGGGATGATGAGGTCACTGACTCAACGTGGGTGCCTGATAGGAGAGAGGAGGAGGAGGAGGAGGCGGCACATCACCAACGAGGCAGGATGCCCTCCAGGGGCCAGCCTAAGGGCAGCACATTGACTGCATCACACCCCAAAGCTCCACATGTGCAGGGCGCTGCAGTCTCTGCGCGTTATTCAAAAAGTTCTTTGGTGTGGGCCTTTTTTGAGACCAGTGCATCAGATCGCACCGCTGCTATTTGCAACATATGTCTCAAGCGTATCTCGCGTGGCCAAAACATCTCCCGCTTGGGCACCACATGCTTGACCAGACATATGTTGACCTGCCATGCAGTTCGTTGGCAAGCGTATCTAAAAGACCCACACCAAAGAACAAAGAGGATCTCTCCTTGCTCCTCATCAGCTGAGATTTCCAACCCCACTAGACCTTCAGTCCTCTCTGAGACCTGCAGTGAGAGGAATGAAGGTGTAGAATTAGGTGTGTCACAGCCAAGTACTTGTGGGCAATCTGCTTTTGGTACACCGACGTCAGATTGTACCAGGCAAATTTCCCTGCCCCAGCTGCTGCACTGCCGAAAGAAGTTTGCTCCCAGCCATCCACATGCCCAGCGGTTGAATGCTAGCTTGGCAAAATTGCTAGCACTTCAACTGCTGCCTTTTCAGTTGGTAGACTCTGCCCCCTTCCGTGAGTTTGTGGAATGTGCGGTTCCTCAGTGGCAGGTACCCAAACGCCACTTTTTCTCACGGAAGGCGATTCCGGCTCTCTACCGGCATGTGGAAGGCAATGTCCATGCCTCGCTGGACAGGGCGGTCAGCGGTTAGGTGCATATTACCGCTGACTCATGGTCCAGCAGGCATGGACAGGGACGTTACCTAAGTTTCACGGCGCATTGGGTGACTCTGCTGGCAGCTGGGAAGGATGCAGGACAAGGTGCAGTAGTGTTGGAGGTTGTTCCGCCACCACGCCTCCAAAATGCTGATTGTGACACACCTCTCTCCTCCACCCCCTCCTCTTCTTCTTCCTCCATGGCCTCTTCCTCGGAACCAGCGGTGCTCCGTAGGCGTTCAAGGGGCTACGCAAGTACGCAGGCCAAAAGATGCCATGCGGTGCTTGAGCTGGTGTGCTTGGGGGACAGGAGCCACACTGGGGCAGAGGTTCTGTCAGCTCTGCAGGGGCAGGTTCAGAGGTGGTTGACGCCACGCCAACTTAAGGCAGGAATGGTGGTTTGCGACAATGGCACCAACCTCCTCTCTGCCCTCCGACAGGGACAACTGACCCATGTGCCCTGTTTGGCTCACGTCCTTAACTTGGTGGTGCAGCGGTTCTTGGGCAGGTACCCGGGCTTACCGGATGTCCTGAGGCAGGCCAGGAAAGTCTGTGTGCATTTCCGCCGGTCATATAATGCCAGTGCTCGGCTGACGGACCTCCAAAAGGAGTTTAACCTGCCCAAGAACCGCCTAATCTGTGACATGCCCACCAGGTGGAACTCAACGTTGGCCATGCTGCAGCGGCTGCACACGCAGCAGAGGGCCATCAATGAGTACCTGTGCGACTATGGCACCAGGACAGGGTCAGGGGAGCTTGGTTTTTTTTCCCCACGCCAGTAGGCCATGATCAGGGATGCATGCACTGTCCTGTCACCATTCGAGGAGGCCACGAGGATGGTGAGCACTGACAGTGCATGCATCAGTGACACTGTCCCCCTTGTCCACCTGTTGGAGCACACGCTGCGTGGAATAATGGACAGGGCACTTGAGGCAGAACAGAGGCAGGAAGAGGAGGACTTCCTTAGCTCTCAAGGCCCCCTTTATCCAGACAGTGTTTCTGCGTGCCCGCCGATCACACAGGAAGAGGACGAGGAGGAGGAGGAGGAGGAGGAAGATTGTGTCAGTATGGAGGTGGAGCCTGGCACTCAGCATCAGCAGCAGTCTTTAAGGGATCAGTCCCAAGGAACACATGGACTTGTACGTGGCTGGGAGGAGGTGGCTGCAGACGTTGTTGTCCTTAGTGACCCAGAGGACTCCGGACCGAATGCCTCAGCAAACCTACGCTGCATGGCCTCCCTGATCCTGCAAAGCCTGCGTAAGGATCCTCGTATTCGTGGTATCAAGGAGAAGGACCAATACTGGCTGGCAACCCTCCTTGATCCAGGTTACAAGGGTAAGGTTGCGGACCTTATCTTGCCATCGCAGAGGGACCAGAGGATGAAACATCTTCGGGAGGCCTTGCAGAAAGGTCTGTGCAACGCGTTCCCAGAGACTGGGAGGTTACAAACTCCTGTTTCTGGACAACGTGTTGCTGAGGCTTCGGTCAGTCAAAGAAGGAGCGGTGGAGAAGGTGGCCGTCTGACCGATGCGTTCAGACAATTTTTTGGTCCGCAGCCCCAAGGTATGATCGGTTCCAGCAACCATCGCCAGCGTCTGTTTTACATGGTGCAGGAATACCTAGGGGCAAGATCAGACTTGGACACCTTTCCCACCGAAAATCCTCTGGGTTACTGGGTCTTGAGGATGGATCACTGGCCAGAGCTTGCACAGTATGCAATTGAGCTACTGGCCTGTCCTGCATCCAGCGTTCTTTCGGAACGCACATTCAGTGCTGCTGGAGGCGTGGTAACCGATCACAGGGTGCGTCTGTCCACCGACGTCGATCGGCTGACCTTCATAAAAATGAATCAGTCTTGGATCACCACCAGCTACCAAGCACCTGATGCTGATGTAACTGAATAATTTTTTTTGAAATCTCAGATCCCTTCAAAGACTGCCTATGCTGATGCTGAGTGACTATCCCTGAGTAATTATCCTCTTCCTCCTCAATCATCACGCTGATAGCTTGTAAGAACATTTTTGGTTCTGGGCGCCACCACCAGTGCCTAAGGCACAATTTTTCAGCCCCTGTTTAACAGGGGCGTGTAATTACAATTTTTGATGTAATACTTTGCAGCAGGGCTCGTTCCTGCATTCCAACTAGAGTGTCTGTGAGGGGTTGCAGTGTTGTGGCACCAGCACCAGTGCCTAAGGCCTAATTTTTCAGCTCCTGTTCAACAGGGGCATGTAATTACAATTCTTGATCTAATATTTCACAGCAGGGCCCTGTGAGGGCTTACAGTGTTGTGGCCACAGCAACACCTAAGGCCCAAATTTCTGCTGAGTATATAGGGCAGGACCCTACTTTCAAACATCTAACTTACAAACGACTCCTACTTGCAAACGGAAGGAGACAACAGGAAGTGAGATGAAATCTACCCCTAGGAAGGGAAATTCTCTCCTGTAAGAGTTAATATGGGAAAAAAATTTCTCCTTTCCACTGATGCTTTCCAATCCTTGTTCCACAAAAAAACCCAAATTTTCAAAAAACATTTTTCATTGGGACAAAAAGTGAGGTGAAATCTTCTGAAGAGGAGGAAAGACAGCAAAACAAATGTCACAGGGGTGATAACCCTTCCCTATGTTTTCCAAAAAGCTTAAAAAAGATTTTTTGGCTGGAGCTAAACACGTTAACAATGTACCCCTTCAAAATTACAAAGAGATTCTACTTAACAACAAACCTACAGTCCCTGTCTTGTTTGCACCGCCTGTATACTGCTGTTCAGAGTATATAGGGCCTTTCCTTATTTTAATTTGGGTGCGGGGTTCCCCTTAATATCCATACAGGACCCAAAGGGCCTGGTAATGGACTGGGGGGGTACCCATGCCGTTTGTCTCACTGATTTTCATCCATATTGCCATGACCCGACATGACATTAAACCCGCAAGCAGTTTTAAATGAGATTTTTTCCTTTAAAAATGACATTTGGTGCAGGGACTGTTCTAAACATGGGAAACACGCGTCACTTTACAGGCATACTATAGACACCCCCCAGGTACGATATTTAAAGGAATATTTCACTTTTTTTTTTTTACTTTAAGCATCATTAAAATCACTGCTCCCGAAAAAACGGCCATTTTTAAAAGTTTTTTTTGCATTGATACATGTCCCCTGGGGTAGGACCCGGGTCCCCAAACCCTTTTTAGGACAATACCATGCAAATTAGCCTTTAAAATGAGCACTTTTGATTTCGAACGTTCGAGTCCCATAGACGTCAATGGTGTTCTAACGTTCGTGCGAACTTTCGGTCCGTTCGCGGGTTCTGGTGCGAACCGAACCGGGGGGGGGTTTGGCTCATCCCTAATCAGCATGATCATTGAGGAGGAAGAGGATAATTACTCAGCATAACAGGATAGTCACTCAGCATCAGCATAGGCAGTCTTTGAAGGGATCTGACATTTCAAAAAAAATTATTCGGTTACATCAACATCAGGTGCTTGGTAGCTGGTGGTGATCCAAGACTGATTCATTTTTATGAAGATTCGATCGACCGAGCCGGTGGACAGACGCACCCTGTGATCAGTTACAAAGCCTCCAGCAGCACTGAATGTGCGTTCTGAAACAACGCTGGATGCAGGACAGGCCAGTAGCTCAATTGCATACTGTGCAAGCTCTGGCCAGTGATCCATCCTCAAGACCCAGTAACCCAGAGGATTTTCGGTGGGAAAGGTGTCCAAGTCAGATCTTGCCCCTAGGTATTCCTACACCATGTAAAACAGACGCTGGCGATGGTTGCTGGAACCGATCATACCTTGGGGCTGCGGACTAAAAAATTGTCTGAACGCATCAGTCAGATGGCCACCTTCTCCACTGCTCCTTCTTTGACTGACCGAAGCTTCAGCAACATGTTGTCCAGGAACAGGAGTTTAGCTCACTAAGGACGACATGATCCGCAGCCACCTCCTCCCAGCCACGTACAAGTCCATGGGTTTCTTGGGACTGTAAATGATCCCTTAAAGACTGCTGCTGATGCTGAGTGCCAGGCTCCACCTCTATGCTGACACAATCCTCCTCCTCCTCCTTGTCCTCTTCCTGTGTGATCGGCGGGCACGCAGGAACACTGTCTGGATAAAGGGGGCCTTGAGAGCTAAGGAAGTCCTCCTCTTTTTGCCTCTGTTCTGCCTCAAGTGCCCTGTCTATTATTCCACGCAGCATGTGCTCCAACAGGTGGACAAGGGGCACAGTGTCACTGATGCATGCACTGTCACTGCTCACCATCCTCGTGGCCTCCTCAAATGGTGACAGGACAGTGCATGCATCCCTGATCATGGCCCACTGGCGTGGGGAAAAAAAACAAGCTCCCCTGACCCTGTTCTGGTGCCATAGTCGCACAGGTACTCATTGATGGCCCTCTGCTGCATGTGCAGCCTCTGCAGCATGGCCAACGTTGAGTTCCACCTGGTGGGCATGTCACAGATTAGGCGGTTCTTGGGCAGGTTAAATTCCTTTTGGAGGTCAGCCAGCCGAGCACTGGCATTATATGACCGGCGGAAATGCACACAGACTTTCCTGGCCTTCCTCAGGACATCCTGTAAACCCGGGTACCTGCCCAAAGAACCGCTGCACCACCAAGTTAAGGACGTGAGCCAAACAGGGCACATGGGTCATTTGTCCCTGTCGGAGGGCAGAGAGGAGGTTGGTGCCATTGTCGCAAACCACCATTCCTGCCTTAAGTTGGTGTGGCGTCAACCACCTCTGAACCTGCCACTGCAGAGCTGACAGAACCTCTGCCCCAGTGTGGCTCCTGTCCACACCAGCTCAAGCACCACATGGCATCTTTTGGCCTGCGTACTTGCGCAGCCCCTTGAACGCCTACGGAGCACCGCTGGTTCCGAGGACAAAGCACAGGAAGAGACCATGGAGGAAAAAGAAGAGGAGGGGGTTGAGGAGAGAGGTGTGTCAGAGTCACCAGTAGTGCCATTTTGGAGGCGTGGTGGCGGAACAACCTCCAACACTACTGCACCCTGTCTTGCATCCTTCCCAGCTGCCAGCAGAGTCACCCAATGTGCCGTGAAACTTAGGTAACTTCCCTGTCCATGCCTACTGGACCACGAGTCAGCGGAAATATGCACCTTACCGCTGACTGCCCTGTCCAGCGAGGTGAAGACATTGCCTTCCACATGCCGGTAGAGAGCCGGAATCGCCTTCTGTGAGAAAAAGTGGCGTTTGGGAACCTGCCACTGAGGAACCGCACATTCCACAAACTCACGGAAAGGGGCAGAGTCTACCAACTTTAAAGGTAGCAGTTGAAGTGCTAGCAATTTAGCCAAGCTAGCATTCAACTGCTGGGCATGTGGATGGCTGGGAGCAAACTTCTTTCTGTGGTGCAGCAGCTGGGGCAGGGAAATTTGCCTGGTACAATCTGACGTCGGTGTACCGATAGCAGATTGCCCGCAAGTACTTGGCTGTGACACACCTAATTTTACACTTTCATTCCTCTCAGTGCAGGTCTCAGAGAGGACTGAATGTATATTGGGGTTGGAAATCCCAGCTGATGAGGAGCAAGGAGAGGTCCTCTTTGTTCTTTGGTGTGGGTCTTTTAGGTACGCTTGCCAATGAACTGCATGGGAGGTCAACATATGTCTAGTCAAGCATGTGGTGCCCAAGCGGGAGATGTTTTGGCCACGCGAGATACGCTTGAGACATATATTGCAAATAGCAGCGGTGCGATCTGATGCATTAGTCTCAAAAAGGCCCTCACCAAAGAACTTTTGGAATAATGCGCAGAGACAGCAGCGCCCTGCACATGCGGAGCTCTGATGCAGTGTGCTGCCCTTAGGCTGGCCCCTGGAGGGCATCCTGCCTCGTTGGTGATGTGCCTCCTTCTCCTCCCCCTCCTCCTCTCTCCTATCAGGCACCCACGTTGAGTCAGTGACCTCATCATCCTCTCCCTCCTCATCACTGGAGCAAACCTGGCAGTATGCTGCAGCAGGGGGAACATGACTGCCAGATTGCTGTCCTTCTTGGGCACCCCCTCTGTCCGTGCTCACGTTACTGCCTTCATCTAGCTCAGTATCATCATCAGAGCCTTCAAAACGCTGGGTATCCTCCTGGAGCATGTACCCAACACTGTGGTCAAACAGTTTGAGGGACTCCTCAGGAGGACATGGTGGGGCTAGGGAAGGAGTCACTGATGCCATTGAGCTGAGGGAAGAGGCCTTGTTGGCAGCTGCTTTGCCAGACAAAGTACCCTGAGCCTGGGTGAGAGAGGATGAGGAGGATGAGGACGGCTTGGTCATCCACTCGACCAAGTCTTCCGCATTTTGTGGCTCAACACGGGCAGCAGCCGAAAAAAAGGCCAAGCGTGTCCCACGGCCACATGTTGATGAGGATGCACCATGTTCACGACCAGCACTGTTGCCTCTAGACACAGAGCCTGCTTGCCCTCTTTTATTGGCTTGTGACTGTCTTCCTCTCCTTGTTGGCCTTCCAGACATACTATTGGCCTGCAGTGAGCTGCACAAAACTGGGATATATATATATACCGATTATACTGAAGCTAGCAGAATCAACTGCCTGCCTGTAGTATTATTAGTATGATAACCCCTGCACTTGTCTTCAGGTAGCTATACTGTAGGTGTAACTGTGCAGGGTACACAGTACAGTAACTGGAAATACGTCAAGAGCCTACACAAGCACCTGGCTGCAGGTTGCTATACTGTAGGTCAGACTGTGCAGGGTACACAGTACAGTAACTGGAAATACTTCAATGAGCCTACACAAGCAACTGGCTGCAGGTTGCTATACTGTAGGTGAGACTGTGCAGGGTACACAGTAAAGTAGCTGGAAATACTTCAATGAGCCTACATAAGCACCTGGCTGCAGGTTGCTATACTGTAGGTGAGACTGTGCAGGGTACACAGTAAAGTAGCTGGAAATACTCCAATGAGCCTACACAAGCACCTGGCTGCAGGTTGATATACTGTAGATCAGACTGTGCAGGGTACACAGTAAAGTAGCTGGAAATACTTCAATGAGACTAGCGAAGCACCTGGCTGCAGGTTGCTATACTGTAGGTCAGACTGTGCAGGGTACTCAGTAAAGTAGCTGGAAATACTTCAATGAGCCTACACAAGCACCTGGCTGCAGGTTGCTATACTGCAGGTGAGACTGTGCAGGGTACACAGTAAAGTAGCTGAAAATACTTCAAAGAGCCTACACAAGCACCTGGCTGCAGGTTGCTATACTGTAGGTCAGACTGTGCAGGGTATACAGTAAAGTAGCTGGAAATACTTCAATGAGCCTACACAAGCACCTGACTGCAAGTTGCTATACTGTAGGTCAGACTGTGCAGGGTACACAGTACAGTAGCTGGAAATCCTGTAAAAACACCTGCCTGCCTGTCAGTATATTAGGAAGAGAATAACAGGATCTAGCTAAACTGAATATAGTGTATTACCGTATATATATATATATATATATATATATATATATATATATATATATATATATATATATATATATATATATATATATATATATATTGTAGCAGAGCGTCCCAGAGAGAGCCAGGAAAAGTCCTGTTCGGGGTTTATACATCTCCCAGGCTCCTCTCATACAGGTTCAGGGATCTCTGATCCATGGTCCAGTTCAGGTCTTGGTCCTCTCCCCCAGGCTAATTTAAGCTCACCTGAGCAAGTCAGCCCTTGCTCTTGGCCTGGGATACTCAGAGAACTTCTGGGTAAGAGTGCAAAAAGGTATGTGGAAGCTGACAAGCTGTAGGCTTGCTCAGCGTAGTAGTTAGGATCTGTAAATATTGTTTAGTTAGTGCCGAGACACGGCTAGGTTTTGTTTTGGCTATTTTTGTTCCTATTTGTTTCTTTTGGAACACTGTACAGCACCTGTATATAGACTTGTAAATATCACAAATAAACACCGCACTGTTTGTCACTATTCCACTGGCTTTGGTATCTGTGCCTGAAAGACTGCTCATCCCAGGGAGCTTTGTGCCTGCTACCTGTCCCCCAGGTTACATATGGTGGAGAATGCGGGCAGCTGTAGTAAGTTACTACTTAAAAGGCCAGTACCTAGAGTGACTAAACATGGAGGAAATCCTAAAACAATTGGTGATATCCAATGCTGCACAGCAACAATCCAATGCTGCACAGCAACAAGCAAACGCTGCACTGCAGCAAACAAACGCTATCGCACAGGAGCAAACCAAGGCGCTGTGCCAACAGATTGGTGCTGTACAGGAGCTATCGCAGAGGCTGTTTGAACAGCTAGCCACTGATGCAAAAGAGGATAGGAAAACCTTGGCTGCGGTTGTGGAGACGCTAGCACAGTGGTCACCTGCTAAAGTTAATGTTGTTGGAGACAAGCCCTCAGCTATTCATGTGGGTCGCTTTCTTTCCAAGATGACTGCAGATGATGATCCAGAGGCCTTTCTCTTAACCTTTGAACGGACCGCTGAGAGGGAAGGTTGGCCCAAAACCCAGTGGGCAGGACTGGTCGCCCCCTTGCTGTCTGGAGAATCGCAGAAGGCCTACTATGATTTGGAGTCAGCAGAAGCAGGAGACTATGAAAAGGTCAAGCGGGAAATCCTGGCGCGACTTGGTGTCACCTTGGCAGTTCGAGCACAGCGGGTCCACAGCTGGTTCTTCCAAGACGAGAGGCCCCCAAGATCGCAGATGTTCGACCTAATTCACTTGGTGAGAAAATGGCTACAGCCGGAGTCCCTGTCTGGGCCACAAATAGTGGAGCGTGTGGTCATGGACCGGTTCCTGAGGTCCCTACCAGTTCCCCTGCAGAAGTGGGTGAGTCAAGGAGACCCCAACTCGGCGGACAACCTCGTGGAACTTGTTGAAAGGTACTTTGCTGCAGAGAACCTGGTCACCACCCCTACAGCCGCACGGACTTTCCGCCCAAAGCCACGGTCTCCCCAGGCAACCGGTAAGACTGTTCCAGGGGAAGTGGGTGGTAAGCATGGCAAGGAAATAGGGGGGAGGATTTTTGGTGCCAGGACTGAAGTTTGGCGTCCCAAACAAGGGAAGCTACTGCCTGTCAGCAAACCAAACTGGGGAAACATCAGGTGTTTTCGTTGCCAAGAACTGGGACATGTTGCAGCAAACTGTCCATTGACAGATGAACCAATGCAGTGCGATCTGTCTATTAGAAGGCAGTCTATGTTTGCTGCTGTTTCATGCGCTGCAGCACCAAGTATGGGAAAACACATGTGCCAAATGACTGTTAATAATAAGCCTATTACGGCCTTGCTAGACTCTGGAAGTCTAGTGACTTTGGTTACAGCTGAGATGGTTGACACTGTGAATTTGCATGCTAAAAAAGTTGCTGTGATCTGTGTACATGGGGATACCCGCGAGTATCCTATAGCCACTGTTCAGTTTAAAACTGGCTTAGGTACGGTGACCCATCCGGTCGGACTTGTGCCCCACTTGGTGCACGAGGCCATCATTGGTAGGGACTTCCCTAAGTTTTGGAAACTGTGGGATCGTCCCGACCCGGTCGCAGTAGCTGACTCAGTGACAGAGCCAGAACTCCTGGCCGGTACTGACAATATGGGTTCAGGGGACTCTTCTCAGGGCTCCCCAGGTTTTCCTTTCTCAGTTATGGCAGGAGAGCTGGAGGAGCCTGAGGAGGTCCCCACAACCAGTGGAGCTGGACAGCCATCTGCTGAATCTGAGCCTACGTTGGAGTTTGCTGACCTTAATGTACACAAGGAAAACTTTGGTACCGAGCAGAGAAAAGACCCAACCCTTGCCAGGGCCTGGGAAAATGTAATGGTGATTAATGATGTACCTGTCGAATCAGGGGACAGGCTCTGTTTTCCTTATTTTAGCAGCAATGAGGATTTATTGTATCGTGTATGTAAAAAAAATGATGAAGTGGTTGAACAGTTGGTGGTCCCTAAGCCATACAGACGGGTGGTGTTGGAACTTGCCCATGGGCACTTGCTAGGAGGTCATTTAGGGGTTGAGAAAACTACTGAAAGGGTGTTGCGCAGGTTTTATTGGCCCGGAATACAGAAGGATATTGAGAATTATTGTCAATCCTGTCCTGTGTGTCAGATGTCAGCCCCACTACAACACTTCCGAAGTCCTTTAGTGCCCTTGCCCATTATTGAAGTGCCCTTTGAGAGGATTGCCATGGACCTTGTGGGTCCACTCCCCAAGTCTGCCCGAGGTCATCAGCATATCCTCGTAATCATGGATTATGCTACCCGTTACCCAGAGGCAATTCCCTTACGCACCGCGTCTGCTAAAAACATTTCCAAAGAGCTGTTTATGGTGTTCAGTCGTGTTGGAATCCCTAAAGAAGTCCTTACAGACCAGGGCACCCCATTTATGTCACGAATAACTAGAGAGCTGTGCAAGTTATTTAAGGTGACGCAATTGCGAACCTCGGTGTACCATCCTCAAACGGATGGCTTGGTGGAACGCTTCAATAAAACATTAAAGAGCATGTTAAAAAAGGTTGTTGACAAGGATGGGAAAAACTGGGACTTCCTGATACCATACTTGATGTTTGCCATCAGGGAGGTTCCCCAGTCCTCCACGGGGTACTCTCCCTTTGAGTTGCTTTATGGGAGACACCCTCGGGGACTCTTGGACATAGCCAAAGAAACTTGGGAGGGGGAGCAGACACCCCATAAAAGTGTCATTGAGCATATCGCTCAAATGCAGAACAGGATTGCAGCAATCATGCCGTTGGTAAAAGAACACTTACTGCAGGCCCAAACAGCTCAACAGAGGATATACAACAGGGGGGCCCAACTCCGTGTTTTCTCACCTGGTGATAGGGTCCTGGTGTTAGTTCCCACTGTTGAGAGCAAGTTCCTGGCTAAGTGGCAGGGTCCCTTTGAAGTAATTGAAAGAGTTGGGGAGGTCAATTACAAAATATATCAACCAGGAAAAAGGAAGCCCGAACAGATTTACCACATAAACCTGTTAAAGCCCTGGAAGGATAGACTGGCGTTAACTGCGAGGTCCCTCCCGGTAACGCCTAAGGGTACTGAGTCTCCTCTGATCCCTGAGGTCACGATTCCAGACACCCTGTCATATTCTCAAAAGCAGGAAACTAGAGAATTCCTGATAAGAAATAGAGAGAAATTTTCAGAGTTACCTGGCACGACTTCAGCAGTTCAGCACGATATTGTTACTGAACCTGGGGTCCGTGTCAAGCTAAAACCATACCGAATTCCTGAAGCAAGGAGAAAGGACACCAGCGAGGAAGTTAAAAGAATGTTGGAGCTAGATGTCATTGAGGAATCCAATAGTGACTGGTCTAGCCCCATCGTGTTAGTCCCAAAACCGGATGGCACTTGGAGGTTCTGTAATGACTTCAGGAAGCTTAATGCAGTGACAAAGTTTGACACGTACCCAATGCCCAGAGTGGACGAACTTATAGACCGACTTGGCAAGGCTCGCTATCTGACCACTTTGGACTTGACAAAAGGTTATTGGCAAATACCCCTGACTGGTAGCGCCAAAGAGAAGACTGCATTTGTGACCCCAGAGGGTTCCTTTCAATATAAAAAAATGCCTTTTGGGTTGCAAAATGCCCCCGCCACATTTCAGAGGGCCATGGACAGGACTCTAAGACCCCACCGACAATATGCAGCAGCATATCTAGATGACATAGTGGTACATAGCACTGACTGGGAGTCTCACTTGCCCCGGGTCCAGGCTGTCCTCGATTCCCTCTTCAAAGAAGGTTTTACAGCAAATCCAAAAAAATGTGCCATTGGTCTAGAGGAAGCCAAGTATTTGGGCTACACTATTGGGCGTGGTGTAATAAAACCTCAAGTGAATAAAATAGAAGCCATCCAGGAATGGCCACGTCCTGCAAACAAGAAGCAGGCCAGGGCCTTTCTTGGCATTGCGGGGTATTATAGAAGATTTATCCCAAATTTTGCAACTATAGCTGCCCCACTGACAGACCTTACGAAAGGGAGAGACTCTGTAATGGTGAAATGGTCCTCAGTAGCAGAGGAATCTTTCCAAGTCCTGAAGAAGGCTCTTTGTGCACAACCAGTACTGTACTCCCCTGATTTCTCCAAAGATTTTTTGGTTCAGACGGATGCGTCTGATGTTGGTATCGGGGCAGTACTATCACAGGTACACAATGGGGAAGAACACCCTGTGGTGTACCTAAGCAGAAAACTCAATGACCATGAGCAAAGGTATGCAGTCATTGAAAAGGAGTGTTTAGCCATAAAGTGGGCCGTGGACGCACTCAGGTACTATTTGTTAGGACGCCAGTTTGAGTTAATAACTGACCATGCTCCTCTGAAATGGATGGCCCAAAAGAAGGAGACTAATAGACGGGTGAACCGGTGGTTTTTGGCTCTACAGGATTACTCATTCACTGTAAAACACAGGCCAGGTGTTGAGATGGGGAATGTAGATGCCCTGTCCCGTGTTCACTCCTGTTGGGCTACAGGTGTTCCAACCCTGGGGTTGAAACAAGGGGGGAGGATATGTAGCAGAGCGTCCCAGAGAGAGCCAGGAAAAGTCCTGTTCGGGGTTTATACATCTCCCAGGCTCCTCTCATACAGGTTCAGGGATCTCTGATCCATGGTCCAGTTCAGGTCTTGGTCCTCTCCCCCAGGCTAATTTAAGCTCACCTGAGCAAGTCAGCCCTTGCTCTTGGCCTGGGATACTCAGAGAACTTCTGGGTAAGAGTGCAAAAAGGTATGTGGAAGCTGACAAGCTGTAGGCTTGCTCAGCGTAGTAGTTAGGATCTGTAAATATTGTTTAGTTAGTGCCGAGACACGGCTAGGTTTTGTTTTGGCTATTTTTGTTCCTATTTGTTTCTTTTGGAACACTGTACAGCACCTGTATATAGACTTGTAAATATCACAAATAAACACCGCACTGTTTGTCACTATTCCACTGGCTTTGGTATCTGTGCCTGAAAGACTGCTCATCCCAGGGAGCTTTGTGCCTGCTACCTGTCCCCCAGGTTACAATATATATATATATATATATATATATATATATATATATATATATATATTGTGGCAGGCAAGCTCTGTCCCTATGAAAATGGGTTAAAGTGGACACAGAGTCTGCATATTGGCTGAGTGCAGAGCTACAGAGTGTAAATTTGAAACAGAGAAAACTGCTCTGGCAGTTTTCTTCAGGTTTTGCTAGTTCCTTATGGGGCTCTGTAATTTGGAGATCCTTCAGAGTCTTGAGTGGGACGGGATCTCCAACCCTGTGTCCGGGTCTTGTGGACAGCCAGCAGGGTGTGTGCCCAGGTGCACACAGCCCATATAACGAGGGGCTGGTGAGAGCAGAGAGTGGAGGAAGGTGAAGTTGGAGCAGTGGCTGCTAGTAAGTGTCTCTGTGTGAGAATAGATGCTGTGTGCGTTGAAGGGCTTTAAAGCTGTGTGCGTCCAAGGAGGCAGAAGCTGTGTGCGTTGAAGCTCTTGAAGCTGTGTGTGACCAAGGAGCCTAAGACTGTGTGCATCCAAGCAGCTTGTTTGAGGGGCCTGTTCCCTATAGCAGCATTACTGCTGAAGAGTAGCCAGGTGGGTTAGCATTTTCATTTGGATTTTGTGTGTTTAATTGAAGCTTATATATATACAACACCTGGGATGCATATATATACACAATACACTGTAGCTAACTGACTTGACTTGCCTACTCTATCTAACTTAAATCAAATGACACTGTCTGTCTCTCTCTCCCTCTCTATCTCTGAACGCCAGAACACACTACACAGGGCTGCCCTGCAGGCAGCCTTATATAGTGTGGGGCGTGTACTAAATCCCCTGAGCCATAATTGGCCAAAGCCTTCTTGGCTTTGGCCAATTACGGCTCTCTGTTCAGACGGCGCTGTGATTGGCCAAGCAAGCGGGTCATAGTGCACGCTTGGCCAATCATCAGCCAGCAATGCACTGCTATGCCGCAGTAAATTATGGGCTGTGACGCGCCACTCGAATTTGGCGCGAAAGGCCAATATCGTTCGTAATTCGGCGAATGACCGAACACACGATGCTCAAGTCGAACATGGGTTTGACTCGAACACGAAGCTCATCCCTACTGACAACTACTCTTCCCTCTATTTTCCCCAGTACTGTTACTACCTTCCCATCAGCAGTACACTCTGGTCAGCACAATGCAACTACAAGCAGGACTCCAGTATCCAAGCCCAAAAAGAAACAACATTTTTCTCCTGCTCTTACAACTCTGTGTTGCCTGCTGATGGTGCCCAGTCCTCCTCCATGCTGATGACTGCTGCTGATGTCATCCAGTCCTCCTCCATTCTGATGACTGCTGCCGATGTGATAAAGTCCTCCTCCATGCTGATGCCATCTGCTTATGGTGTCCAGTACTCCTCCATGCTGATGCCGCCTGGTGATGGTGTCCAGTCCTCCATGCTGATGCCGCCTGCTGATGGTGTCCAGTCTTCCTCCACGCTGATTCCGCCTTCCGATAGTGTCCAGTCCTCCTTCATGCTGCTGCCTTCCGTGGGTGACCTACCATGTGCTGCCAAGCCTGCCACCCAGCTGGACAATGCAGATACCCGTGCCGCTGCCCAGCCTGATGTGCCTCTGCCTGCTTCCCAGCCTGCCTCTGAACGTCCTGTGTCCAACAACCTGCCTGCCTCTGAGGGTCTGCTGTCTGATGACAAGTCTACCATTGATGATCTTAGATATCTTCTCCCTACCACCCCACTGGGTTCTATTGACTCTATGCCAGTTGCTCAGTTGGATTGTCATGAAAAGGCTGAGTGTCCACCTGCTAATGGGTCTGAAAGCTCCAAGTTCTCACATACCTTATATCCTTATATGGGTCACCTGCTTGGCCTGAGATTCATTTGGCGGTTGCCTCAGTTGAGTCCTCCTGGCAGGTTGTTACTTCTATATGGTGCCAAAGCCTGGTGGTCCGGACATACCCTTGACAACTGGTAGCTGCATCTGCCTTCATGGCCCTGGTCGTGGTAAGCTCCTGGGGAATGGCAGAGTAAAATCTGTGCCTTGCCATGATCCAGATCCGATTGCCACAGCTCCGGGTGCCTCAGAGAGACTTAGGTGGCTTTTGATGTGCAGAGCAAGTCCTGGAAACCAGGCAAGCTACTTAGTTATGACGAGATACTTCAGTGTCCGGGTTTCGGTACTGTCACATGACCCCAGTTCTAAGTCTGCAGATAACCAGTGGAACCCCTGCTGTTTTGAGGGACTTGAAGTACAGAATGCTGTACATCTCTGAGAATTTGGCCAGCAGTAGACCCAGCCAGTTGCTTAACCCCAGCAGTGGGTTACCCAGTCAGTCACCTAACCAGAGCGGTGGGACACTTTGCCTATTGATGGATCTTGGCAGTATGGCATTTCGATTGGAACTTGGCACTTCAGCCTATAAGGAACTTTTGCTCAGGGCTCATGTAATTGATGACTGTCTTTTATGGACTGGTTTAGCTATGGTTGTTTGAAATGTCCGGAGGCCACTCCTTAAGTGGGGAGTCTGTTAGGATTTAGTTCACCTGCTGGTGACACTGTGCTGCTCTGGGCTGTTTGCTGCAGTTCCAGTGTCCACCAGCAGCTGTCTCTCAAGAGCAAGCAGGCTGGAATGATCAGTAACCCCAGGGTTCAGCTGCCAGGTGGATATTTAAGGCTGTTCCTCCCTTCCCCCCAGCACGTCACTATCCTGTTGATTGCCCCCTTGCTTCCAGATCTTTGTGCTTCCTGTATCATGATCCTTCCTGCACCACTTTTGCTCCTGCTCCCTGCTCTTGTACCCAGTCATGATTCCCTTCCTTGCATCCCTATTACCTTTTTGTCCCTTATATTGTACATATATAGGTTTATTAGTTATTTTTGTTCTTATTTGCTGGAGTGGTTTATGTTTTCACTGGTTGTTGTGTATGTTTATTAGTGTGTGTTCACTAATGGTAAATACCACTTTAAGGATGTATACAGTACGTTGTTTGTTTGGTCTCAGTTTCTGGGTGTAGTTACATGTCTGGTCTCCTTGCCGCTGATTCCTGACAGGTAGATGCAACATTCCGAGTAGGCATGGGGAAAATACTCCTGTCTCCATGCAGGGTTATGTCACTCTTGATGCCTTGGGAAATCTGGTCCTAGGTCCTCCTCAGGGACAGCTAGATAATGTTTACAGTAGGTGCAATGAAAAGAAAATCAAATGCTGGTATGGCTAAGACACCCAGGATGGTGTGTAATGACATTGATGGAGGAATTTAGATCTTGGGAAACCCATGATATTTAAAGAGAGGGGATTTTAAAGGTGGGTGGTCTCTCAGGAAAACATCACAAACAATTAAAAAAAAAAAAATAAATAAAAAATAAATATATATATATATATATATATATATATATATACACTACCGTTCAAAAGTTTGGGGTCACCCAAACAATTTTGTGTTTTCCATGAAAAGTCACACTTATTCACCACCATACGTTGTGAAATGAATAGAGAATAGAGTCAAGACATTGACAAGGTTAGAAATAATGATTTGTATTTGAAATAACATTGTTTTTACATCAAACTTTGCTTTCATCAAAGAATCCTCCTTTTGCAGCAATTACAGCATTGCACACCTTTGGCATTCTAGCTGTTAATTTATTGAGGTAAGCTGGAGAAATTGCACCCCACGCTTCTAGAAGCAGCTCCCACAAGTTGGATTGGTTGGATGGGCACTTCTGGCGTACCATACGGTCAAGCTGCTCCCACAACAGCTCAATGGGGTTCAGATCTGGTGACTGTGCTGGCCACTCCATTACCGATAGAATACCAGCTGCCTGCTTCTGCTGTAAATAGTTCTTGCACAATTTGGAGGTGTGTTTAGGGTCATTGTCCTGTTGTAGGATGAAATTGGCTCCAATCAAGCGCTGTCCACTGGGTATGGCATGGCGTTGCAAAATGGAGTGATAGCCTTCCTTATTCAGAATCCCTTTTACCCTGTACAAAGCTCCCACCTTACCAGCACCAAAGCAACCCCAGACCATCACATTACCTCCACCATGCTTAACAGATGGCGTCAGGCATTCTTCCAGCATCTTTTCATTTGTTCTGCGTCTCACAAACATTCTTCTTTGTGATCCAAACACCTCAAACTTGGATTCATCCGTCCACAACACTTTTTTCCAGTCTTCCTCTGTCCAATGTCTGTGTTCTTTTGCCCATCTTAATCTTTTTCTTTTATTGGCCAGTCTCAGATATGGCTTTTTCTTTGCCACTCTGCCCTGAAGCCCAAAATCCCGCAGCCGCCTCTTCACTGTAGATGTTGACACTGGTGTTTTGCGGGTACTATTTAATGAAGATGCCAGTTGGGGACCTGTGAGGCGTCTGTTTCTCAAACTAGAGACTCTAATGTGCTTATCTTCTTGCTTAGTTGTGCAACGCAGCCTCCCACTTCTTTTTCTACTCTGGTTAGAGCCTGTTTGTGCTGTCCTCTGAAGGGAGTAGTACACACCGTTGTAGGAAATCTTCAATTTCTTTGCAATTTCTCGCATGGAATAGCCTTCATTTCTAAGAACAAGAATAGACTGTCGAGTTTCAGATGAAAGTTCTCTTTTTCTGGCCATTTTGAGCGTTTAATTGACCCCACAAATGTGATGCTCCAGAAACTCAATCTGCTCACAGGAAGGTCAATTTTGTAGCTTCTGGAAGGAGCTAGACTGTTTTTAGATGTGTGAACATGATTGCACAAGGGTTTGCTAATCATCAATTAGCCTTCTGAGCCAATGAGCAAACACATTGTACCATTAGAACACTGGAGTGATAGTTGCTGGAAATGGGCCTCTATACACCTATGTAGATATTGCACCAAAAACTAGACATTTGCAGTTAGAATAGTCATTTACCACATTAGCAATGTATAGAGTATATTTGTTTAAAGTTAGGACTAGTTTAAAGTTAGCTTCATTTAAAAGTACAGTGCTTTTCCTTCAAAAATAAGGACATTTCAATGTGACCCCAAACTTTTGAACGGTAGTGTATATATATATATATATTCCATAGAAATTCTAAAACATATGGGGGATACCACCCCCTTGACGTAAAAACAAAGTGCACATTTACATGGTTCCATATAGAACATCAACCCCACGGTATATAACAATATTTAGAACACTAATACTGCTTTCTAACGCTAAAAGTATGGCACCAAATCAATAGTGGTCTCAACTTGGTCCATAAAGTGCTGATCACATAATTCCTAATGAGTTTCGCTTAAATAAGGGCTCATCCGTAGTCTGGTTATCTCATCACTTGCAAAGTAATGTACACATTAATGGGCATAATTCTAACATTTAAGGATTGGACAGAGCTTAAAAATGCCCCTGTGTCCCTGAAGAAGCCCTTCTTTGGGCGAAACACATTGGAAATCATGTGATCAACACTTTATGGACTAAGCTGAGACTACTATAGATGTGGTGCCATACTTTTAGTGTCAGAAAGCAGTAGTCGTGTTTAAGTCTAAATACTGTTATATACTGTGGGGTTGATGTTATATATGGAACCATGTCAAGGTATACTTAGTTTTTAAGTCAAGGGGGTGATTCCCCCATATGTTTTAAGATTTCTATGGAATAAAAATGATATATTTTTAAATTGTTTATGATATTTTCCTTAGAGACCACCCAACTTTAATATCCACTCACTTTGAATATCAAGATCTAAATATTGGTATATTATCTTGGATGTGGTGACCGGTCATCCCGGTTCTTTCCCATTAATTGTATGTTGATGAAGGTATTCAGAGTTGTCATAATTTAAGTGATGAGCAATTCCACTTATGTCTGACACAGATACGCCAGTGATTTCTGAAGAACCAGGAAGTATGCTAAAACATTAAGGCTGGGTTCACACCATTGCGAATTGGATGTGATTTATCCGCATCCAATTCGCAATAGCAGGATATTTTTACCGGCTCTCTATGGAGCCGGTTCACATATCTCCACAGTAGGTCCAGTGCGGTTTGCACAAAAACATCTTTTGGTCCATTTCAGGTCTGAATTCAGCCCAAAATTTGGGCTGAAATCGGACTTGAAACGGTGAACGTACCGGACCCCTGCTGTGAGCCGCATGCGGCTCATATGTGAACCCAGCCTTAGTGTGGAATTAGCCACAAAATTTATTTTCTGGATGCATTTAAATAAATTATGACAACTCTAACGACCTTAATCATCATTACACTCCACCACAGGCACCTCTGCCATACCAACATTAAACAGGTTTTTTTGGTTGCACCTCCAATATAATAAAGTACTGTTCTTTGGTTTACTGTAATGCCCCGTACACACGGTCGGATTTTCCGATGGAAAATGTGTGATAGGACCTTGTTGTCGGAAATTCCGACCGTGTGTGGGCTCCATCACACATTTTCCATCGGATTTTCCGACACACAAATTTTGAGAGCAGGATATAAAATTTTCCGACAACAAAATCCGTTGTCGGAAATTCCGATCGTGTGTACACAAATCCGACGGACAAAGTGCCACGCATGCTCAGAATAAATAAAGAGATGAAAGCTATTGGGCACTGCCCCGTTTATAGTCCCAACGTACGTGTTTTACGTCACCGCGTTTAGAACGATCGGATTTTCCGACAACTTTGTGTGACCGTGTGTATGCAAGACAAGTTTGAGCCAACATCCATCGGAAAAAATCCTAGGATTTAGTTGTCGGAATGTCCGAACAAAGCCCGACCGTGTGTACGGGGCATAACACTTCATAAACATTTGCCTTAATGGAACTGCATGGGCAGAGGAAGGGGATAGTCAGGTTTTATTTGACATTAGGGTTCCTACATGATCAGCCACGATCAATTTAACCCGTTTTATATGATTTACTAACATTTTGTGACTGTTATCCCCCAGAAGTCTCATATCAACACCATTAGGCTTTTTGTATGTAGAAGGTTATAAGGAATTGTGTATTTAATTACACTGACATTTTCCCTGCTAGTTCTGTAAAATCCATTTGTAGGATATGAACAATTTCTAACGCTGTTATCTTAAATGCATGTGACATTTCCATTCATGTCAGAGCCCGTGATATAATTATTTGCTACAGCAGTGTACACATATATTTCATTAGACTAAAATGATGGATTCATATAGCCATAAATATACGTTGTCAGTCATTTTATTGGCATTCTTCCCCATAATTGCCGGCAATGTTTTCCTTTAATATCTTTAACGGACTTAATCTCAAACTCCTTGAGCTAATTTTTCATTTGTCTCCCTGACCCTATGATTGAGCTCTTGGATGCTTTGTATTTTCCTTGTTGACAAGTGACACTGTATGTGTGTATGTATGTATGTATATATATATATATATATATATATATATATATATATATATATATATATATATATATATATATATATATATAGCCATTTTCCCTCCCCGGTGTCATGTGACTCGTTAGTGTTACAAGGTCTCAGATGTGAATGGGGAGCAGGTGTGTTAAATTTGGTGTTATCGCTCTCACTCTCTCATACTGGTCACTGGAAGTTCAACATGGCACCTCATGGCAAAGAACTCTCTGAGGATCTGAAAAAAAGAATTGTTGCTCTACATAAAGATGGCCTAGGCTATAAGAAGATTGCCAAGACCCTGAAACTGAGCTGCAGCACGGTGGCCAAGATCATACAGCGGTTTAACAGGACAGGTTCCACTCAGAACAGGCCTCGCCATGGTCGACCAAAGAAGTTGAGTGCACGTGCTCAGCGTCATATCCAGAGGTTGTCTTTGGGAAATATACATATGAGTGCTGCCATCATTGCTGCAGAGGTTGAAGGGGTGGGGGGTCTGCAGGGCGATATTCCAGCACGATAACAACCCCAAACACACCTCCAAGATGACCACTGCCTTGCTAAAGAAGCTGAGGGTAAAGGTGAGGGACTGGCCAAGACCTAAACCCTATTGAGCATCTGTGGGGAATCCTCAAACCGAGAGTGAAGAAGCGCAAGGTCTCTAAAATCCACCAGCTCTGTGATTTTGTGAAAGAGGACTCCAGTACAGTGGCGGCTGGTGAAGTTTTAGGATGGGGGGGCGCCAGACCCCGTCCTTCCTTTTTGACCCCTCCCACTTGGTGGAAATGGGCGTGGTTTCAGCGAAATAGTGGGCGTGGCTCTAAGGTGGTGTGGTTAGCGTCTGAGATGAACGAGGGATGGAGGGAGAGGACGAGGGAGAGAGGGACAGCAGGCCTAGATCCTACACAACAAAAGAAATGTGTATTCTACAAAGTTTAACAATCAGCAGATAAAGATACTCCAAACACCTATTGTTAGCGCTTCAATCATCCCGGCACCATGGTTGTTATGGTGTCAGGATGATTGAAGCTCATTATTACTATTATTACATTGTAATATAAAATGAAATCGTTCAACTCACCATAATGCAGAATCAGTGGGAGCCCCGAGTGTGTCACTAGCCACGTCGCCTGTCACCAGATGCCATCAGGTGTCCCCAGCAGTCCCTTCTTACATGCAGCCTCTGTCACATCAAATGCAGCCTCTGTCACATCAAATGCAGCCTCTGTCCCCCCCCAAATGCAGCCTCTGCCCCCCCCCAAATTGCAGCCTCTGCCCCCCCCCCCAAATACAGCCTCTGTCCCCTTACATCAGAGTTGCCATCAGTGTCCCCCCACAGCATGTGTCCCCATCAGAGCCCCCCACAGCAGGTGTCCCCCACAGCAGGGTGTCTCCATCAGAATCCCCCCACAGCAGGTGTCCCCATCAGAGTCCCCCCACAGCAGGTGTCCCCATCAGAGTCCCCCCACAGCAGGTGTCCCCATCAGAGTCCCCCCACAGCAGGTGTCCCCATCAGAGACCCCCCACAGCAGGTGTCCCCATCAGAGACCCCCCACAGCAGGTGTCCCCATCAGAGACCCCCCACAGCAGGTGTCCCCATCAGAGACCCCCCACAGCAGGTGTCTCCATCAGAGCCCCCCACCAGAGCCCCCCACAGCAGGTGTCCCCATCAGAGACCCCCCACAGCAGGTGTCTCCATCAGAGCCCCCCACCAGAGCCCCCCACAGCAGGTGTCCCCTATCAAAGCCCCCCACAGCAGGTGTCCCCTATCAAAGCCCCCCACAGCAGGTGTCCCCATCAGAGACCCCCCACAGCAGGTGTCCCCATCAGAGACCCCCCACAGCAGGTGTCTCCATCAGTGTCCCCTATCAAAGCCCCCCACAGCAGGTGTCCCCTATCAAAGCCCCCCACAGCAGGTGTCCCCTATCAAAGCCCCCCACAGCAGGTGTCCCCTATCAAAGCCCCCCACAGCAGGTGTCCCCTATCAAAGCCCTCCACAGCAGATGTCCCCCATCAAAGCCCCCCACAGCAGGTGTCCCCCATCAAAGCCCCCCACAGCAGGTGTCCCCCATCAGAGCCCCCCACAGCAGGTGTTCCCTATCAAAGCCCCCCACAGCAGGTGTCCCCCATCAGAGTCCCCCCACAGCAGGTGTCCCCCATCAGAGCCCCCCACAGCAGGTGTCCCCCACAGCAGGTGTCTCAATCAGAGTCCCCCCACAGCAGGGGTCCCCATCAGAGTCCCCCCAAAACAGGAGTCGCCCATCAGAGCCCCCCACAGCAGGTGTCCCCATCAGAGTCCCCCACAGCAGGTGTCCCCATCAGAGTCCCCCATAGCAGGTGTCCCCCATCAGAGCCCCCCACAGCAGGTGTCCCCCATCAGAGCCCCCAACAGCAGGTGTCCCCATCAGAGTCCCCCGAAGCAGGTGTCCCCCATCAGAGTCCCCCACAGCAGGTGTCCCCATCAGAGTCCCCCACAGCAGGCATCCCCATCAGAGCCCCCCACAGCAGGGTGTCCCCATCAGAGCCCCCCACAGCAGGGTGTCCCCATCAGAGCCCCCCACAGGAGGGTGTCCCCATCAGAGCCCCCCACAGGAGGGTGTCCCCATCAGAGCCCCCCACAGCAGGGTGTCCCCATCAGAGCCCCCCACAGCAGTTGTCCCCATCAGAGCCCCCCCCACAGCAGGTGTCCCCCATCAGAGTCCCCCCCACAGCAGGTGTCCCCCATCAGAGTCCCCCCCACAGCAGGTGTCCCCCATCAGAGTCCCCCCCATCAGAGTCCCCCCCACAGCAGGTGTCCCCCATCAGAGTCCCCCCCCCCCACAGCAGGTGTCCCCCATCAGAGTCCCCCCCCCACAGCAGGTGTCCCCCATCAGAGTCCCCCCCACAGCAGGTGTCCCCCATCAGAGTCCCCCCCCACAGCAGGTGTCCCCCATCAGAGTCCCCCCCCCACAGCAGGTGTCCCCCATCAGAGTCCCCCCCCACAGCAGGTGTCCCCCATCAGAGTCCCCCCCACAGCAGGTGTCCCCCATCAGAGTCCCCCCCACAGCAGGTGTCCCCCATCAGAGTCCCCCCCACAGCAGGTGTCCCCCATCAGAGTCCCCCCCACAGCAGGTGTCCCCCATCAGAGTTCCCCCCCACAGCAGGTGTCCCCCATCAGATTCCCCCCCACAGCAGGTGTCCCCCATCAGAGTCCCCCCCACAACAGGTGTCCCCCATCAGAGTCCCCCCCACAACAGGTGTCCCCCATCAGAGTCCCCCCCACAGCAGGTGTCCCCCATCAGAGTCCCCCCCCACAGCAGGTGTCCCCCATCAGAGTCCCCCCCCACAGCAGGTGTCCCCCATCAGAGTCCCCCCACAGCAGGTGTCCCCCATCAGAGTCCCCCCACAGCAGGTGTCCCCCATCAGAGTCCCCCCACAGCAGGTGTCCCCCATCAGAGTCCCCCCACAGCAGGTGTCCCCCATCAGAGCCCCCCACAGCAGGTGTCCCCCATCAGAGCCCCCCACAGCAGGGTGTCCCCATCAGAGCCCCCCACAGCAGGGTGTCCCCATCAGAACCCCCCACAGCAGTTGTCCCCATCAGACCCCCCCACAGCAGTTGTCCCCATCAGAGCCCCCCACCAGAGCCTCCCCTCAGCAGGTGTCCCCCCGATTCTCCACACAGCGGTACTTACCTTCAGTCTCCTGCGGTGTCCTTCTCCTCACACTGGCAGCAGCATTCTTCCTGCTTCCTCTCTCAGGCGCAATGAGAGAGAGAACCAGGAAGTGACATCTGCCTCAGGGCAGATGTCAATCAAATCTGAAGTGCCAAGTAGCTTCCGCCCGGCGCCTGTAGTATGTATTGCTATGGCCGAGCGGAAGCTACTTGGCGCTTCAGAAAACGCCCCAAGGCGGTCTAAACGCCCGCAAATGCAGCGCCACGTCTGCAATCTCGTGATTGCATAGACGTGGCGCTTCCTATAAGTGCACTGTGTCCGGCGTCGCACTGTATCCGGCGTCCGAACACAGTGCACTTAAGGACCTTTTTTTTCCTTTTTTTTTTTTTTTAAAGGGCCAGTATTAAAAAAAAAATTTTTTTTTTTTTGCTGCCTGGAGGGGGGGGGGGGGGGGGGGGCGGCGCCCAGGCGCCCCCTATGGACGGGCCGCCACTGCTCCAGTGGCAACCTGTGAAGCTCTGCTGAACTCCATGCCCGAGAGGGTTAAGGCAGTGCTGGAAAATAATGGTGGCCACATAAAATTGACAATTTGGACATTTTCACTTAGGGGTGTACTCACTTTTGTTGGCAGCGGTTTAGACATTAATGGCTGTGTGTTGAGTTATTTTGAGGGGACAGCAAATTTACACTGTTATACAAGCTGTACACTCACTAATTTACATTGTAGCAAAGTGTCATTTCTTCAGTGTTGTCACATGAAAAGATAGAATAAAATATTTGAAAAATGTGAGGGGTGTACTCACTTTTGTGAGATAATGTGTGTATATATATTTGACATAGATATTCTGTTCTATTTATGCTTTGTTACTTGTTTCTGTGAATAACAATATATAAAAGGCAATTTATGGAGATCCTCAGAAATTGGCTTTGCTCTACTAGTACTGGTATATTGACAAAATATTTTATTTAGCTTCTAATGACAGAACTGTTGGTTCTCTAGATATTAGGAAATGTTTTCCATGGATTCTCAGAATAAAAGAGAGAAAAAAAAGCAATAGAGAAAGGTGGGAGAGCCCTCATGGTGTAGTAATCCAATGACTTTATGGTGATAATATGGGACAGCAAGATGTTTTGTATTACTTACATCTGTTATTGTTGCTAAAACCCTTGAGGTATCTTTCAACCTGAAGTGGAGCTTGTGGGGAATTTATCTCTCTCCATTCAGACCCTGGTATTAGCCCATTGGTTGGACTTAAAGTAGTCTATGACCAAGGTAGTTCAAGGATGTTCAATGTAGTCTATGACCTTAGAAGAGGTCTGGTACTGGTGGAACGCTGGATGAAGAAGGTGGTCACCAAAGACTAAATAAAGAGGCACCTGAATTGCTATATTTAACGAGAAATGAATTGTTGACTGTAAAAAGGCTTCTTATTATAAGTAAAAATAACTACATTCGTGGATGAAGGAAAAATATATAGATATAAGTTCATGATAAAAGCTGCTTCAAAACTAAGAATCCTTTTTTAAAAAAAACTGAGGATCACATTTTACTTTACACCCAAAGCTGTAATGAATATGGATTTTTAAAGAAATGTCATCAAAGGTGAACATCTTACCTTAAATATGCCCCAATACCACGCTATATGCTTGGTATACTTTTATAAATCCCCCCCCGTGGAAGCCCAAAGCCAACACTTTGAGCACCTGCAGGCTCTCAATCCTGGCTATTAATGACTGTTCCAGTCCAAGCTGAAGATCAGAGATCAGTCAGAATTGTTCCAGATCATGTAATCACTATGGTACCTATGACATGGGGATCACATTCAGGCTTGAAGCATTATTGAAAAAATAAGCCTGTAGCCCGCAGATAAACACTGCCACTGTCACTGCCTCTGTTAAATGGGATCTGCAATGCCTTCTTTTTAATGGTGTAATTGTCAGACACAATTACATAATTAAAAATATTTTAAAATGAAATAAAAGAGAAGAAAATGCAATTTAGAAAAAAATGGTCACTGATATAATAGATAATAAAAAGAGAATGGATTTTTTATGTAAACAGTGTACCAAATAAAAACATCATACATATTTAAAAATAATATACAATTGATATAGCTATGCAGAATAGTTACAGGGTTCTTGCCAAACTGAATCAATCAATCATTCTTGGGCTGGGGTCTTTCTCATTACTTAATATGGCGGGACTTCTGCTTTAGTTAATACCATGGATGGGGTGAACTGGCTATGTATGGAACATATTCTTTATCCTAGTGGAAGAGAGGGAGCCCTGCAGTTATTAAAGCTCTTCAGCACCATAAAGAGTTACAGTCAGGACTTTCACCAGTTGGACTAAAGTGTTACTAAACCCACAACAGTAAAATCAGTCTGTATATGCAGTAAAGCATGCTTCTTACACTCACTGTGGAACCTAAGGGGTTAATCATCTGCATTTTGTAAAAAAAGGCTGTCTGATCCTTTCTTCTCTGTTCCTCCCCTTCTTCCACAGTCCCCAAACCATTTCCTGATAGTACAGAGCCTTGGGGACAAGCTGCATATGCTCAGTTTGGTGTATATTGCTAGATAGTTTTTTTTTTTCTTGGGAGAGTGCAGGTGATCAGCACAGAGCCAATCAGCACTGTCCAGGCAGAGGGTCAGGGGTCCTGCAGCCTCATAGGACAGTCAGAGCAGAATGAAAATTCCTCCTACAAGCTTTAACCAGACACTGAAAGAAGTCACTGCTCTAACTGCTGATGAAAAAATGGTGTAGCACCTTCTTCTTCAGGTAGGTGCTAGAGGTTTTAGCCAGTACAGGTAATTTTAGACAGGCCTAGCCAAAAGCTAGGCCTGTTTGTTTTGATCTGGGGTCTGGGGATTGGTTTAGTGTAGGCTGGTGACTCACAGGCAGTGTCACTTCTTGGTTACCTCCCTGCAGCTTCAAGAAGATTCTGGAAGTAGAGGAGGGAAGAGAGGTGGCACTGTCTGGGGTGTGTTAAGGAGCCCTGACCAATCCCAAACTAGAATTGGCAGGGGGCAGGCCTCCTTAAATACCTTGGGTCAGCCCAGCTAGGGAGGAGGGGGGGAGAACTTAGAGATGGAGTGTTAGGCTGTTGGGGCCTTGGAGGGGGGCCCCCCTGTCTGGGGGGGGGAGGGGTGGGAAACCCACACAACAAAGGGGAACAGGAGCAGGAGAGGACAGCGGGGAACAATGCCGGTCAAATCTTCAGGAAGGATTCACCTGTTGTTCTGTGAGTGGCAGGCACAGTTGGGAGATCTGGAAGTGAATGCCAGGCTGGGCAGGGTTGCAGGTGGAACTACTACACTCAGCAGCCCCATGGTGGTACCGCTACAAAGGTATTTAGCAGTTTTTGCTAAAACTATTGCCTGATATAGCGAATGCAGGGTCCTGGGTTTAGTATACTAAAGCTACATGTCTGATTCAAATCACTTGTTCCAAAAAGATGTAAACAAAAGCTCCAGCAATTGTAGCCGTTTAAAAAAAATCTGATGACTGATGAAGGAGTTAAGTCCAATGCCACCTTATGGACATTTCTCTTTATTTACAATTTACATTTTTACTGAATGCCAGGAGTACAGCTATTGCTATACCTCCAGCATTCCAATGATGGACCTTAGGGTCACAGCTGTAGATGTTGTAGAGTCAGGTGCAGCTATTCTCCCTGCCTCTCCTCTCCTCATACCCAATCAAGGGAGGCTTTGTATTATGTGAACCCATTCACCAAATAAAAAGCCTTCAGTGAATAGACAGCAGAGAGGAGGGGGCAGGCAGTCACACAGCAACTACATCTTCTGTCAAAGCATCAGGAGTATAGTGATAGTTGTACTTCTGGCACTCAGTAAAAATGTAAAAAGTATATAAAAGAGATAAGACCACAAAGTGACATACACCATTGGACTTAACACCCTTCAAGCCAACAGATTTTCAAACTGCTGCAATTATTGGAGTTCTCTTTATTTGCTGGCCCTAATCCCTAAACAGATCTCCTGCTGAATCAGGGCCAAACGGGACAGATGTCACTATTGTCACATCCAGTGTTTAGCGTGTTATCGCCGCAACACCGCGCTCCGCCCACTCTACACGTTGCGGGGCTGGTTTAGCAGCAAGGAGGAGCAAAGGATCGGGTAAGTACATCTTTTCTATGTTCCCTTGACCTAAATGAGCAAGTAACTCTTGTAGTAATGGCGCAGCCCCAATGCAAGGAGGAAGTTTCAAGTTTCCCGGAGTTGGCTTTAAATAGGAAAAATGTGCCATGAATCATAATTATAACTATTTTACTCTGCCTTGTGAACTGCTGAATGTCTCTACCGTTGATAACAAATAACATTATTATTCATATACTTAAATAATGAGCAAATAATGAAGACAACAATATTTTACATGTAATATTTCCCTAAAATGATTATGATGGGAATCTAATGGATCTGGCAAGACGCTAATGTTCAGTCCATGAAACGTCTCGGTAACCTCTGCTTTCCTGCGAGCCTGAAGGAGCCTGCTGGGAGTTCCAGTTGAACAACAGCTGGTGAGCCGCAGGTCGCCTATTCGCGATCTGAAGAGACAAAACTTTTAAAGAAGTTAGTAACAGCTTTTTGCGAAAACGCGTGTAGGTGACTTTCAGGAAAGTCAGAGGCAACAGCTGCCACAGGTGCTTCAAGTATTACATTTCACTGATCAATGCTTTGATTTGTTTATTGCTCTGTGTGGAATCCCAGCTGCCGGGTTTTTCTAAAATACCGTTCACAAGGTTTTTTTTTTTTTTTTTTTTTATTGTTTTGTGTTTTGAAGTTTATCATATAATGTTTTTCTCACAAATTGTAAGGCAAGCTTTACAGCCCTATATAGGAAATAGTCTTGTGTTTTAGTAAGTAATGTAACTAGAAATACAAAGTGTATATGTGAATTCTCTTACAGAAAGAAGTTGATTTTAGTGAAGGGATCCAGGATCTGACAGCTTTTGACACAGGAATAGTTGGCCATCCTCATAGATGGTTAGGGGCTAAAGCAGTGGTCTCCAAACTGCTGCCCTTGATTTGCATTTATCTGGCCCTTGGGATAGTATTCCTCCCACTGACAACAATGATGTGGCACCATTCTTTCCACTGATACCATTGATGGGGCACTATTCTTCCCACTGATACCATCAATAGAATATTTTTCCTGCCACTGACACCAACAATGAGGCACCATTCCTCCCACTGACACCAATAATGGGGCATTGTTCTTCCCACTGTTACCACCCATAGGGCACTGTTTCTCCGGGGCACTGGTATTAATGGGGTATTAGTCCTCCCATCATCACCAATAATGAGGCATTATTCTTCCCACTGACATCAATGATGGTACATTATTCCTCCCACTAATACCAATTATAGGAACACTATTCCTTCCTCTGACAACGATAGGGCACTATTCCTCCCACTGACACCAGCAACGTGCCACTATTATTCCCGCTGACACCAGCGACAGGTCTATAATCTTCCCACTAATACTATCAATGGGATATTAGTCCTCCCATCGACACCAACAATGAGGCACCATTCCTCCCAATGACACCAATAATGGGGCACTATTCTTCCCACTGTTACCACCAATAGGGCACTATTTCTCCCACTGACACCAGCGATGAGGCACTATTCTTCCCTTTGACACCAGTGACAGGGCAATATTCTTCCCACTGATACTATCAATGGGGTATTAGTGTCAGGGCTGGGCTCTTAGCAGCTCTCTTCTCTGTGCTCAGGCTGCTTAGCTGTCGGATAATTGTCAGCACTCAATAATTCCCCAGTGACTCACCTGGTTATCATTATCTGCTCATCAGTCCCACCTACAGCCAGCCCCTTCTGGCTATTTAAACTGCCTTGTTCGTTCCTTTCCTACCTTTGCATGGTCAAACATATCTGGAGTTTCTCTGCTGTGTTCCTGTGAAAGATTTTGCCTGGCTGACATCTTTTCTGGTTCCTGATCCTGTTCTTCTGCCTCTGACAACGCTGATCTCTGGTTTCCTGATTACTGGCCTGTCAGACTACCCGCCTTGGCTTCCAATCCCTGGCTTATGTTTTGACTACGTTTACTGAGCTATACCATTTTTATCTTTACATTAAAAGGTGTGATTTTTACTTCATTTCTGTCTCAGTCTGATTCATGGTTCCTACCAGTAGGCGAAGTCCATGAATTCAGAAGATGCAGGCAATCCACTGAGTGGTAATATTGTTTCCAGACTGAATGAGCAGGACCACCGCATGGATCAGTTTTCCATAGCATTACAGATGCTCCTGGTTCGCACTGCTCACCTGAATCCTCCCACTGTGGCTGTTTCAGTATAACCAGTGTTGCAGGCCATCCCTGCTGCTGCTCCAGTCTCCATGCAGGTACCCGCCTTGAATATTACCTCTGTAAGGGGTATGTCTAGTTCCGCTCCGCTTCTCCAGAGATTTGCAGAGGGTTTCTCAACCAAGTTTGGATATACTTTGAGATGCTGCCCCAGGTGTTCCCCACAGACAGAGGAAAAGTAGGCTTCACTATTTCTTTGCTTTGTTCAGTTTGTGGCTTCCTTTAAAAGAGTATTTGATGTTTCTGCTTGCTCCACTTCTGCTGCCAAGAGCCTCATGTCTATCAAACAGAGTACGAGAACCGTTGCCGATTAGGCCATTCAATTCCGTACTCTGGCAGCAGAGGTTGCTTGGAACAATGAGCCCCTCGTGGCTGCTTTTTCTCATGGTCTCTCAGATAACATTAAAGATGAAATGGCAATCCAAGACATACCTACGGATCTAGAGAAGTTAATAACGTTTGTAATTCGCATTGACTCCAAAATCAGAGAGAGACTTATCTTTAAGGAGTGCTTGCAGAAGCCTCCTGTACGTTTGGCTTCAAGCTTTGCATTCCCACCCTTGCCTCCCTCACCTCCCATGCCTCCTGGTACCGAGTCTGCCAGTGAAGTAGAACCTTGGGTGGCATTGTTGCGTCCCCAGTTATCCTGAAGATAAGCCTCTAATTCTATTTACCCTTTCTTGGTCTGAGCCATCCATTGATAAACAGGCTCAAATCGACTCTGGGGCAGCAGGCCTGTTCATAGATAGCGCCTTTGTGTCTAAGCAATCAATTTTGCTGCAGCTTCGTGCCACTTGCCATAGAGGCTATTGATGGGAGACCTTTACAGCCTGCCCATGTGACTCATGAGACTGCTCTGTTTACCATGGATGTAGGGGCACTTCACCATGAGATAATGCAATTTCAAGTCATTTCCTCACCTCATTACCCGGTGGTCATTGGTTATCCCTGGTTACAGAGGCACAACCCCTCTTTTGATTGGCATTGTGCTGAGGTTCTTTACTGGTCACCACAATGCAGTAAAACATGTTTTTAGAAAGTGGTTAAGGTCTTGTGCACCTCTTCACTCTCCTCCTTGCCAGAGGACTACCTCTGCGATGTCTTTGACAAAGGTCAAGCCGGTAGTTTCCCTCCACACCGGTTGTATGATTGCGCAATTGACCTTCAACCTGGTGCCATGCCCCTTGTGGCCGGGTCTAATATTAATTTTCCATATTTTTAATTCTGTAGCTTTCATTAAAACGTATTGAACTATTTTCTAATTTAGGCATGATAAATGGGCAATGGGGGCAGGAGGATAGGGTGTGTGAGGTGGATTGAGATGGGGGTTAAAATCACTCTCAGGTTTTTACTGCTATCTGTAAAACTTTCCAACAGCAACAGAGAATACTTTCCTTCAGTAGAGGAAAAAGTTGGAGTGCCCATCTGTTCCTCTTGTAGTTTCTTTTACCTTCTGTCTGGTGAAGCTATTGTCAGCCAGACAGAAAATCTTTCCAAATGAGCTGCAGATATCAGTAAAAACCAGATAGGCAAGGCAAATTTTCAGCGGGAATGCAGTTCCGGGCACCTCCAGCACTGAATGTATGTAATGGCAAGGGGTGCTGGGGTGTTCTACAGGATCTATTGAAGCTGGCTGCTGGGGAATCTATTGTCACTGGAAAAGATCTATTTTTGCCTTAGGGGGGGTCTATTGTTGCTGGTGGGAGATATATTGTTGCTGGAGGTGGGTCATCTGTTGCTGGGTGGTCAATTGTTGCTGGGAGGGATCTACTGTTGAAGGGAGGGGTCTATTGTTACTGGCTGCTGTAAAGTCTATTGACGCTGGCTGAGGGGGATTTGTTTTTTCTGCCGGGGGTCTAGTGTTGCTGGGTGGTAATTTGTTGCAGGTGTTTCATTGTTGCTAGGGGAATCTATTGTTGCTGGGATGGTCTCTTGTTGTTGGTTGCAGGGGATCTATTTTACTGTTTTTCTTGTGGTCATTAACAAATTCCATACAAATGACTTAATACCACAAATCTTACTTGGTTCTGTATTCTCTAAAAGGGGCAGTACTGGAAAGTGGGTAGGGGTGGAACCAAAGAACGGTGCTTTGAGATTGGTAGAGGGCGGAGACAAGGGGAGACTCCCCTATTCTCTGAGAGAGAGAAAAAGCCCTGCCAATTGGAGTTCTAATCCTTCTCCTATTAAAAAACTAGCACAGATAGCAAGCAATTGTGCTGCAAGTTTGAAATTGAATTGCTAAACTATTGCTAGACTTGCCAGGCTTCATAAGTTTGTTGCACAATTGCAGCAAGTCCGCAATGCATGACTCCCGATCAACATTCTTTGCAAACATTCTGCAAGTTTGCTGCAAGTTTTGGTTCAGTTATGTTGTGCAATAGTCATCCCACCACAGGGGTCACTGTGGCTGAATTTTCATGCTGTAGTATGCTCTGCAAGTGTACAATTGCATTGGTGGACACTGATGGGTGGCACTGATGGGTGGCACTGAAGGGCATTGATAGGTGGCACTGAAGGCCACTATTAGGTGGCACTGATAGCTGGCACTAATGGGCACTGATAAGTGGCAGTGATGGGCACTGATGGGTGGCAGTGATGGGCACTGATTGACACTGGTAGGTGACACTGATAGGCAGCGCTGCTAGGTGGCACTGATTGGCACCACTGGTGGGCATTGATAGGTGGCACTCATGGGCATTTATAGGTGGCACTGATTGCTGGCACTTATGCACTGGTGGGCACTGATGTGTGGGCACTGGCAGGCGATACTGGTGGGCACAGATGAGGAGGCATCACCTCTTCCTCTTTGGGACCGATGTTGCTTGCACTGAAGCCGGTGATCGGCTTTTTTTTCTCCTCACGCTGTCAGCGTGAGGAGAAAAAAAAACGATTACCAATCTTCTGTTTACATCATGTGATCAGCTGTCATTGGCTGACAGCTGATCACATGGTATGGGGGCCGGGATCGGCCCCTTACTCCAATCTGTGATCACCCGAGTCTCATTGTTAAAACAATATCTCTTGTTAAGGAGTCTGGTGCTCATCCATGTCAAGTCACTGGTGTGTACAGTAAAGCTGCTGGTGTATACAGTAAAGCTGCTGGTGTATACATTACTGTATGTGGCCAGAGGCCAGGGGGCGCTGGTAGCTCCCAACACTTCCCGGAGAACTCAGAGACACTCAGAGACACTCTGGAACTGTTGACACTTCTGGGTGCTCCGAACGCGCATTACGCCCGCCCCACCCAGCTGGGAGTGTCTCCGAGTTCTCCAGGAAGCGCTGGGAGAAACCAGCACCCCCGGACCTCTGGCCACATACAGTAATGTATACACCAGCGGCTTTACATGGATGAGCACCAGACTCCTTATCGTGGGATATACATTGTGAGTGTCATTCCACTTTTTTTTACATTAAAACTGTGATCCTTCTACTGCTCGTCTTGTAAGACAGCGCTCGCATATCAAGTTATCAGTTATGTCCCTATAGGACAAGAAGTGTGTTTCTGGTAGATTAACCAGCTGAAAATAAAGGAAAAAAAATATGAAAAAACAAAACAAATTAAGGCCCCTTTCACACAGGGGTTTTGACGGACTCCGCTTGCTCAGCAGGGATCAGCAGGCGGGTGAAAGGTCCGTCTCCACTCACTGTGCAGAGATGGACATATCAGATTCTCGCTCTCCTCTATGGGGAGATCGGAAGAAAACAGACAGCCTGTCTGTTTTCATCCGATCTGACCTGCTGGACGGATGGCGAACGTATCACCATCTGTCTGTTTTCAGAGGATTTTGTCGGATCGGATGCCAGGCTGGTGTCCGCTGACATCCACCTCCCCATAGAGAACAATGGGTGGCCCGATCGTGTCCACCTGAAAAACGGACAGGTTGACCCGATCGGTCCGATCGTATGAAAGGGGCCTAATGCAGTCACCACTTTTGGGGACTGCTAAACCAATAAATATTTTGTTACAGGGGCATTTAGAAAAACATAAAACATGGCTTGGCCTCTTTAGTCCATTCATTTGCTAGAGCAAGCTAGATGTCATGTCTCCTTCCACTAGTCCTGGAGATACATTTTTGATGCGTTTTTTTTTGTTTTGTTTTTTATCAGACACTTAAAAAGCTTTATACATTCACCAGAATTACCTCATTCAGCCTCATCATCCCTTTTGCAAATGAGTTTATTTGGCTGCAGTTCAAAAAAACCTCCGCCATAGTTGTAGACTGAAGTGTTCCCTTCCATCCTGCACACATTGTAATATTCCCTTTGAGCTTTTTTACCAGATCGTATGAGCTCATTTATTTTCTCCCTTCACCATTCCCTTAGTACCACTATTAAAATTAATATCTATTCCCAGTTGAGGAATTTTCCTGGAAAATCACTGGGTTTTACGCGTCATGGCACATCACTGCTTTCTAATTAATATCAACAAACAGCTCTCTAAAAATAAAATAAAAATAATCAATGTTCCACTGGAGGGCCATCATTGTAACGATTACGGCAGTCTAGTGCAAACAAAGTCCAAGACGCAGATGCATAGAGAAACTTGGACAGTCCACGTTATGAGGAAAGAAGGATTTTAGTAATATGCTAGTAGCAGCTGCAAGGATATAAAAAGGGGGCCTGTTCATAACAACTGAAGAAAAGCAAAGTCGCTGGCTGAGTTGTGATCCACTATCTCATTTTATTCTGTGGGAAAATTAAAGTGAACCTTTGCCCCTAGACTATGGACACTGAAGTCCCTCCATAGAATTTTACAAGCAATAAAATAGGTTTAAAACAAGCCAAACATGACCTCTGTAGCTGCATGTACTATGCAGTAATTCATCCTCAAAGGTTTCTAGCATCTTACAGCACGTACTGTTTGTCTGCATTATATGGTTAGCAGGATGGTCTCTGCTGCCAGAGAAAAAAAAGAGGAGAGCAGCTGAGAGTTCAGGGCCTGTGCTGTGAACTTGGAAGTCTAATTTCTCCACAATGCCTGCAGTAAGCAGTTACAGTGGTCAGTGAGGGAATGTGTATATGTATAAACCTTGCGAGCTGCCAAAACTAAAAACCAAAAAATTTAAATAAAACCTATTTTCTCCACAGCACTTCCTAGTTCCTTGCGCATCAGTCAGCCAGACTCCTCCCAGAGGAAGTCACAAGGTTTGATGAAACCGATAGGAGGAGTCTGGCTGACTGATGAACAAAGAAATAGGAAGTGCTATGGAAAAAATAGGACAGGGGAAACGCCATATGCCGGGACTGCAGAGCGTAATACAGGTGACCATTTCAACCCTTCACACCAGCACAGCTTAATGCGGTTTTAAAATATACCGTATATATCGGCATATAACACACACTTTTTTCCCCTTAAAATCAGGGGAAAATCGTGGGTGCGTGTTATACACCGATCCCCGCCGATCTCCGCTGTCTGTGAAGCTTTGCCGACACTGAACTGGCCGAGCCGAGTGGTGTAATGTGTACTCGGCTCCACTCGCAGTCACGCCCAGTCCCGCCTCCTTAGCCTTTACCTCCTGCCATTGGACCGGTGTTGTGTCCATCATAGGAGCCGGGCCAAGGGGCGGGACAGGGACGTTACTGCAAGCGGAGCCGAGTAGCCGAGTACACGAGTACACTCGGCTCGGTCTATGTCGGCGGCGACAGGAGCCGAAGATCTCGGTGGTGGGGGTGGCGGCGGCGACGCTAAATTTAAAACCAAAACATGCTGCAGATGGACAGTGGAAGGCTGCAGGTGGACAGTGGAAGGCTGCAGGTGGACAGTGGAAGGCTGCAGGTGGACAGTGTGCACGGCTGCATTGATGGGCATTTAAAATGTAAGTTTTTTTCCTTAAACTTCACTCCTAAACTTGGGGTGCGTGTTATACGGCAGCGCGTGTTATACGCCGATAAATACGGTATTTAATGTGAGTGTAATGTGATGAGTTTTTAGTTGCCATTAAATCTTTTTAAACGGAATTACACTATTGCACGCCTCTATTATTCCCTGTATGCATATGAGGTGATCTTTGAAAATACCAGATGGAAGTTGTGGCTTTATTGATTAGCGTTCTTACCAGGAGGTGGAGTGAATATGGGATCTGCGTTTACCATTAACCAGCAACTATATGGATGATGACCATCTAAGCTGTTACCATTTACATCAGGCTTGTTTTTAAAGCCCTTAAGGTGGGGGCATACCTGAAGGGGGAGAGTGCACATTGTACAAAGACACCATTTGTTTCACTTATTCCTTTGATATGTTTATGGACTTTTTCATGCTTATCAGTATTGAGGATTGTGTATATACACACTGAACACTTGCTTTTTATTCATCTACTATTGAGCACTTGCACTATCATTGGGGATATTTTACTTAATATCTTATTATCTGTTTATTTATTATATATTATCATTTTTAGAGGTTTGGCATATTTTTAGCACCGCACATTGGGTATATAAGTGAGGGAATGTGTGTTATGTGATTTTAAGAATATGTAGTTACTTTTACTTGCATAGTCTGGACATGGCTGTGGGAGAGATAGTGCCTCATTGTTGGTGTCAGTGCCAGTTGGCAGGATGTATGCCCCACTGTTAGTGTCAGTGGGAGGAATAGTGCCCCATCACTGGTATCAGCAGGAAAAATATTGCCCCATTCAGAGTAAAAACTCTGAACACACTATCCTGATGAAGACTTGCAGTTGTAATCAAGTAGGTTGCTCAATAAGTGATGTCAGTAAATAAATATTCCTGCTTCTACCATGTGCTAACACAGCACAACACTCAATGGGCCTTCAGTGGGGGAAGTCAGGAACATCTGGCATATTCACAATACTCAGTTATTGGTGTTCAGAGAACACCACGTTGCTAACAATAAAGAAGTTATAAGCAGTTGTGTTGTCTGATGTGTTGCAACTATGCGGTAGTGAAAATTCTATGTGCAATGTATGCATTTTAAGGCAGAATTGAAAGTTTTACTGTTGTGTTCCTTATACAGTACCTTCAAAAAGTATTCATACCCCATGAAATTTTCCAAATTTTTTCATGTTACAACCAAAAACGTAAATGTATTTTATTGGAATTTTACATGATAGACCAACACAAAGTGGCACATAATTGTGAACTGGAAGGAAAATGATAAATGGTTTTTAAAATTTTTTACAAATACATATCTGAAAAGTGTGAGGTGCATATGTATTCAGCCCCCTGAGTCAATACTTTGTAGAACCACCTTTCGCTGCAATTACAGCTGCAAGTCTTTTTGGGGATGTCTCTACCAGCTTTGCACATCTAGAGAGTGACATTTTTGCCCATTCTTCTTTGCAAAATAGCTCAAGCTATGTCAGATTGGATAGAGAGCATCTGTGAACAGCAATTTTAAAGTCTTGCTACAGATTCTCAATTGGATTTAGGTCTGTACTCTGACTGGGCCATTCTAACACATGAATATGCTTTGATCCAAACCATTCCATTGTATGTTTAGGGTCGTTGTCCTGCTGGAAGGTGAACCTCCACCCCAATCTCAAGTCTTTTGCAGGTTTTCTTCTAAGATTGCCCTGTATTTGGATCCATTCATCTTCCAATCAACTCTAACCAGCTTCCCTGTCCCCACTGAAGAATAGCATCCCCACAACATGATGCTGCCACCACCATGCTTCACGGTGGGGATGGTGAGTTCAGGGTGATGTGAAGTGTTAGTTTTCCACACACATAGCATTTTGATTTTAGGCCAAAAAGTTCCATTTTGCTCTCATCTGGCCAGAGCACCTTCTTCCACATGTTTGCTGTGTCCCCAACGTGGCTTCTCACAAACTGCAAACGGGACTTCTTATGGCCTTCTTTCAACAATGGCTTTCTTCTTGCCACTCTTCCATAAAGGCCAGATTTGTGGAGTGCACGACTAATAGTTGTCCTGTGGACAGATTCATCCACTTGATCTGTGGATGTCTGCAGCTCCTCTAGAGTTACCATGGGCCCCTTGGCTGCTTCTCTAATAAGGCTCTCCTCAGTTTAGGTGGACGTCCATGTCTTGATAGGTATACAGTTGTACTATACACTTTCCATTTTCGGATGATAGATTGAACAGTGCTCCATGAGATGTTCAAAGCTTGAGATTTTTTTTATAACCTAAACTTGCTATAAACTTTTCCACAACTTTATCCCTGACCTGTCTGGTGTGTTCCTTAGCCTTCATAATGCTGTTTGTTCAGTAAGGTTCTCTAACAAACCTCTGAGGGCTTCATAGAACAGCTGGATTTATACTGAGATTAAATTACACATAGGTGGACTCTATTTACTAATTAGGTGACTTCTGAAGGCAATCAGTTCCACTAGATTTTAGATATATCAGAGTAAAGGGAGCTGAATACAAATGCATGCCACACTTTTCAGATATTTATTTTTAAAAGATTTTGAAAACCATTTATCATTTTTGTTCCACCTCACAATTATGTGCAATTTTGTGTTGGTCTATCACATAAAATCCCAATAAAATACATTTACGTTTTTGGTTCTAACATGACAGGAGGTGAGCTGCCATCTAGATAAAGGAAGGCCCGTAGACGTGGTGTATCTGGATTTTGCAAAAGCATTTGACACAGTTCCCCATAAACGTTTACTGTACAAAATAAGGTCCGTTGGCATGGACCAGAGGATGAGTACATGGATTGAAAACTGGCTACAAGGGCGAGTTCAGAGGGTGGTGATAAATGGGGAGTACTCGAAATGGTCAGGGGTGGGTAGTGGTGTCCCCCAGGGTTCTGTGCTGAGACCAATCCTATTTAATTTGTTCATAAACGACCTGGAGGATGGGGTAAACAGCTCAATCTCTGTATTTGCGGATGACACTAAGCTAAGCAGGGCAATAACTTTCTGCGGGATGTGGAAACCTTGCAAAAAGTTCCGAACAAATTAATGGGGTGGGCAACTACATGGCAAATGAGGTTAAATGTAGAACCATGTAAAATAATGCATTTGGGTGGCAAAAATATGAATGCAATCTATACACTGGGGGGAGAACCTCTGGTGGAATCTAGGATGGAAAAGGACCTGGGGGTCCTAGTAGATGATAGGCTCAGCAATGGCATGCAATGCCAAGCTGCTGCTAACAAAGCAAACAGAATATTGGCATGCATTAAAAAGGGGATCAACTCCAGAGATAAAACGATAATTCCCCCATTCTACAAGACTCTGGTCCGGCCGCACCTAGAGTATGCTGTCCGGTTCTGGGCACCAGTCCTCAGGAAGGATGTACTGGAAATGGAGCGAGTACAAAGAAAGGCAACAAAGCTAATAAAGGGTTTGGAGGATATTAGTTATGAGGAAAGGTTGCGAGCTCTGAACTTATTCTCTCTGGAGAAGAGACACTTGAGAGGGGATATGATTTCAATATACAAATACCGTACTGGTGACCCCACAATAGGGATAAAACTTTTTCGTAGAAGGGAGTTTGACAAGACTTGTGGCCACTCATTAAAATTAGAAGAAAGGTTTAACCTTAAACTACGTAGAGGGTTCTTTACTGTAAGAGGGGCAAGGATGTGGAATTCCCTTCCACAGGCGATGGTCTCAGCGGGAGGCATTGATAGTTTCAAGAAACTATTAGATAATCACCTGAATGACCGCAACATACAGGGATATACAATGTAATACTGACACATAATCATACACACAGGTTGGACTTGATGGACTTTTTTCAACCTCACCTACTATGTAAAATGTGGAAAATTTAAAGGGGTATAAATACTTTTTCAAGGCACTGTATATCTTGTAATAACAAGTGCTTTGCAAACCTGCTAGAGAACCCCCTCCCAACCTGTGCTAGGCACCCTCTGATGCGTATACTTAGGCTGGCCATACATTATACAATTTTCTTGCACAATTTTCCCTTAGATTTACCAAAACCATATAATATGAGGTCAAGCCTAAACACTTTAAATGTGTATGCAATCATGCAGGTCCTTGGACTGCATATATGAAAATATATCTAAAGAAAATTTTATAATGTATGGCCAGCCTTACATGCTACTCAGATACTATACAACAGGGCAAGACTGAAGGGGAGACTTTAAGCATCGGCTTTAAGCTTTACAGTTGATCTATCGCTAGTTTAGAAATATAGATATCCTTTACTTTCCAGACATATCCTTGCTCTAATCCAAGAGTAATGAAATGAAAAACAATATTGGGCAGGAAGTATGGATGGTGAATCCCTCTGTAATGGAGGAGTATGTGAAGTTCTAATGTAAATATATAATATATAAAAGCTACTTCTCAGTAGAAGGGTCATGCGTGGAGACATACAATTCAATACATATTGACCAAATTGGTTTTAGCTAATGTACAACATACTGAAATGAATTACTGTAAGATTAATTCCTTAATGCAAGCTTGAATCATACTGAACAAATCAATAGAGTTTAGTTCCATATGAGCAGAATGGCTGAAGTTAAAACAGAAATACTTAATGACACATGAATTTCTTTTTCTCATATGTATAGTGCTGAAAGTGCTTGCTTGTACTTTAGAAGGAGCATTGAACCGTTCACATTATTCCCTGCCTCTTAAGGGTTTTCTTATCCAACAGGGTTAACCACTTCAATACCGGGCACTTTTACCCCCTTTTATCCCAATTTTCAGCTTTTAGCGCTATCGCACTTTTAATGACAATTACGCCATCATACAACACTGTAAGTTTTTATCATTTTTAACCACTTCAGTCCCGGAATGATTTACCCCCTTCCTGACTGGGCCATTTATGGGGATACAGCACTGCGTCATTTTAACTGAAAATTGCGCGGCCGTGCGATGTTGTACCCAAATAAAATTGACGTCCTTTTTTTCCCACAAATAGAGATTTCTTTTGGTGGTATTAGATCATCTCTGTGGTTTTTATTTTTTGTGCTATAAACAAAAAAAGACCGACAATGTTAAAAAAAAACAATATATTTAACTTTTTGCTATAATAAAGATCCCCCAATTTTTTATTTTTTTTTGAACAATTTCTTCACCCCCCTAAAACCAATTTTCTAGTTTTGAATCCGCATGCAAACAGGACCCGCATGCTAGAGGGCTGATCTCATCCCTTTATTCCCAACTCCTAGTCAAACTTCAGATTCTGACAAGCCACAGTATACTCAGAAATGGGAGGTGGACCTTGGGCGCACCCTTGACACTGCAGACCGGGCTTGAGATCTGACCAGAGCTGCCATGGTAGCTGTCACTCCACCGTCCTCACTCAGTGTACCACTGACAATCAGGTCATCCTTGTGGACTCCCTTTCTTTATACTACCTCTCTCTCCTCTTTTTCCCTTTTCTCTAGTTGTGGAGCTTCCCTCTCCATGTACAATACAGAGCTTTTTTCTCCTTTGCTTCAACCCCATTAGCCGTTATCAGGCAACCATACCCTGTCCGTATCCCTACCATTATTGAGTATATTGTTACTCTGATATTTGTGACTATATAAAAATAATATCCAGTTTACTGCAAGCTCATGTCCACTAATGGACCATAAGGTACTGTGGTCCACCCCCCTTGTTCATGTCTGTCTATTACTGATTTTTGTTATGTTTTGTTAATCCAATAAAACTCTTTAACAAGAAAAACACATTTCTTCATCAGTTTAGGCTGATATGGATTCTTCTATATATTTTTGGTAAAAAAAAAAAAAAAATAGCAATAAGCATATATTGATTGGTTTGCTCAAAAGTTATAGCGTCTACAAAATAGGGAATAGATTTATGGCATTTTTATTGCATTTTTTTTTTTTTTTACTGGTAAAGGCGGTGATCAGCAATTTTTATCGGGACTGCGACATTGCGGCAGACAGATCGGACACTTTTGACACTTTTTTGGGACCATTGACATTTATACAGCGATCAGTGCTATAAAAAGGCACTGATTACTGTGTAAATGTCACTGGCAGGAAAGGGGTTAACACTAGGTGGCGATCAAGGGCTTAAACTTGTTCCCTAGGTGTGTTTCTAACTGTGAGGGGATAGGACTAACTAGAGGAGGAGCCAGATCGTTGTTCCTACTTAGTAGGAACAGACAATCTGTCTCTCCTCCTCTGTTAGAACAGGGAGTTGTGTGTTTACACACACAAATCCCCATTCCGGCTCTTGTGCCCCGGGTAGCCGGCGGCAATCACGCTAGCCGGCAATCGCGCTCGCCGGACATGCGCACGGGCACGCGCGCGACTGCTATGGCTCTTAAAGGCGGTTTGCGCAGCGGTGCCATTCTGCCGTCGTATATCAGCGCGAGCCGGTTCGCAAGTGGTCACTCACCACTGGGTTTTTTACTTTTTGCTAAATAAATGAAAAAAGACTGAAAATTTCAAGGAAAAAAAAAAAAGTTTTTCATTATTTCTGTTATAAAATTTTGCAAATAAATAATTGTTCTTTATAAATTTGGATCACGGTTATTCTGCTACATTTTTTTGTTGAAAATAACCCAAATTAGTGTATAAAATTTAGTCTGTGTGAAAGTTATAGGTCCACGAACTATGGTATATATCTGAAAATTGATCAATCCTGATGATCTCATTTCTTGAGGCCTGAAAATGTCAAAACAGTACAAATATCCCCCAAATCCCCCAAATTCTGGCAAGCCGACAGTGGGGACATAGGAGAGCTCCTCCCCGCACATGCGGCTTGGGCGGGCAGCAGATTTACTGTCGTCCCCCAGCCAAATGCGGGTGGAGCCTACCCGCCAGGTGTCTGCGAGCAGGCAAGATGGTCTAAATGATCCACACTGCACTACATAATGGACAGATGATGATTGGCAGCCAGCCTGTTTTACGAATCACATTTAGGGGGAACGCATTATACAATGTGATACCAAGATTATAATACATATGGAAGAAAAGAAAAGAAGAAGACAATGAAAAATGAAACATAATAAACCAAACATGGGGAAAAGGGATAATAAGTAAATAAGAATAAGAAAAAAAAAAATAATAAATGAGTGAATAAATAAATAGGTAAATATGAAATTAAAAGATAAAGATATTAGGTATAAATAATAATAGATATAAAATAAACTGAAAAAAAAAAAAAGGGAAAATAAGTAGATACTAGATAGCGTTACAAAAATGGTACCACTGGAATACATAAAGAGGAGGAGGTTACTGCAATACTAGAGAAAGTTATATGCATATAACAGAGCAATGGCCACACCGTATATAAACAAGTATAGTTTGACATCTGTTTAAGTGAATTGAAGCAGTTGGAACAGTGGTGTAGTGATGGGCCCTTCCTTTGAATGTGCTCTAAAACATATATCATACTCTATGTGTAAAAATAAAAAAAGAGGAAAAAAGAGGAACCTCTACAGATTCAATTAACAGACCCCAAGGTGAATCCAGGGAGAAAGGGTCTAAAATTAAATACCTCTTTGAGGCCAGGTGGAGAAGTTGCCCATAAATTGAATATCCACCTCAATTCACATTGGAGGAGGCATTTATTAAAATCGCCTCCTCCGGAGTTGAAGTGGATACGGTCAAGAGCAAGAAAACTGACTTTGGAAATCGACTCTGGATGAACTAAGGCCATATGGTGGCCAATAGGTACATCGGGATCACATTTTCGTATGGTACTAAGATGTTGATACATCCTTTTCCACAACTCATAGAGGTGATGTATGTAAAACTCTGGGGACCTTACCATGTGGGGGATGTCCATATTGTCAGTACATGGACATACGTAAGGATATAAATCTACCTAATGGGCAACAATTCCACCCCAAACACTATGTTAACTGCAGAACCCCTGGCATAGTATATCTACTCACCTGCGACTGTGGGTGCTACTATGTTGGGAAGACTAAAAACGAGTTCTGGAAAAGGATATACCAACATCTTAGTACCATACGAAAATGTGATCCTGATGTACCTATTGTCCGCCATATGGCCTTGGTTCATCCAGAGTCGATTCCCAAAGTCCATTTTCTTGCTCTCGAGCGTATCCACTTCAACTCCAGAGGAGGCAATTTTAATAAATGCCTCCTTCAATGTGAGTTGAGGTGGATATTCAATTTACGGGCAACTTCTCCACCTGGCCTCAATGAGGCATTCAATTTCAGACCGTTTCTCCCTGGATTCACTTTGGGGGTCTGTGAATTGAATCTGTAGAGGTTCCTGTTTTTTCCTTTTTTGTTACTTCTACGCATAGAGTATGATATATGTTTTAGAGCACACTCAAAGGAAGGGCCCATCACTACACTACTGTTCCAATTGCTTTAATGCACTTAAACAGATGTCGAACTATACTTGTTTATATTCGGTGTGGCCATATGTATATAACTTTCTCTAGTATTGCAATAACCTCCTCTTCTTTATGTATTCCAGTGGTCTGATTTTTGTAACGCTATCTAGTATCTACTTAAGTTCCTTTTTTTTTTTTTTCATTTTATTTTATATCTATTATTATTTATACCTATTGTCTTTATCTTTTTAATTTCATATTTACCCATTTATTTATTCACTCATTTATTATTTATTTTTTATTATTCTTATTTACTTATTGTCCTTTTTTCCCCATGTTTGGTTTATTATGTTTCATTTTTCATTGTCTTCTTCTTTTCTTTTCTTCCATATGTATTATCATCTTGGTATTACATTGTATAATGCGTTCCCCCTAAATGTGATTTGTAAAACAGTCTGGCTGGCAATCATCATCTGTCCATTATGTGGTGCAGTGTGGATCATTTAGACCATCTTGCCTGCTCGCAGACACCTGGTGGGTAGGCTCCACCCGCATTTGGCTGGGGGACGACGGTATATCTGCTGCCTGCCCAAGTCGCATTTGTGCGGGGAGGAGCTCTCCTGTGTCCCCCACTGTCGACTTGCCAGACAGATGGGGACTTCCTACACGCCAGTGGTGCGTGACGTCATCACGCCCTGTTGGGGGGCGTGGATACGCCACTCGCCTCCGGGTCTGGGAGACGCTCAGAGCTCCGCACACAGGTGTTCCATATACAGCTGATCAAGCGGGGCAAGCTCATACAGCTTAGAGTCAAACTGATTGGTTAAACCCATATCAGATGTGCTATTTATAATGCAGACACTCAGTGGGTGCTTGTCAGTCGTTGGACTGCCACCCAGAGGTCTGCATCTCAGATGTATACAGCTAAAGGTAAATATATCAGCTACACAGGTTAACCAGGGATATATATTCTAATAATAATTCTAACTAATTTAATGTATCCTGGGCATCAGAATATATCTCACTTCAGGCATCTCTTACTGCATATAATTAGTTGGGATATGGCGTTCAGTAAGCCAGTTGCTCTAACCTATAAATTTACCACAAAACTACACCTCCCATGATCTCTGAGGCCCAGCAAGGAAGTCTATGGGTGGTTTTGCAGTTTGCTGCTCCTTCTGGTGGCTGAAGGAGAATTGTGCAACAACATTAGCACTCAGTTAAAAAGGGGGAGAAATTCATACATTGCAACGTCTTGGCTTCATACTGTCGTACCCAACACCTGGCTACATTTACAACTACAATAAAATGTTTTGTGGCTATTTTACTACTTGAGGTTTTCTTCGGCTTATTTGTTTGCCTATATGAATCTTATTTTTTAAGGTTTAATTAGAATAACCAGCTACAATATCATCTCCGGGCTCCTTGCTCTTGTTCATTATCTTACTTGCAGCATATCATAGGAGCTTGGCAGGAATTCTCTAGAATCGTCTTTTCATGTGGCATTACGGAAAATAGAGTGATATATGTTCTAGTGTGATATACACAAAAACGTTTTACATCAGAAAATAATACCCGTCCTCTCCAAGTCCGCATACTTTTTTAAGCAGTCTCGAGATAATAAATATCTCTAATGCGTGTTGTAAAATGACTAAATGTGCATTAATATTTCAGATGCATTATAAAGCAATCTGAGGATGGAAGAATTAATCAGAGAATATTGCATTAGATATTAATCTCTGTCGGTGGATTAGGGTGAGTGCAAATTTATTGCTTGCAATAATGTAGCTGTTATGATGGCTTTTAAATGGCCACTTTTTCATGGGAAACATATTTCACATTCGAACTTTACGGCCGACGGTTAAATAAATCTAATTTGAAGTGTTTAGGTATTATGTGCTTTCTTTCCTTCTGTCATGTCTCTGTCATAGCCTTGTAGAAGAAAATACATTTAAAGAGAAACTATAGAGTATTTTCTGTTAGAACATATTTCAAAGCTGAACTCGAGGCAAACAGCTAATTACACAGAGAAATACATACACGGAGGCTGTTGTACTTGCCAAAGGCTTTTCTATGTATGCCCATCCAGTTCTGAGATTTAGACAGCAGTGCCACACAACACAGCCCTGTCTGGCAGGGCTGTCGACATGTTTTTTTTCTGCTTCATTTAAAGTGGTCGTAAAGCCTAAACATTCTTTACATTAAGGTAAAAATATTTAGGTGTCAGCATCCCCCCTCACTCCCCCCCCCCCTTTACTTACCTGAGCCCTCATTTGATCCAGCGCCATGCACATCTGCAGTTCTTCTCTCCCCTCACTTCCGGGTCTCGCTGGCTTTGCTGGGGCATCAGGAGCCATTGGCTCCCAGTGTAGGGTTGCCACCTTTTCTTTAAGCCAAACCCGAACACTTTAGCGGCGCATGGCAAATTTTTTTGTAGTATACACTATAGAAGTGACGGCAAACCTTTTTAATGCCCGAGTGCCCAAACTGCAACACAAAACCAACTTATTTATTTCAAAGTGCCAACACTGCAACTAAACCTGAATACCGCGGTTTTAGTTCAGAAAAAACAACTCATACAGTTGTCCGAACTAATTAACAGCTTTAACAGGTCCCAATGATACCAATGATGAGGCCCAATGACACCAATGATGGGGCACAATGTTTCCCAATGATACCAATAATGATTCCAATGACACCAATGATGGGGCGCAATGTTTCCCAATGATACCAATAATGAGGCCCAATGACACCAATGATGGGGCACAATGTTTCCCAATGATACCAATAATGAGGCCCACTGACACCAATGATGGGGCAAAATGTTTCCCAATGATACCAATAATGAGGCCCAATGACACCAATGATGGGGCACAATGTTTCCCAGTGATACCAATAATGAGGCCCAATGATACCAATGATGGGGCACAATGTTTCCCAATGATACCGATTTTTTTTTTCTCAATTCAGAAAAACGATAATTTCATCCAACAACGTTTATGACAAGCAAGCGTATCGGCAAAGAGAAAATCTGCAAAGGCACTTTTTTGGAGAGATTCCCAGGAAATCTCCTTTATTTTGGGGGTTAATCTGGATCAGGGCCAGGATGAAGGAGGTGAAACCGGACAGGAAGGAGTTGAAGGGGAAGGTACCCACCAGCAGGTGGTACAGGTATTGCATTGCTCCAGTCAGCAGGATGTACAGTAGCAGCTTGAGCCTCTGCCTCTAAGAAGCGGGACATCACAGACAGAACTGATATTTTATCTACACATAATGTCCACATCTCACCTGTCTCCAGTGTCTGTGTGTCTCCCAATCCGGCAGCTCATTCCCGCCAGCACATCATCCCTGATCCCAGCCGTGTGGGAGCCGCTTCTTCTCATTCACGCCCACCTCAGACACGTCACCGCTTGCCCGACCTGTGGGATATGTAGTTCAATGGGGGGTGCGGTGTGGACGAATCAGCTTCTATGGATGGCTGGTCAGTGTCAGTGTGTGCTTTTCTCCTGGCATGCCCACAGAGAGGGCTCGGTGTGCTCTACTGTAGTGCTATTTTCCTTCCTTCCATTGTGTGGGGGGGCTTGGGAGGAGATCAAAGAAGAGGCAGGTGCTGCTTCGCTGTGCCCAGTGTGTCAGCAAGACACAGGAATCAAGTCACATCCGAACTGGTGCACTTACTCACAGGGCCGCTGTTATGAATCATGGGGCCCCCACCCCCTGAGGGGGGAAAGAGATGGGGGGAGGGAGATGAGAAAGGGGGAGGTGAGAGGAGGAGGTGAGAGAGGAGGAGGTGGGGGTGAGAGAGAGGGGGGGTAGGCAGGAGAGAAAGGGGGGTGAGAGAGAGGGGGGGGTGGGGGTGGGGTGAGAGAGCAGGGGTGGAAGAAGTGAGAGAGAGAGGGTGAGAGGGGGGTGAGAGAGAGGGGTTGAGAGGGGGGTGAGAGAGAGAAGGAGCAGAGAGAGAGAAGGGGCTGAGAGAGAAGGGAGGCGAGAGATAGAGGGGGGCTGGCAGAGAGGAAGGGGCTGACAGAGACAGGGGCTGACAGAGGACAGGGGTTGACACAGGAGGGGAGGCTGACAGAGGAGGGGAGCTGACAGAGGGGGGGCGCCGATGGAGGAGGGGGGCTGACACAGGAGGGGAGACTGACAAAGGATTGGAGGCTGACAGAGAAGGGGGGCTGACACAGAGGGGGGATCAGACAGAGGAGGGGGGCTGACAGGGTGTCATGGTTATGCAATAGAGTTTTGTCTGTCAGCTTACCTGTATCCATGTATTCATCTCTAAAGACCAGCTGACTCTCACCTGACTGCTTTTATTAACTCTCCTCTAGCATGGCTCCACCCCAGCTCCTATCAGAGAACTCTATATTAACCTCTGCACTGCAGGCCAGCCCTGCTGATCAACATTTGTGTGTTTTGGCTTCCTGTTCCTGCCTGCTGTGTGCTCTACGCTTGTTTCTGTTACCGACCTTCGCGTGTTCTCAACTATTCCTGTCTGCTCGTGACCCTGACCTTTGGCGTGTCCCCGACTATCCCTGTTTGCCTGTGACCCTGAACCTTGGTGTGAACTCTGTTGTCCTTGTCTGCTTGTGGCCCTGACCTTGGCTTATTCCTTTATTATCCCTATCCTCCTGTTGCCTACTGTGGGTGTGAGCTGGGGGACCCTGGGGGTCACGACCTGGAGCCAGTTGCAGCCCAGTCCATCCTCCCCACTAGAGGCTCTGGTGAACACCTGCTGGCTCTTAGACTCTGCGCCCCAGAGAATCCTACACTCTAACCCCGGTGGGATCCGTGATGGTGTTCCAGCGGCCATGCCTTCCTTACCACCTGGATTTCCATCCGCAGCAGTCAGCTGTAGGGTCCACTGCCTTGCGGTGTACTCCTGATCCCAACGGTGTGCATCTGTCACCTAGCCTCAAGGTGACCTGACACAGGGAAGGGTGACAAACAGAGGGGGGCTGACAGAGGAGGGTGACACAGAGGACAGGGGCTGACATAGGAGGGGCAGTCGCTGATAGAGGAGGGAGGTCGCTGACAGAGGTGGGGGACTGACACATAAGGGGGGTGCTAACAAAGAAGGGGGGCTGACACAGGAGGGGGGGCACTGACAGAAGGCGGGCTAACAGAGGAGGGGGGCTGACACAGGAGGGGGGCTGACACAGAGGAGGGGGGCTGACAGAGAACAGGGGCTGACACAGGAGGGGGGTCGCTGACAGAGGAGGGTGGCATTGACAGAGGTGGAGGGCTGACACATGAGGGGGGGGGCGCTGAGAAAAGAGGGGGGCTGACACAGGAGGGGGGCGCTGAGGGAGGAGGAGGGCTGAAAGAGGAGGGCGGTTGACAAAGCTGGGGAGCTGACATGGGGGTGTTAGGAGGAGGGGGGCTGACAGAGGAGGGTGGCTAACAGAGGGGGGGTTGACAAAGGAGGAGGGGGACTGACACAGAGGAGGGGGGCTGACACAGAGGAGGGGGACTGACACAGAGGAGGGGGACTGACACAGAGGAGGGGGCTGACACAGAGGGGGGACTGACACAGAGGAGGGGTGCTGACAGAGAAAGGTGGCTGACACAGAGGAGGGGGGTGGGTTAAGAGGAGGGGGGCTGACAAGGGAGTGTGGCTAACAGAGGGGGGGCTGACAGAGGAGGGTGGTTGACACAGAGGAGGGGGGCTGAAAGAGGGGGCTGACACAGAGGAGGGGGCTGACACAGAGGTGGGGGGCTGACACAAAAGAAGGGTGCTGACACAGAGGAGGGGGGCTGACACAGAGGAGGGGGCTGACACAGAGGAGGGGGCTGACACAGAGGAGGGGGGCTGACAAAGAGGATGGCGGCTGACAAAGAGGAGGGGGGCTGACAAAGAGGAGGGGGGGACTGACAGAGGGGGGGCTGACAGAGAGGAGGGAGGCTGACAGAGAAAGGTGGCTGACACAGAGGAGGGGGGCTGACAGAGAAAGGTGGCTGACACAGAGGAGGGGGGATGACACAGAGGAGGGGGGATGACACAGAGGAGGGGGCTGACACAGAGGAAGGGGGCTTACAGAGCACATGAGAGACCTCGGGAGACACACAGCGTGCGCCAGGCAATGAGGCGGGACCCAGGGAGCAAGCAGCTGGGATCACCCAAAGTCCAGCCCCGCCTCCAGCTCCACCAGGCCAATCACAGACCCTCATGTCCACCGCCCACACATGACCTGTTTGGCCAATCACAGGGTGCCTGCTGCCCATCGATGAGCTGGGCTCAGAGTGCACCGGTGTTTCGGCAATGTGTGAAAGTGATGGCGGGCACTGGATGCGCCCCTCTAGATGTTGCAGCTGGGGCCAGATATGCGGCTGTCCCATGCTATGCCACTGGTAACAGGACGGTTGGACTGCTGGTATGTGTCCAGGTACATGGAAACCCGGGCACATGTGTCAAAACCCAGACCGTCCGGGTCAAAACCAGGCAGGTGGGAACCCTATCTCAGTGCTGTCAGTTAAAGCCAGTGATGAGGGAGCCGGGGGCGGGGCTGAGTCCCACTGTCTGTGTCAATGGACGCAGCAGTGGAGCTCAGGTGTGAGCATGCATGATTGCCCTCATGGGAAGGGGCTTCTCATGGGGGCACTGGACAGAAGCAAGGGGCCAGGAGCGCCAGCGGGGGACCAGAAAAGAGGAGATTTACGGTAGCTCTGTGCAATTCTATTGCACAGAGCAGGTAAGTATAGACATGTTTGTTATTTAAAAAAGAAAGTACCTTTGCAATCACTTTAAGTAACATGTATGGATCTTGCCCCTCCCCAGCCTGTGACTGTACAGTGAAAGGAGAAGCAGCAGACTGAACAACTCATCCTTTTGATATGTCCTCCTATCATAGGAACACTGTGGCAAAACTGATTGGCGTTGATTTACTAAAACTGGAGAGTGCAAAATCTGGTGCAGTTGTGCATGGTGGTCAGCTTCTAACTTCAGCTTGTTCAACCTGGTAATCTAGAAGGTTAACACACCTCCTGTATTAGGCTGCATTCACACCTGAGCATAGGGTCTTTGAGCGTTTTTCTAGCATTTTGTCATTTTTATTTATTTATTTATTTTTTTGGGGTGTTTATTTATTATTAATGTTATTACTAAGATTATTATTAATAATAATAAGGCATTTCATATATGTTTTTAAAGTGGGGTTCCACCCAAAAAAACAAACATATCTAAAAAATTCTAAAAAAAAAAACAAAAAAACATTTGGATATTTTTTTTTCCCCTGGGTGGAACTCCTCTTTAAGGTTAGGATAATTATTATTTATTTTTTTATTATTACATATTATTAGTTTGTTTTATTTATTTATGATGGTTTTTAGTTTTTTGTGTATTTATTTTACATTTATATATTCATACATTATTGCCATTGGCTATTGCCATGGGTAAAAAAACACGCCCAAAATGCACAAATCTGCACAATTTGAGCTACGTGGGGCTGGATCGAGGCTCACTGTCTGGATCACCAGATGAAAATAGAAGAAAAAAGAGCCTAAAAAGAATCACATCACATCAAAGAATTAGTAACCTGCAATATAATACATTTTTGCTTTTGGGTTTAATATGGCTTCGAAGTTAAACCCCAAGCAGATATAAACACAAACAATTTAATGTATAATTGTGTATTAAACTATAATCATTGAACATCTGTTTTATATACCAAAGATAAAAACCTGAAATCTGTATTTACGTCAGATCCTTACAATCCTCTGTACAGCGGAATGAGAGGGAGGAGCAGTATAGGAGGCAGAGCATTGTGCTCCGCCATCATGATAGATTCCTCCCCATTACATTAGAGTCTCCCCATCGCATCAGACCCCCCCCCCCCAATCACAGTAGAGTCTCCCCATTACATTAGAGTCTCCCCATCACATCAGAGCCCCCCCATAACATCAGAGCCCCCATCACATCAGAGTACCCCCATCACTTTAGAGCCTCCCCATCACATCAGAGCCTCCCCCATCACATTAGAGCATCAGAGCCTCCCCAACACATCAGAGCCTCCCCATCACATCAGAGCCTCCCCCATCACATTAGAGAATCAGAGCCTCCCCAACACATCAGAGTCTCCCCATCACATCAGAGTCACCCCGTCACATCAGAGTTTTCCCATAACATCATAGTCTCCCCGTCGCTCCATTACAGTAGAATGCCCCCTATCACATCAAAGTCCCCCATCGCATCAAAGTCTCATCATATCAGATTCTTATCATCACATCAGAGCCTCCTTATCACATCAGACTCTCTCCTTCACATCACAGTCTCCCCATCACATCAGAGCGCCCCACATCACATTAGAGTCCCCCCATCACATCAGAGCCCCCCTCCATCACATCAGCGTCTACCCATCACACCATAGTTCCTCCCATCACATCACAGCCCCCTCCCGCCATCACATCAGGGTCTCCCCATAACATTGGAGTCTCCCCACCACATCAGAGCCCCCCCCCGAAAACATCAGAGCCCCATCACATCAGAGTACCCCCATCACTTTAGAGCCTCCCCATCACATCAGAGCCTCCCCCATCACATTAGAGCATCAGAGCCTCCCCATCGCATCAGACTCTCCCCATCACATCAGGGTCTCCCCATAACATCAGAGTCTCCCCACCACATCAGAGCCCCATCACATCAGAGTACCCCCATCACTTTAGAGCCTTCCCATCACATCAGAGCCTCCCCCATCACATTAGAGCATCAGAGCCTCCCCATCACATCAGACTCTCCCCATCACATCAGAGCCTCCCCATCACATCAGAGCCTCCCCATCACATCAGAGCCTCCCCATCACATCAGACTCTCCCCATCACATCAGAGCCTCCCCATCACATCAGAGCCTCCCCATCACATCAGAGCCTCCCCATCACATCAGAGCCTCCCCATCACATCAGAGCCCCCCATCACATCAGAACCTCCCCATCACATCAGAGCCCCCCCCCCCCCATCACATCAGAGCCCCCTCCATCACATCAGAGCCTCCCTATCACATCAGAGCCCCCCCATCACATCAAAGTCTCCTCATAACATCAGAGCCCCCTCCTCATCACATCAGAGTCTCTTATCACTTCAGAGTCACCCCGTCACATCAGAGTTTTCCCATAACATCAGAGTCTCCCTATCTCTCCATTACAGTAGAATGCCCCCATCACATCAGAGTCCGCCATCGCATCAAAGTCTCATCACATTAGAGCCTCCTCATCACATCAGACTTTCTCCATCACATCACAGTCTCCCCATCACATTAGAGACCAACATCACATTGGACTCTCAGCATCACATCAGAGCATCAGAGCGCCCCCATCACATCAGAGTCCCCCCATCACATCAGAGCCCTCCTCCATCACATCAGAGTCTCCCCATCACACCAGAGTACGCCCCATCACATCAAGGTTTCCCCATGACATCAGAGCCTCACTATCACATCATACACTCTCCATCACCTCAGAGCCCCCCATCACACCAGAGTCCCCCATCACATCAGTCTTCTCATCACATCAGGGCCTTCCCATCACAGAGCCCCACAATCACCCAGTCCCACTTGTCACATGCCCTGATCTAAGGCACACTGGGTACACCCAAACTCAAATGACACCCTGGTTGAGAAACACTTTACTAGACAGACAGACACTACTGTATGCAACTCTAATAATGTAATGTCTGCCTAGGTTTTAGCTCCCATGAAGATATTTGATTTTTTCTTTCCCCTTGCAAAAAAAAGGTACATTAGACTGAAAATAGTAATATGATTTTGTAATCCTGACATGCTCAACTGATTCATGCAAAGAGTGAATTTTCATAATTAGTTCATTTTAAAGTGGGGAGCAGATGCCCTTTAACACCTGTCAGGAAATGAGACATTTTATCAGAACTTAAAGTTTCCACTGTACAAACATTTATCAGTTTATCTTCAAAACATTTGCATATTTGTAATCAAGAATCCCTTCTAGAGAATTAAAGTATTGCAAGTAATCAGTAATCAAGTTCTTATAAAGGATGTGACATCAAGTAAGAAGAAGAAAGTCACAAATGGAATGTAATAATTTCAGACGTAATCTTGCCGTTTTAAACAATTTTCTAGATTTTATTGTAGATACAGTGAATCCGGAAGGTATTCACATAGCTTTACTTTTTCCACATTTTGTTATGTTACAGCCTTATTCCAAAATGGATTCATTTCATTATTTTCCTCAAAATTCTACAAACAATACCCCATAATGACAATGTGAAAGAAATTTGTTTGAAATCTTTGCAAATTTATTAAAAATAAAAAAACAAATAATCCCATGTACAACCTGGAAGCGTTCTGTACACAGACGGAGTACAGAACGCCACCCTGAAAAGTAATTTTCTGCTTGTGCAATTGGCTAACATTTCCCAGAGGTCTGCACTCTGCACTAAGATACAAATCAAATTTTGGGCATCCCCTGCAACAAAAAATGTAATTTTTGGTGTGATACTCTCAAAGGGAAATCACGTGTAGAGGGAAGCAAACCCTGCCACTTTCCTTATTAAAGTCCTGCAGGTGCAGCAGCTGATTAATAATTATAAAACCACTTCCATACAGATTCACTCTGCACATGGATCTTAGGCTCAAACCCCACCAGCCTAGCCTCTCAGCGGTCTCTCAGCCTGGAGAGCCTCTTTCCTTTTCTCGGCACTAAAACAGCTCGCTTTCTTAGGCAGTTTAATAAAAAAAATCATTTTTTAACTCCTCCTGCTGCCCAGGACACACTGCAATCTGTACTTGAGAAAGTCAATTCTTGTATTACACGGCTGCCATTTTGGACTACAGTCCCCAGGATTCCAAGCACCCTGCACTGAAGTCTATGGGGTTGCTTAGCTTTAGCTCTCCCCCCTGTTGGCCAGAGGGAAATGGTGCAGCATAATATCAGTATCTCAGTAGAAAGTGAAAGTGAGGTAGCCTCCCTGGCAGTATGGTTATGTCAGATTTTTGCGTCTCAACGCGGTACAATTATTTTGCATAGAAATTTAACATTTTATATTGAAAGCCTGTAATTCTTAGCAATAACACACTTAAATCTGTCCACCAAGAGTCTAGTAGATATCCCGGGTATGATAAAGTTTGAAACACAAAATCATAAATTATAATATAATAAATAAATATAAATAATTATAAAAAAATAATAATATAATAAAATACATTTCCCCATGATTCACTATCGCTCAATTCTGCAAGTGTTCTAATTTATTATCGCTGTTTTCTAGCTGGTCTAAAACCAGTTTTGACGTAAAGGGACACTTTTTGGTTGCTATGGACAATCTCAAGTTTCCCGGCAGAAAGGACAGTATTTATAATATAAAACTGCATGCAGGGCATTGGACAAAGCACTAGGGACAAAAGGGATGTGAAATAATTTCATACAGTAATGTAATCTGTAAGATTACAGTGTACTGTATGTATTATGATTTTTCACTTTTTTGAATTTCCTGCCGGGCTCCGCCACCGTGTGTCGCGACACTTAGAGGGAACGGAGCCCGGCACAGAGAGTCTTCGGACAGAGGACAGAGCCCACGGACACTGCGGGGGGACATCGCAGGATCCTGGGGACAAGGCAAGTATACCGCACCAGGATCCTGCAATGCAACCCCGAGTGTAGCTCGGGGTCACCGCTAATGGTGCTGAAATTTAACCCCGAGCCACACTCGGGAAAACCACCAGGGAGGTTAACAGTAAAGGGGGGAAATGTCTCCTCAATGTTTCTGTAGTCTAGCACCTGGCTACATTAGTAAGACCTCATCTAGAATATGCAGTTCAGTTTTGGGCACCAATTCACAAAAAGGATATCAGGGAACTGGAGAAAGTGCAGAGAAGGGCAACCAAACTGATAAGCAGCATGGAGGAGCTCAGCTATGAGGAAAGATTAGAGGAACTGAATTTATTCTCTCTTGAAATGATACTGTTTAATTTACATTGTGCCGTTTATTTCTCTATGTGGATGATGACACTATGATAATTTAAATAAAAAAACATCTAAGTGTCAGGGCTGGGCTCAGTCCTTCCTTCTTAAAGCTGGCCGCTCTGCTGTCGGCTAATTGCCAGCTCCTTTCTCTCCACAGTGACTCACCTGTTGATGATATCCTGCTCGTCAGTCCTGCCTACTTAAGTCATCCAGCCCAGATGATCTCTGCCTTCACCTTGGTCACATCTATAGAGACGCTCTCCTGTGTTCCTGTTAAAGACTTGCTTGGCTGACATTCTTTCTGGTTCCAGATCCTGCTTGCTGTTCTACTACGCTCATCTCTGGCTACCTGACGTTTTGGCTTGTCTGACTATCCGTTCCGGTTCCTGAACTCTGGTTATGTTTTGACCATGTTTAGTCTATTTACCTTATTATTATTATTAAACAAGTGTGATTTAACTGTACTTCTGTCTCAGTCTGATTCATGGTTTCTGACACTAAGGGGTTGATTTACTAAAGGCAAATCTACTTTGCACTACAAGTGCCCTGCAAGGGCACTTGGAAGTGCAGTCGCTTTAGATCTGAGGGGAAGATCTGAAATGAGGGGAAGCTCTGCTGATTTTATCATCCAATCGTGTAGAAGCAAAAATGCTGTTTTTTTTATTTTCCTTGCATGTCCCCCTCAGATCTACAGCAACTGCACTTCAAAGTGCCCTTGCAGTGCACTTGTAGTGCAAAGTGGATTTGCCTTTAGTAAATCAACCCCTAAGTACCTTTTTCCTAACTAATATACAGTTGTCACCTGACCCAGCACTCTCCCAGCCTGCAGGAGGAGCTTCTAGTCCTCTGCTGCTGGTCACATGTTTAAAAAGAAACAAACAAACAAAAAAAATAGGCTTTGGAATACAGAGAAAAAAGAAATAAATAATATCAATAAACTGTTTTAAATTGTCATACAAATTATATAGTTGAAATCAAATCTTTATTATTTTGTGGAAATAACATGGCGTGGGTTGATTTCTGCCAGTCAAAGGCTGTGTCACGACCCTCCTGCCTGTGTCTTAGAATAAGAGGGAGGTGAAGCCACTATTAATCTACATGTAATATCCCACCCCCATTGTGTTAAGATGGTTAGTGGGTATGGAGGAGGGAGGGAGTGGGCTGTCATTTACCACTGTGTATACACCCACATGTGTGACTCTGTAGTCACATGGGCTGCTAAGATGTGATGGGGAGGAAATGCTCAGCATAGAAACTCACAGAAAACTGAGCATGTGGAGAGTTGCCACCACAGCTGCAAAATCCCTAGCTGAATTGGGGACATGGACAGGAGGTGGAGATAGAGAGCCGCAGGATCAACCAGGTTTTTTCACAGAATACAGAAAACAAATCTCATAGTGACTGAATGAGTATGAACAGCATGTAATACACCATTTATTGAGAGTTTATTTATGATGTGGTTTTAGTGACACTTTAAGAAGAGGGGGGATATGATCACCCTAAATACATAAGTGGTCCATATACTGCATGCAGAGTTATTCAATTTCAGTTCATTATTACAAAAGACAACTCTTTACACAAAATACAACTGGATACTAACATTTTTTAATGTAATAACACCAGGGGGGTTTTGATCTAGGAGTATCCAATTGCCTCCTGAGAGAATCTCCCCTTTTGGGGAAAATTGGATCATGCTTTTTGTTTTTGTTGGCTTCCTCTGGATCACCTGTGGGTATAGGATTGTGTATATGGAGGTTTTCTACATATTTATTTATGTTGGTTGAACTAGATGCTTAACTATGTAATTATGAATTGGAGGGTTAAAATGTATTTACTACACTCTGCAATAAATGCATACATCCCCGTGTTTTATAAAGTACAAAAAATATATGTGTTCCTCCTGACAGAAGTGCAGTAAGCTCCTAACTTCCTGTACTAAGGTGACAACGCTGCTTCTGCTTCACTAAAATTAAAATCGGTGTTTGATAAGATGGCAACTAGGTACTGGATATAGTTCTTCATCAGTGGAAAAGAGAAATTAATCGGTGCTAATGGCTTGGGTTTGGTTACTCTTCCACAGAACAGGTGTGGTTCATCCTCATGTACAAAAGCCAAAAAGAGTGCCAAGACAACATCTTATGCCGCCTACACACGACCGGTTTTGCCGTCGGAATAAACTCCGAAGATTTCTCTGACGGAACTCCGACGGAATTCCATTCAAGCGGTCTTGCCTACACACGGTCAAACCAAAGTCCGACTAAAGTCCAACCGTCCAGAACGCGGTGACGTAGAGCACATACGACGGGACTAGAAAAAAGGAAGTTCAATAGCCAGTAGCCAATAGCTTCCGTCTCGTACTTGTTTCAGAGCATGCGTCGTTTTTGGTCCGTCGGAACAGCATACAGACGAGCGGTTTTCCCAATAGGAATTGGTTCTGTCGGAAATATTTAGAACATGTTCTATTTCTAGGTCCGTCAGAATTTTCAAAAAAAAAAAGTCAGATGAGGCACACACACGATCAGAATATACGATGAAAAGCTCCCGTCAGACTTTTTCTATCGGACATTCCACTCGTGTGTACGCGGCTTTAGAAATCCAGAGATTTGTCTTGATTCCACAAGAAACCAATGGGCACCCAGTGCATTTCAAGGCCAAAACCATTCAGGTGTACAAAAAAATATTGAAGAAACAGCTGCTATGAAATCTCAAGCAGTGTTATCAGCCCTGCCTCAGTTCTCCCTTGTTGGATTACAAAACACTTCCCCTTATGTTAGGGAGATCAGGGGTTTGGTATTAGAGCCTAATGCCCCATACACATGGTCGGATTTTCCGACAGAAAATGTTCGATGGGAGCTTGTTGTCGCAAATTCCGACCGTGTGTAGGCTCCATCGGACATTTTCCATCGGAATTTCCGTCACACAAAATTTGAGATCTGGATCTCAAATTTTCCGACAACAAAATCCATTCTCGTAAATTCCGATCGTGTGTAGACAATTCCGTCGCACAAAGTTCCACGCATGCTCAGAATCAAGTACAAGACTGAAGCGCTCGGTCTGGTAAAACTAGCGTTCGTAATGGAGATAGCACATTCATCACGCTGCAATTTTTAAAATCTTTTAATGAAGCATATTTTCTTCTTCTTTAGAATGTTAGAATAATGAAGTTGTTTTGCTGCTGATATTCACACAGAGTTCTGAAAAAATGATTTCTTTATTATGTCTCGTGATCTCCTGAATATTTTGTTTTTTTGTCTCGTCAGATCTCCATAATAATGTACTTAATTTTTATTTACAGTGGTTTTTTTTTTTTTTTTTTTTATCAAAATCTTGTTTTGTTTTTTTTCTAGTGCTCTCCATAATATTGTTTTTCGTTTTGTGTGTCAAGTTACCACAACCCCATTATTATCTTGTATTTTTTTAACCTCAAGGAGGTTGGTTTGTGTTGGTGTCCCTTGTTAATTTGACATTGTATTTTGGAAATGTACCTGCCTACTCACAAACAAACTGTCCTTTTTGAAGTAAAACACATAGGCAAGTATTTGAGAATACAAAATAGCCATTTATTATGGGTCATAATAAAATAAAGAGGAAGGCAATGCTGGAGAAACTGGGGAAATTGGCGAAGCCTTTGTACCCCGGGGCACATATCAACTATTTTACACCAAAATTGGTAGCCTGAGGAGTCGATGTAATAGTGAGCACAATCCGGTCCCAGACTACAAGAGATCAGGAACAGCAGCAGATGACATATATGTCCCCAGGCTGTGGTCATACAACAGCCTGCGTCTTTTGTCAGACCAGACTGAACCCAGGCCATCACTTTCTTGTCTTACTTCCCCTCTTCCTTCCCCGCTTGCTTCCAGGCTGTGGCTGTGGTGTTGGAGGTGTGGCAGGAGGTGGAGGAGGAGGAGGATGGTCCAACTCACAGAGGTGTGTTTGGTTATGATTTGGCCCCTCAACCCCTTATTTAGGGTCATATACACAATTTCCTCACACAAGAGGTGTTGGCCCACCTCCATTTTGCTGGCAGTCATGCAGGCAAAGGCCTCTTAAAGAGTGGTGGTGGCTCTGAGGGCCGCCTTAGCCTCCCGAAACAGCCAAAGCTCTGCCTCCTGCACATTACTCCCCTTCCTGGGCCTTTTGGTTGGAAGGCGGAGGGGAGGGACCTGGCATTCTGTCAGGCTACTACTAGTCCCGGCCACCTCCTGGCTGCCACTTACCCCCGCCACCTCCTGGCTGCCACATTCCACGCCCTCCTCCTGGCTGAGGCTTTCCTGTGTATGAAAAAATAACATAGTTTTAGTTTTTTGTTCATCAATCACACACAATTTTCAGCTCATGACTGTTGCAAATGGAATGTTAACAAATAGAAAAGACTATCATTCTGACCCTAGCATTTTTCCTTCTTGTCCCAAACATTTTTGGCCACTACTGTCTATTGATATGTAAAACACTTTATTAAAACCGGCAATTAGTGATCAATAATAACATCTAGTTAACATCATTAATTTTACGACCACAAATATGTTGAACAATGCTATACCTGACTCAAGCCGGGCTCCTCCACTTCTTCTTTCTGGCTGGAAGGCCCAGGTTGGACGTCATAAGCCTCAGCTGGGGTGGAAGGAAGCATGGAAGGAAGAGTGGAAGGAAGGGTTGAGAGAGATTGCCTGACTTCAGTCTGGTCTGTCAGAAAACGCAGTCTGTCATAGTACCACAGCCTGGGGACATAAATGGCATCTGCTGCTGCTCCTGATCTCATGGATTCCTGGACCTTATTATGCTCCCCATTATAAGTGCTCCTCAGGTCACCAATTTTTGCTTTTAAATAGGTGATGTTTGCCGTGGGGACCACCGGCTTCACCAACTCCAGCAGTTTCTCCAGCGCTGCCTGCCTCTTTTGTTTATGATTATAATGTGGATGTTTCACCTGCCACAGACAGGGCAGCTCCCTGTACTTGTCTATGAATATGGGGAGGAAGTTTTTGATATTGAAGCCATCCATTTTCTCTGCAAGACACAACACAAGACAAACCTTAATGTCAGGCTAAACTCTCCTAATCTTGTCCCAATATAGGCCTCAGTCTATAAGCAGTATAGACCACTGAAGCCCCAAGTTCTAATTGTACCTCCTTCTAACGATCGGCGCTTCCGATACTCCTTCCTCCGCTCACAGAACGTACGTACAACGCACGCGTGTTACGCTTTATATACAGTACACTGCGCATGCGTGAAACTCCTCCCGCCCCTGACCTTCTTTTTAGTCTATACTCCACCCCTTCTCTTTCTGCGCAGTGGGGAGAGCACATGGTGGAGAAAGAGCAAGTGCATGCAGACAGCAGCAGCAACGACGAAAGCCCAGAGCCACAAACGTCCCGATCCCGGAGGAGATTTAAGGCCTCAAATATGTCATTTGTAGAGATGGTGGAGATGGTGGACATCTTGAAGAGGGCCGACTATGATGGGAAGTATGGACCTTACCCAAACCCAAATGTGAGAAAGGCCAAGATCATGACTAAAGTTGTGAAGAGTCTGCGCCAGAATTTTGGGGTACGGCGATCCAAGGATCAACTGAAGAAAGGCTGGTCAGACCTGAAATTGAGGGAGCATGATCAGTATAGAAGGATCAAGAGAGTTCTTCAAAAAAGTAAGTTGTTGTGTGTTCCTATTATTATTATTTACTTGCATGCTGCTCCATGTGCTTTTCTTTACTGTCGTACAGATTAAAATGGCAACTTTCAGGTTCGTGGGCACAGTAAACGTTCGTAGTAAACATTGTTCGTTCTACCACTAATACAATGTTTTTGGAAGATGCAGGTTAAGTACATTCGTTCAGGCCTATTTGGATTAAAATAAGTTTAGTACATTGTTGTCTAGATGGGTTTGTAACTAGAACGAAATGTAAACTTGATTCAGTGTAAGGAGAGGACACTCAGCAGCTGTTTACACATCTGGACGCAGGAGCACTAGTGTGGGACACCAGAACAAACTTTTTAGGGTGCCCCACACAGATGCTACAGTGGATACTAGGGGTGTCTCCATGTGAAAATTGTACAAAAAAGGAAAGTATTCCAGCTTTAGAAAGGGAGAATAAAATGTCTTGAGCTTGGAACTCTGCCCAAAAAGACAATTGTATGACACTTCCAACCAATGTTTCATATTCCTATTTCTGGAATCAAATATCTGTGTGCTAAGTATACCTTTTTTTTATTCACATAGGGGAGAAAAAACTTGTGACATCTGAGGACACCAGGGCCCCACAACCTCCTAAAGAAGGGGAAATACTACTAACACAACTAGAGGATGTGGAGGAAGGATAAGTTTTGGAAGTTTGCGAAATTGTGACCACAACAGGTGAGTGTCTTAGACCACAGCTTCAGGTAATAGATGTATGCCTGCATATTTGTAATACATGGTGTTTTTTTTTTTTATTTAGCCTCCCTGGCGGTTTGATTATTTCGGATTTTAGGTGCTGAAAGAGGTACAATTATTTTGCATGGAAATTTGGCGTTTTATATTGTAGGTCTGTAATTCTTAACAAAAACACACTTATATCTGTCCACCAAGAGTCTAGTAGATATCCCGGATATGATGAAGTTTGAAACACAAAAACATAAATTATAATATAATAAATAAATATAAATAATTAAAAAATAATAAAAATAAAAAAAAATTCCCCACGATTCACTATCGCTCAATTCTGCAAGTGTTCTAATTTACTATCGCTGTTTTCTAGCTGATCTAAAGCCACTTTTGACGTAAAGGGACACATTTTGGTTGCTATGGACAATCTCCAGTTTCCAGGCAGAAAGAACAGTATATATAATATAAAACTGCATGCAGGGCATTGGACAAAGCACTGGGGACAAAAGGGATGTGAAATAAGTTCATACAGTACTGTAATCTGTAAGATTACAGTACTGTATGTGTTATGATTTTTACTTTTTTTTTAATTTGCTGCCAGGCTCCGCCCCCGTGTGTCGCAATGCTCGCAGGGAACGGAGCCTGGGACAGAGGCTTCGGAGGAGACAGAGCCCGCAGACACAGCGCAGGATCCTGGGGACAAGGTAAGTACAGCGCACCAGGATCCTGCAATGTAATCCTGAGGTTGGCTTGGGGTTACCGCTAATGGTGCAGAAATTTAACCCCGAGCCACACTCGGGAAAACCGTCAGGGAGGCTACGGTGATGTGGATGTTGTGGAAAAGAAACTCATTTCACAAGTGCAAGTGCACAGATCCTCATTGGGGAGATCAATCATGGTCTGCAATCGTGTTTTAGAGAAGATCAAGGAAGACATCAATGATGTTGAAAAAAGACTAAAAACATCATTGATGTTTTAGGCCGAATCTAAAAAAAAACACAAAGTCTTAATTTTTTTGAAATTTTATCACCAATTTTTTAAGTATCTTGAAAGCCAAATTTTGAAGATGCATACAGTGTGTCAACTTGTGCTATCTGCCATCATGGAATATCAATGCACGCGTTTGGTGGGTGCAACCCCTTCCTCGCAACTAAAGTAGCTGAGAGGAAGGGGTTGCACCCCCGAAACACATCCATTGATCCCCTATGATGGGAGCAAGCACGTGTTGACATTAGGCATGGGATCAGGAGGGAAATCTCAATTTGTGTGCATCTTCAAAATTTGGCTTTCACCCCATCTGATGAAGGCAAGATCAACAACGTTTAGACATACTAATGTCTGATCTTGCCTTCATTTTTTCAAAGTTGAACTTTGTAAGTTCCTGAGTTGGGTATTGTTTTATGGTTTTAAACATGCCTATTTAACACAAAAAAGGCTATTTGTACTGTCTATACCAAAAATGTTATTCCTAAAATATGTTGGTTTGTTCAAAAACCCTTTTCTAACGCACATGTGAATATGCACAGAGGAAAAATTTTAAGACTCAACAATGCGTGGCTTCTTCTTTCAATGCTCAATAGCAGTTTTTGGAGTAAGTTGTTGTTTACAGTAACAATGGGGGTTATTTCCTAAAGGCAAATTCACTTTGCACTCCAAATGCACTTTTGCAGTGCACTTGGAGTGCAAAGTGATTTTTCCTTTAGTAAATAACTCCTACAGTGCTTTATAATTTGCCACAATCATTCCATTTTCGTGACTCCCCAAAATTCATTCATGGTGCTGAAAATGATTAATCTTTTTATCATGAATGCATTACATACATTAACAACAAAAACAAGGTGTGTGTGTAGCAGACCCACAACATAATATTTTGCAGAAGAAGAGATTGTCACCTCATGTATCAAATAAATTACATTTGCACTATTGAAGAAAATTGCCAAAAAAAAAGGCCATTGGAGAACCTAGGAGACAGATAAAAGAAACACAAGCAGTAAATCAAATGAAATATGAGTTCAGTTTATACCAAAAATATTTATTTGAGAAAAGTTTCACACATTGTCTGGCATATCAATGGCCCCCCTACCCGCAAAGTACTCGAGATATTTCTGTCTAACTTCGCTGGCACTTTGGGGGGGCAAGCCAGGATGGGCAGGTTCAAGTGTGGTCAAGGTAACTGGATTTGGAACACCGGCCTCAGTCCCAACTGAGGCCACATAGTTTATAGCATTTTTCCGTAGGAAATTGTAGAGAATGCAACAGGCATGGACAATATGATTCAGTTTATATTCCGCCATATGAATCGCTGTCAGAAATAGGCGGAACCGGCTGGCCATTATTCCAAAGGCATTTTCAACCACTCTTCTGGCTCTGGCCAGCCGGTAATTAAAAACCTGCTGGTCCGGGGTGAGTCCCGTCGAGAACTTGATGTTCTGCAGACTTCTCCCTGTCGCCAAGTACCGCAACATGGCGACTAGTCTCTGTTCGGGAGTGATGGCTTGCCGCATGCAGGTGTCCTGCTTCATAATATAAGAGGACAGCAAAGCCAACAGACAGTGAAAAACGGGGTCTGTTTTTCACCGGGTCCGCCCCTGCACAGCACAAATTCTACGACGAGTATGTAACCGAAACATGGCTTCAAAACGGTTGGCTAGTCAGAACGAACTAACAGGACGCACGGAAAAACAGAAAGGCCTGAGACGAGCGAGCTGAAAATGAGAAATGAGCGGACAAGAACGCACTACAAAATCAAATACGTACTATAAAATACGCACTGAAAAACAAATGTGAACTGACTACACACACTGAAAACCAGATACGAACCCACAAGCACAAACTGAAGAGCAGTAACGATCTGAAAAGCACGAGGCTGAAAAGCGCAAATCGTCTCACACCAAACTTCTACTAACATGAGATTAGCAGAAGGAGCCCAAAGGGTGGCGCACTGGCTATTGAACTTCCCTTTTCTAGTGCCGTCGTACGTGTTGTACGTCACTGCGTTCTGGACGTTCAGAATTTACGACAAGATTTGTGTGACCGTGTGTATGCAAGACAAGTTTGAGCCAACATCCGTCGGAAAAAATTGATGGATTTTGTTGTTGGAATGTCCGATCGTGTGTATGCGGCATAAGAGGGCGTTTCAAGAGCCAACAAATTAGACATGTGCACTGACGGAAAAATTCAATATCATCACGTTCCATTCGTATAGATGCGGTATTCATTATTTCGATAATTCGGAGATTCTGAAAAATTCCAATTCGTTGCCTTCCATTCGTATAGATGCGGTATATGTTATTTCGATAATTCGTAACTTCGGATAAATTCGTATTCGTTATGTTCACTAACAGTTAGCCAAATTCCAATACCTAGAATTTAATAGTTTACAACTATTATTATAGTTATTATTATTATTTATTATTAATAAATAATAATATTTTAAAAAAAACTATAATAATGGTTAATAAACGTAACAATTTAACTACTTCTGGACCGCCCACCACACATACTGTGGCAGGGCAGCCCGGCTGCACGAAAAAACGTACCTGTATGTTGTTTGCACTTTCTGGCCTTGGGCCGCGTGCGCACCCCGCTGGCGACCCGCTCCCACTGTGATTGGACACAGCAGGAGCCAATCAGCGGGTCCAGCGGCTCCAATGGCAGCCGACCACCCACGATCATTCGGGGGGAATGACAGAACGACTGTCTGCCTATGTAAACAAGGCAGACCGTCGTTCCGTCACAGAGGAAGAGAGAGAGATCTGTGATTACTACTAATCAGGAACTCCAATCTCTTTCTTTGCCTAGTGTCAGCATCCCCCACACAGTTAGAAAGCACACATAGGGAACACGTTTAACCCTTTCGAATGCCCCCGATGTTACCTTGCTCAGCCAGTGTCATTTAAACAGTGACAGTGCATTTTTTTAGCACTGATCATTGTATTGGTGTCACTGGTCCCCAAAAGGGTCACTTAGTGTCCAATTTGTTCGCCGCAATGTTGCAGTCCCATTAAAAATTGCTGATCGCCGCCATTACTAGTAAAAAAAAAAAATCTATGCCATAGTTTGTAGACACAATAACTTTTCGCAAACCAATCAATATAGGTTAATTGGCATTTTTTTTACCAAAAATATGTAGTAGAATGCAAGTTGTTCTATTAATTAATTAATTCATGAAGAAATTAGATTTTTTACGTATTTTTATTGGATATGTTTTATAGGAGAAAGTAAAAAATTTAGTTTTTTTTCAAAATTGTTGCTCTTTTTTTGTTTATAGCGCAAAATATAAAAACTGCAGAGGTGATCAAATACCACCAAAAGAAAGCTCTATTTGTTTGAAAAAAAAGGACATCAATTTTGTTTGGGTACAACGTTGCACGACCGTGTAATTGTCAGTTAAAGTAACACAGTGCCATATTGCAAAAAATGGCCTGGTCATTAAGGGGGTAAATCCTTCCAGGGCTGAAGTGGTTAATTATAATAGAATGTTCTTTCGGATTTTTGAATTTTCGTTCTTTTTTTCAGATTTTCTTTCTTTTTGAAATTTCAGACTTTCGTTCTTATTTTCGGATTTTTGAATTTTGGGATTTTCGTTCTTTCGGATTTTCACTCTTTTGACTTTTCGGATTTTCGCATTTTTGGATTTTTGAATTTTGGAATTTTTGTTCTTTCGAATTTTTGTTCTTTTAGAAAATTTGTTAAACGGACTTTCGTTGATTTGGATGTTTCCGAATTAACGAATATGCCAAATTTTAACGAGAAACTAATTCGGAACAAAATGAATTGCACGTGTCTACAACAAATCAGGGCTTCAAAAAAATTTAAAATGGAAGTAACAGCTATGAACAGTATTGATATATGGAAAACACTGAGCACACACCTTAACAGTGAAAAGTGGTGAAAATCAGCAGTGCTAACAGGGGCGTAACTACCCCATAGCGACCCATGCGGGCGCTATGGGTCCCGCAGCCAAGTGGGGCCCAGTGAGGATGAGAGCACCGCCGGCACAGTCTCCCAGCCAGGGGAAGAGAGAAGAGAGGAAGAGGCAAGCTGTGACCTGTGCCCAATACAGCGTTGCCTCTGCCCAATACAGCCTGGTCTGCCTGTGCCCCATACAGCCTCACCTGTGCAGAGGAAGAGACAAGCCACTCGGATCAATAGAGAGCTGAATTGCCCAATGTAATAGCTTTCATTAGAACTTCCAGTGTTCACGGGGCTCACGTCACATAGCTCCACCTCTTGGCCCGGAGCCTTTGATAGACAGAACGCCAATCCAATGCGGGACATGTGACGTCATCAAAGGTGTCAGGTCAAGAAGTGAGGCTATGTGACGATGAGCCCCGGGAAGACGGGAAATTCAAATGAAAGCTATTACAGCGGGCAATCCCGCTCTCTGCTGATCCAGTTGGCTTGCCTCTTCCTCTGCACAGGTGAGGCTGTATGGGGCACAGGCAGACCAGGCTGTATTGGGCACAGGCAATGCTGTATTGGGCACAGGTCATGCTGCATTGGGCACAGGTCATGCTGTAGGGGGCACAGGTCACGCTGTATGGGGCACAGGTCACGCTGTATGGGGCACAGGTCACGCTGTATGGGGCACAGGTCATGCTGCATTGGGCACAGGTTATGCTGCATTAGGCACAGGCCATGCTGCATTGGGCACAGGCCATGCTGCATTGGGCACAGGTCATGCTGTATGGGGCACAGGTCATGCTGTATGGGGCACAGGTCACATTGTATGGGGCACAGGTCACGCTGCATTGGGCACAGGTCACGCTGCATTGGGCACAGGTCACGCTGCATTGGGCACAGGTCATGCTGTATGGGGCACAGGTCACGCTGTATGGGGCACAGGTCACGATGCATTGGGCACAGGTCACGCTGCATTGGACACAGGTCACACTGTATGGGGCACAGGTCACGCTGTATGGGGCACAGGTCACGCTGCATTGGGCACAGGTCACGCTGCATTGGGCACAGGTCACGCTGCATTGGGCACAGGTCACGCTGCATTGGTCGCAGGTCACGCTGCATTGGTCGCAGGTCATGCTGCATTGGTCGCAGGTCACGCTGCATTGGGCACAGGTCACGCTGCATTGGGCACAGGTCACGCTGCATTGGGCACAGGTCACGCTGCATTGGGCACAGGTCACGCTGCATGGGGCACAGGTCACGCTGCATGGGGCACAGGTCACGCTGCATGGGGCACAGGTCACGCTGCATGGGGCACAGGTCACGCTGTATGGGACACAGGTCACGCAGTATGGGACACAGGTCACGCTGCATTGGGCACAGGTCACGCTGTATGGGGCACAGGTCAGGCTGCATTGTGCACAGGTCACGCTGCATTGGGCACAGGTCACGCTATATGTGGCACAGGTCACGCTGCATTGACACTAGGGCAGCTGTGGGAGGGGGGGCTGTTTGCAGGGGGGCCCCATACAACATTTTGCTATGGGGCCCTGCTATTTCTAGTTACGCCCCTGGATGGTCCAATCATGTCCGCCTGAAAAACTGACAGGCGGACCTGATCAGACAGCCTATGTGAAAGGGGCCAAAAGGATATGGACACTTTCAGAGAGAGTGGATGTATCCTGTTTTCCCCTTCAACCTGACCTGATAGTCCCTTTCCCCTCAGAGATGCATACTTACCTCTATTCAACAGCCATAGCGTCCAGGGCTTGTTTAAATTATGTGCAGTGGAGTCCTCTGTCTCCTGGCCACATCTGTGTAGTAGAGCTCCATAGAAGTTCTCACTTTGGGAGATTTCATCAAACTTCCTGTTGTGTCTCTGGAAAAGGAAATTAAGGGAAATTTCCCCAATAGTGGGCAGACAGCGAATATAAACAATGTTTATTCACCTTTCCCTACCCTATCCAAGCCTGAAAAAAAAATGTTAGCTATATACACACTTTAAAGGTGAACACTGAGGGTGAGCAAATATTGTCCAAATACAAGAGTCATGTGTATTCTTACTGGAATCTTGGTGTGCTTTGTGTATTTTTTCCAGTGCAGTAATCCAGTGTGAGACCTTACCTCTGTACAGAAGCTTCCTGAAATAAAGACCGGTCACCGCTGCTCTTTCTCCTTGTATGGTGACTGGTCTTGTCTCCGCCCCTTCTGTAGTTTTCATCAGGCAGACTGTAGTAGGTGGGGCCTACTGAGTTCCTCCCACAGCTCTGCTCTGTGCACAGGCTATGTACAGCACAGTGATGATGTCACTGCTACTTTTACGAGGTAATATCTGAGCTTGCATAGGCATTTGCTGCAAACAAAGTAAGATTATGTAGCAGTACCCCCGTAGGGGCTGCTGGTGATTGTGCTCCGTCTCCCACTCTGCACAGCCAGGCACATGAATTTCCAGACACACTTCAGTCAAGAAACAGTCTTTGTACTTTGTTTTTTTGTTTTGTTTTATTAGGGGAATAGAGTACATATGGGATATCCACTTGATTGAAGATAGGAAATTTAGGGACTAAACTATATACACCTCTGGTATATGCAACGTCTTTTCTTCACCTCCAGGACATACACTTGCTTGCAGGCTATCACTCCCAGGACCAGTCAGCATTGATGTGGGGACCTGACACTGACTCTGTCAGGCCCAAAGCAAATGCCCTTTGCAGGCAGAGATTGCGGGCCCCTATGTTGTAGCAAATTTAGGTAGTCCTTAGTGCCCAGCTGTCCCCCATGTGGCTACTGCTCCCAGTACCACCTCTTTAGGCCTGCCAGCCTTCCTGGCTGCAGCTGCCTCTTTTCACTACCCAAGCCACCACAGTCCCCCTGACTGGCTCTGCACCCATCTCAGACTACTCCATCCCAGTCCTCTCAGGCGTGCCCCCCCCAGTCATCCTGACTGTGTGCCATTCACCAGCCCTCTAGGCTGTTCCTTGTTCCTTTTGGAGACTTGCCAGGTAGTGTTCTCCCACTCTCCTCCTTGCTCCCGTGCCTTCTGTCCAGGACACCTCTGTGGTTTTTGGAAGGTCCCGTCCGCACCCGAGCCCAGGCCCAAGGTCACCCCCCCCAGACTGGGGAGCTCCCTCAAAGGCCACGACAGCCTAATATAAGCAGCACAGTGGTGTAGTGGTTAGCACTTTTGCCTAGCAGTAAAAAGGTTTGCTGGTTCGAATCCCAACCACAACACCACCTGCCTGGAGTTTGCATGTTCTCCCTGTGCCTGCGTGGGTTTCCTCTGGTTACTGCTGTTTCCTCCCACACTCCAAAGACATGCTGGTAGGTTAAATGGATCCTGTCTAAATTGGCCATAGTATGTATGAATATGAGTTAGGGACCTTAGATTGTAAGCTCCTTGAGGGTAGGGACTGATGTGAATGTATAACATATCTGTAAAGCATTGTGTAGATTGACAGTGCTATATACAGTAAGTACCTGAAATAAATAAATAATAACACTCCATCTCCAGCTTTCACCCAAACACAACTCACCCCCAGCTGGACCGACCCTGAGTATTTTTAGGGGGCCTGGTCAGGGCCCTCAAAAAACTCCAGGCTTACATCTTACTTCCCCTCCCATTATTCTAGAAGGTACCAGAACATTCGAGAAGTAGGGGGGAGGTCTCAGTGAGGCTGTGAGTCATTCAGCTCGCCCTGGATTTCTGTCCAGCCCAGGACAAAAACATAGACAGCTTTGGCTTGCCAGCCAAGCCTGCAGAAATGTACCTACACTTACAAAAAAAAAAGAACTATCTACATTTCTAGCACTAGAGGGTGTTGCGGAATATATTAAAATGAAAGTTTTTGTGCCTGAAGTTCAGCTTTAGGAAGAAAATGTTGTAAATTTAAAGCGGAACTTAAGTAATTTTTTCAACTTTCCATCTATTAAATCTTCTGCCTTTTGTTGTTTTAAGTTTGGATAGTAAAACATTTTTTTTTCTGCCAGTAAATACCTTATACAGCCCACTTCCTGTTTCTTGTCTGGTCATTAGCCTAGGCTTATGTCATCATGCACAGTTCGCACTCTCGTGATAGTTTGCCAGGAAGGGAGGGGGATGAGTCATAAGAGGGCCATAAATGAGAGCTGCAGAGCTGCAGGTGTGCCTCTATGTGTCTGTGTAAATCCAGAAAGTAAACAGGCAGAAGTTTCAGCTGCCCACAGTTAAAATGGCTGCAGCCAGACTCAGTGGAGGGAGATTTCTGCAGCATATTTGGCAAGTACAGAATCACAGTATATATAAAATAGTATGCAAAGTGGTTAGAGGGAAGTTTCAGAATGGCAAAGATGTTTTTATTACAAATTATGTGACCAGACTGCAGTTCCTCTTTAAGAAACCATTGTCATGTATACGAATGAAAAAATGATAATTAATTTACTGTATTGAGAACGGTCTCTTCCTTAGGTCAACAGCACTGGAGGTCTATTAATCCTTTGATGAGACTAGTTACATTTTATTGCTTTGTAGTACACCTATACTCTGATTGGTAAGTATTACACATGCCAATTCCTTGTAGCTCCAGGCCTTTGATGCACACACGTACATGGCTCTCCCTTCACATCTACTGTATAGAAAACTCTTTGCAAGCTTCAAATAGCTGATCTAAAATATTCTTTTCATCGTTCCACAATCAATGGTTGAGTATTTGACTAGATGTGTGATCTTTCAGCTGGTGATAAACACACAATCCGTAGACTGCTCTCACCTACCACATCTATAACATTACAATAGATCATAAGAAAAAAAAAAGATTGATCTGGTCACCGAAATCCAATTATGGATATTGTGTGTCCCTGGATTACAGGGATATTATTTTATTGTTTCTTCGAGTGAAAGTAAACATTTTTTTTTTTTTTACCTTAAAGCGGAGTTCCACACAAAAATTGAACTTCAGCTTTTCTGAACCCTCCCCCCCTCCGGTGTCACATTTGGCACCTTTCAGGGTCTAAGACAGGTATTTGCACCCACTTCCGGCATAGACTCCCATGGGAGTCTATGCCTCTTCCTGTCCCTCCGCGCTGTCTCCTGGGAAACACACAGCTCCCAGGAGAGAACGGGGACCACTTGGGACGCGCAGCGCGACTCGCGCATGCGCAGTAGGGAACCGGGAAGTGAAGCCGCAACGCTTCACTTCCTGATTCCCTCACCTAGGATGGCGGCGGCAGCTGCCGAGAACCGAGCGGGTTCTCAGCGTCGCCTGCCGACATCGCTGGACTCTGGGACAGGTAAGTGGCCATGTATTAAAAGTCAGCAGCTGCAGTATTTGTAGCTGCTGGCTTTTAAATTTTTTTTTTTTAGATGATGTAGGTGGACCCCCGCTTTAAAGTGATTGTAAAGGAAAAAATGTATTTAGAACAAAACAATAAACATGTCATACTTAACTGCTCTGTTCAGTGGTTTCAGCCAATCAGGAGGGAGAGATCTGGGAGAGTCTCGGGTCTCATGCATATTCTGGATCAGGGTGGAGCTTAGGTAAGTATTAGGGGGGCTGAGGGGGGAGCTGCACACTGAAGTTTTTTACCTTCATGCATAGAATGCATGAAGGTAAAAACAAACCTCCAGCCTTTACAACCACTTTAATGCATTCTCTGGACTCTACCTGAGCCTGATCTCGATCCAGAGATGTGCAATAGAGCAGTGTCTCTCTCAGCTCTCTCCTGCCTCATTGGTTTAGATACAGCAATGGGAGCCACTGGCTCCCGCTGCCGTCAACCACAGCAGTGAGGAGGGAGCATGACACACAGAGCGGGGCCCGGAGTGAGCACGCATGGGTGCCCCCATAGCAAGCATTCCCTGACTTCATCAGGGAATGAATACTAGCACTGGAAGTGTCCTTAGGTTTAATATTGTCTCAAACGAGCTGCCTTTCTTATGGAAAGGTGAACAGAATAAGTTGGTATATTTTCTAGAAAAACTGAACGAAAATAACGATAGAAATATCAGATTAACTTGGGATATTAGTAATAAGACCATATCCTTCCTGGATTTAGAGATTATACAAAAAGGACGTAAGCTTAGTTCAAAAACACATTTTAAGAACGTAGATAAGAACAGCTACCTCCCATTGGAGAGCTACCACCATCAAAATTGGCTTTACAATATTCCCAAAGGTCAACTGATGCGCTTAAGACGAAATTGTACTCAGAAAAACGATTTCCTAGTCCAGGCTGATAAAATAGGACACAGATTTATCAAGAAAGGATATGAGAGTAAACATATAAAATAAAAAAATATAAGAAGTAACAGAAATGGATCGTAATGAACTTATCAAAGATAAGAAGAAACAAGAGTCCAGGGTTGATGCAGTACCGATCATCTTGGACTACCATGTCCAATACAAAAAAGAATCGAAAAAATTATAAAACGGCAATTGGCACATACTCCTAACGGATAGACATCTCCAAGAGCTTTTACCTGACAACCCTAAATTTATATATAAAAGAGCTCCCACGATACAGGATAAGATTGTCAAAAGTATCCCGGATCCACCTTCAAGGGGATGGACGTTTTATACGGGAAAAGATTTCTTCCCGTGTAAACGGTGCTTTGTATGTACTAAAACAAAACGCCCGGTTGAAAAGAAATTTATGTTCACATCCACCAGTGCAAGCAATACTTATGAGGTTAAAGACTTCATAGGCTGTAATACAGAATGGGCAGTCTATGCTTTGAAATGTAGCTGCGGGCTACAATAAATAGGATGCACGAAAAGACCCTTGAAAGTACGCATCAAAGAACATGTACATAATATTCTTAAAGTATTGAACAAACATAGTGTTTCCAAACATTTTGTCACACACAACAATAAAGGCCCCACCCATTTGAGATTCTGGGGGATAGAACCATATAAAAAACACTGCCGGGGCAGTCATAAAGTGAGGACCCTCAGCCAGTTAGAATCCAAATGGATTTTTATATTGGACACCTTTGCATCTCGGGGATTGAACATTGAATTCGACCTCACTTGCTTTATTAGTGATTTTTAACCACCCAGAAACAGTTTTAATAATAATTATTTTTTACTCTCTCCGTCACTGTTAGCTTGATCCATATTTCAAGATTGGAGGGTTATTAGATCTCATCACAGGATGGACTGTGGAGGTCTCATATGTAGAGCAGTGCCAACGTCCTATTTTAAGTCTTAGAGAAAAGGGGGAAAGGGGGGTTTTTTAATTACCCAGGAGAACGAAACAGATGGACTTTGTAGGCACCAATCATAAAAATCAATGTAAACTTTTATTTATACACAAATTTAAAAAGAATCACAAAAACGTAAACTTTTTTTAACCTTACTCCTTATTCCTTTTCTCAAGCGGATTTTGATCTTTTAAGATTCGGTCTAAGTTTTTGCCCTACTCCACAAATGGACAAATATGATACCATTAAAGATTTATATCTCTTTTGTAGGAGACTAACTTACAAATATCTCTTTGATGATCAATACATACGTTCCAAAAAAGACAAGGAACTGTCTGAAAGCATTAAACACTTCACTATATGGAGGAATTCAGGGCCTTCAGAGATCTCATCCTCCTATTGGAGGAGAATGAGAGGTCCGGGTCCCTAACAACCCCGACTGATACGACTACTCTACCGATACCAAAACCCAAAAAATTTAAACCTAATTCTAAAAAATTTCCAGACCTTACGAGCAATCCACACATCTGGGCTTTCCTTATAGCCGCCACAAGTGACCTTAGGCGACTGACACTAGATCCATTACCAAAAAATCTACGATCTGACCAACTACAATCCCTAGAAAAACTACGTAACTGCCCTGACCTGATTATTAAACAATCAGACAAAGGGGGCAATATTGTATTGATGACGGAACAACAATATATCAAAATGTGCCTCAATATTTTAAACAATAAAACATGGTATCGCAGAATTTCTGCGAGTGTCAGTCACCGGTTTGCTAACGAATATAAATCTCTTATAGGGGAGGCATATTATATGGGTTTGATAGACCAGGACACCTACAACTTTCTGGATAACAAATTTCCTCGCATGGCTACATTCTATGCGCTACCAAAGGTCCATAAGAACCTGAAAGCCCCCCCTGGTCGCCCCATAGTGTCGGCAATAGGCTCATTGACAGAAAATGCAAGCAGGTTTGTTGATTTCTTTCTGACTCCCCATGTCCGGCGACTACCTTCATATGTGCGGGACACCCTAGACCTCCTTAAACAGATTGAAGGGGTGACGGTCCCTCCCGATGCCCTGCTCGTGACTTTGGATGTGGAGGCTTTGTACTCCAGCATCCCTCACGAGCAGGGTGTCGGGATGGTCCGCTCGTTCCTCATGGAGGAAGACCATCATTTATGGCCCTTTAATGACTTTGTGTTGAGACTACTTCTCTTTATACTGACACACAATTGCTTTCTATTTAATGGTACCCACTACCTCCAGGTACAGGACGTGGCTATGGGCACATGTTGTGCCCCCGCCTACGCCAATCTGTACCTGGGGGGGTGGGAACGTTATGTCTTCTCAAACGAGCAACTTAGCAGCCACACCAATGAGGTGTTGGTATGGTTAAGATACATCGATGACATTTTCATCATATGGACCGGGTCCCAACAGACACTGGCTTCTTTTGTAGATCATCTAAATAGCAATACGTTTAATTTAAAGTTCACTTACAATAGCGATTTACACAAAATTTCGTTTTTAGATCTAACGATCTACAAGGACGCCAATCTATGTCTGGCCACTACACTTTACCGCAAAGAGACGGCAGGGAATACGATACTTCATGCCTCTAGCGCCCATCCGTCCACCCTGGTACGAAGTATCCCCTATGCACAGTACATCCGCCTTAGGAGGAATTGTACTACTGATAATGATTTCAAACACCATGCGGACTTATTGAGGGAACGTCTCCTTAAACGGGGATACTCCAAGTCCCTACTCCGCAAAGCCTTCAATAAAGCCTGTGACCAATCTAGAAATGCACTCCTTTTCTCCAAGGAACCCAGGGGGGAGGAACATTCAACGACGAAATTCATCACACAATACTCGCACCAACAGTACCAATTACGCAATATACTACAGCAACACTGGCATATTTTGGTTGAGGACCCCATCCTAAAGAAATATGTCAGTGACCACCCTGAGATCGTTTTTAAAAAAGCACCATCCTTGCGTGATAAGCTGACTAGGAGCCATTTTGCATCCTCACAGGCTCAAACGACCAATAGAATGGGTATATACACGTGTGGACACTGCTCTTTTTGCCCCTGGGTATCCACAGGTCACAAATTCCAATTGCCCAACGGTGAGACATTCTGTCCACGTTTTCGGGCAGACTGTAACACCCAAGGTGTAATATACTTGATGACGTGTAGATGTGGGATATTCTATGTGGGTAAGACCATCCGCCACCTATGGCAAAGGATACGTGACCACGTATATTACTCAACAAATGGGAAAATGCTTAGGATGCTTTTTGCCCCTGGGTATCCACAGGTCACAAATTCCAATTGCCCAACGGTGAGACATTCTGTCCACGTTTTCAGGCAGACTGTAACACCCAAGGTGTAATATACTTGATGACGTGTAGATGCGGGATATTCTATGTGGGTAAGACCATCCGCCACCTATGGCAAAGGATACGTGACCACGTATATTACTCAACAAATGGGAAAATGCTTAGTCCCATTAGTAGACATCTCGATTTATGCCACAGATTTGACACCTCTGTTGCGACTTTTATTGTCCTAGCAGTAATTCCTCAAGACCCAAGGGGGGGTGACTGGGACAGGAGGATACTCCAACAAGAGGCCAAGTGGATTGAACGCCTGAATGCCACACGGTGGCCAGGCATTAACGAAGTACAATCCTATAAATCCTTCCTTGGATAAAAATTTAAGGTTGACCTATATGACAACCAACTAAGGCCGAATGATTCATAGCAATTAGGTAACACGCAGTTTACCATAGTCTATAGTCCCTAGAAATTTGCACTATCAATCCACTGGCCCCTCCCTCTTCAGGACAGGAGATCCCCCTGTCCACTGCTCCGCCCATCACGGGCACTTCTGCAGCTAAACACAGTCTATTATACTCCTTGCTAGTGTTGTGTATGGATATTAGTGGTTTTACCGAGTTTAAATATTGTTTAATCGCAGGAAATCGCAAACTTGTAATCACACTGTTATTTGCAAAATGTATATGCGTATTGTAATTCCTCTATCAGCATTAACTATTAGTATGCATTTGTAAGTTGTACCACCATGAATGGAGTAATTCCCTTCATGGTAACGAACATTTTAACCATGTATACTGGCCTTGCGTCTCAGGCCAGTTACAAGTACTGAGGTAAGCTGACCCCGGTCCCTATCAACTTGCCGGTGTCTGGATCACATGTGCGGCCGGTAAGCCGCATTCTGCCCTCCCCTTACTCTTTGGGGGATGGTGTCTGCGGCGTTTGGTGTAGATCTACTCCTCTTCCCCTGGATTTACAATGCACACTCCATGATGTGTGCATTGATATCTCCAGACTTTCCATCTGTTGGTCCCAGCCTTTACAGCGCTCCATATGCTGTATCTAGGAGGAACCACTAGGGGGAGCTTACAGATCTATTACCTATAGGACTGCTCTTCCTCCTCACATCGTTTTCCATGACAGAGGCCTATCTGACCACTGAGCATGTGCGATGGGATGTGAGAGTGTGCAGCTCCTTTTGGCCGAATCAGGTGATGCTTGTCTTACACACCTGATTGGGACGTGTATTTAAGGCTGTCAGCAACAGCCTCATACCACGCCACTACCCTCCAGGGCGCTCTTATGCCTGGATGTTACCTGTTTAACAACACAAGCTGTCTGGTAAGAGTATGCTGGATTTATACAAATCTAAACTAAATGCTCTGTAGCTGTACTCTGTGCAACTAGATGAAACCTGATGTTTCTCTCACTCCCTAATTTAGATGGCAGTCCTGGGAGCTTATTAGATAGCTCCTTGCTGGGATAGGATCAGAGCTCTATTGCAGCCATGTCAGTCAAGATCTATTTTGTACCAGGTTTACAAGCAAGTAGCTGATTGATGCTGTTTACAAGACCTGCTCACCTGTCTTACCCTACAAGGTAGGAGCAGCCCTTCATGTGCAATTATTTAACCCTATAGGCATACCTGTACTTAGCATGTATATGAGGATCTGTTTATGCCATTTGATTTATTGGTATAACGGCACACTATAAGGAGCTGGTCTCAATATTGGCTAATTAGATATTATCTACATCTTTAGATTACAGTCTCTGGGTTACCCTATGCACCTTGGTTATTGGAGGCTGTGTCTCTGAATGCATGGCTTCTCAATTATCCATAACCTCTACCTGATCTGAAGACGGATTCAGTTACTCTGGCTGGTACATTACTTTCTATATCCCAGTTCCTCTGTCTATTCCCCCCTGTTTGGTTTCTCCTTTCTCTCTCCCTTCCCCCCCCCTTTTCCTTCCCCTTCCCCCCCCCTTGCCCCTCTCCCTTTCTCTCCCTCCCTGACCCCCACCCCCCATCTAGCTGTGCCTTATGCTCTCCTCTACATATGAATGTTCTGGTTTTACCACAGATGTACATTGGTTATTTTTACCCTCCCCCTTTTTTGGACAGTTGGGATTCTCTAGCTCACTACCCCCCTTGAGTCTACTGGTGGCATAAATCTCTTTACCAGACACGTCCCCGCATGTTATCACAGGTCACCATATGCGTGTTGAATCTTGGGCCTTTGGGATCGCTTCCTCACGGTACTCAGATGTTCTGATTGAGACGCACTTTTGAAAAGTCTTTATGCAAAAATAATATTAATATGCTACTGTATGTTTGTTTTTGTTTTTTGGTGTATGTCCTTTTCTATTTCCCATTACAGGTAACCCAAACAAGCTCCTGAAGAAGCATTCAAATTTGCGAAACATGTAGAGCCATACTGAGCTATATCAGTTTGAGGTTATTCAATGGAAACGGAAGGGGTTTATCCCTCCCTCTGGTATAGGGGCTATTCCCCGATCCGTTCTCATACATTTATGTAGTGACATTTAATACCAATTTCCGCAATGTACTGCGTTTTTTAAAAAAAGTTTACGTTTTTGTGATTCTTTTTAAATTTGTGTATAAATAAAAGTTTACATTGATTTTTATGATTGGTGCCTACAAAGTTCATCTGTTTCGTTCTCCTGGGTAATTAAAAAACCCCCCCTTCCCCCTTTTCTCTAAGACTTAAAATAGGACGTTGGCACTGCTCTACATATGAGACCTCCACAGTCCATCCTGTGATGAGATCTAATAACCCTCCAATCTTTCAGTATCGATAGGGTGGTAGCACCCGCTTATTGTGTGATGGTTTATTATCTTTTTAAAACAAACTTGTTTTGTTTTTTTCCCCCCTCCCCTTTCTTACCGCTCAGTGTCTGAGCGAAGTATACACCCCGGCACTACTTGCTTAATATTACAGTGTGATACCTGAGCTTCCTGCAGTAATTAATTCGTACCTCTCTTATCTATAGTGTTCCCCCTTTGAGATACCTGCATTTCAGACTAGCTCCTGCCTAAGAGAACGACAATGGACTTTGTAGGGGAGGCCTGGTCTGGCTACATGAGTGAACTACATAACAATTGTAACACTTCTACTAGAGATGATCTAGCGCTCAACCAATACCTTGCCAAGGCCAGAAGACTTCTTAAAAAGAAGTCGAATCTATACTGGCATATTGAATTTTTTCAACAGTACATATTAGATAACATCTGCCCAACTGGACTCAGGATACAACTATTCCCTTCTTTTAAGAATGTTACTCCGGAACTAAAACGGTTATGGGAACAAGAACTTACAAAATGTAGCATTGAACTGATTAGACTGTTAGTAGCCCAGTACAGGACAGATCTAGCGGCGCTAGACCAGGAACTCATCTCCCTACAGACACAACAAGATGCGGTAAAAGGCCATGCTCAGTTTGATAAAAAATGGCAGGAATTGAAGGAATATTTGAATAGACTTAATAAGGACATCATATCAAAGAAACAAACCAAAATGTTTAGGGACAAGACGGCCTTCGTGGAAGGCTATGCTTATCGGTGGCATTTGATGCCACAGAACAAAAGAATGAGACAGGGCACTAAAAATAGCCATAATGACCCAAGCTACTCTTCCAGGGAGGAGGACACTGAATCGGATTCATCTTTTGCCTCCTCTTCTACACGACCCCCCTCACAATCCACCAATATACGTACCAACTCCCTCTCTGGCCCACGAAAAAGAAGTCTGGGAGGGAACCAACCTCGCACCCCACACCCCAAAAAACGACCTGATGAAATCACTAAACAACATTCACAAATGGCCAAAACACAACCCCAATGCCCACCTTCGGGCCCCAATACAGGGACCACGGAAGGTACTCACTCCATCACACACTTAGGCCATTTAGCCACACAAGCACTTACAATTTTACAAAACCCAACAGGATTTAATGCTAATCCTGTCCCTAATATTGGCCCTAGTGGCCCTAATACGATGACACGTGGCACTACCAACACGGTATTACACCAACCGAACACCACAATACCAGCAATGTTCCCCACCAAACAAAGTACGTTGGATGCTCATGTTACCTCTGTAGCATCACCCTCTTCAAATTTTCCCTCACCCCTGAACCCACCCCCTCCCACGTAGAATTGGATATCATTAACCTTACTCCTTATTCCTTTTCTCAAGCGGATTTTGATCTTTTAAGATTCGGTCTAAGTTTTTGCCCTACTCCACAAATGGACAAGTATGATACCATTAAAGATTTATATCTCTTTTGTAGAAGACTAACTTACAAATATCTCTTTGATGATCAATACATACGTTCCAAAAAAGACAAGGAACTGTCTGAAAGCATTAAACACTTCACTATGGAGGAATTCAGGGCCTTCAGAGATCTCATCCTCCTATTGGAGGAGAATGAGAGGTCCGGGTCCCTAACAACCCCGACTGATACGACTACTCTACCGATACCAAAACCCAAAAAATTTAAACCTAAGTCTAAAAAATTTCCAGACCTTACGAGCAATCCACACATCTGGGCTTTCCTTATAGCCGCCACAAGTGACCTTAGGCGACTGACACTAGATCCATTACCAAAAAATCTACGATCTGACCAACTACAATCCCTAGAAAAACTACGTAACTGCCCTGACCTGATTATTAAACAATCAGACAAAGGGGGCAATATTGTATTGATGACAGAACAACAATATATCAAAATGTGCCTCAATATTTTAAACAATAAAACATGGTATCGCAGAATTTCTGCGAGTGTCAGTCACCGGTTTGCTAACGAATATAAATCTCTTATAGGGGAGGCATATTATATGGGTTTGATAGACCAGGACACCTACAACTTTCTGGATAACAAATTTCCTCGCATGGCTACATTCTATGCGCTACCAAAGGTCCATAAGAACCTGAAAGCCCCCCCTGGTCGCCCCATAGTGTCGGCAATAGGCTCATTGACAGAAAATGCAAGCAGGTTTGTTGATTTCTTTCTGACTCCCCATGTCCGGCGACTACCTTCATATGTGCGGGACACCCTAGACCTCCTTAAACAGATTGAAGGGGTGACGGTCCCTCCCGATGCCCTGCTCGTGACTTTGGATGTGGAGGCTTTGTACTCCAGCATCCCTCACGAGCAGGGTGTCGGGATGGTCCGCTCGTTCCTCATGGAGGAAGACCATCATTTATGGCCCTTTTAATGACTTCGTGTTGAGACTACTTCTCTTTATACTGACACACAATTGCTTTCTATTTAATGGTTCCCACTACCTCCAGGTACAGGGCGTGGCTATGGGCACATGTTGTGCCTACGCCAATCTGTACCTGGGGGGGTGGGAACGTTATGTCTTCTCAAACGAGCAACTTAGCAGCCACACCAATGAGGTGTTGGTATGGTTAAAATACATCGATGACATTTTCATCATATGGACCGGGTCCCAACAGACACTGGCTTCTTTTGTAGATCATCTAAATAGCAATACGTTTAATTTAAAGTTCACTTACAATAGCGATTTACACAAAATTTCGTTTTTAGATCTAACGATCTACAAGGACGCCAATCTATGTCTGACCACTACACTTTACCGCAAAGAGACGGCAGGGAATACGATACTTCATGCCTCTAGCGCCCATCCGTCCACCCTGGTACGAAGTATCCCCTATGCACAGTACATCCGCCTTAGGAGGAATTGTACTACTGATAATGATTTCAAACACCATGCGGACTTATTACATAGTTACATAGTTACATAGTAGGTGAGGTTGAAAAAAGACACAAGTCCATCAAGTCCAACCTATGTGTGTGATTATGTGTCAGTATTACATTACATATCCCTGTATATTGCGGTCATTCAGGTGATTATCTAATAGTTTCTTGAAGCTATCAATGCTCCCCGCTGAGACCACCGCCTGTGGAAGGGAATTCCACATCCTTGCCGCTCTTACAGTAAAGAACCCTCTACGTAGTTTAAGGTTAAACCTCTTTTCCTCTAATTGCAATGAGTGGCCACGAGTCTTATTAAACTCTCTTAAATTATTATTATTGAGGGAACGTCTCCTTAAACGGGGATACTCCAAGTCCCTACTCCGCAAAGCCTTCAATAAAGCCTGTGACCAATCTAGAAATGCACTCCTTTTCTCCAAGGAACCCAGGGGGGAGGAACATTCAACGACGAAATTCATCACACAATACTCGCACCAACAGTACCAATTACGCAATATACTACAGCAACACTGGCATATTTTGGTTGAGGACCCCATCCTAAAGAAATATGTCAGTGACCACCCTGAGATCGTTTTTAAAAAAGCACCATCCTTGCGTGATAAGCTGACTAGGAGCCATTTTGCATCCTCACAGGCTCAAACGACCAATAGAATGGGTATATACACGTGTGGACACTGCTCTTTTTGCCCCTGGGTATCCACAGGTCACAAATTCCAATTGCCCAACGGTGAGACATTCTGTCCACGTTTTCGGGCAGACTGTAACACCCAAGGTGTAATATACTTGATGACGTGTAGATGTGGGATATTCTATGTGGGTAAGACCATCCGCCACCTATGGCAAAGGATACGTGACCACGTATATTACTCAACAAATGGGAAAATGCTTAGTCCCATTAGTAGACCTCTCGATTTATGCCACAGATTTGACACCTCTGTTGCGACTTTTATTGTCCTAGCAGTAATTCCTCAAGACCCAAGGGGGGGTGACTGGGACAGGAGGATACTCCAACAAGAGGCCAAGTGGATTGAACGCCTGAATGCCACACGGTGGCCAGGCATTAATGAAGTACAATCCTATAAATCCTTCCTTGGATAAAAATTTAAGGTTGACCTATATGACAACCAACTAAGGCCGAATGATTCATAGCAATTAGGTAACACGTAGTTTACCATAGTCTATAGTCCCTAGAAATTTGCACTATCAATCCACTGGCCCCTCCCTCTTCAGGACAGGAGATCCCCCTGTCCACTGCTCCGCCCATCACGGGCACTTCTGCAGCTAAACACAGTCTATTACACTCCTTGCTAGTGTTGTGTATGGATATTAGTGGTTTTACCGAGTTTAAATATTGTTTAATCGCAGGAAATCGCAAACTTGTAATCACACTGTTATTTGCAAAATGTATATGCGTATTGTAATTCCTCTATCAGCATTAACTATTAGTATGCATTTGTAAGTTGTACCACCATGAATGGAGTAATTCCCTTCATGGTAACGAACATTTTAACCATGTATACTGGCCTTGCGTCTCAGGCCAGTTACAAGTACTGAGGTAAGCTGACCCCGGTCCCTATCAACTTCACGGTGTCTGGATCACATGTGCGGCCGGTAAGCCGCATTCTGCCCTCCCCTTACTCTTTGGGGGATGGTGTCTGCGGCGTTTGGTGTAGATCTACTCCTCTCCCCCTGGATTTACAATGCACACTCCATGATGTGTGCATTGATATCTCCAGACTTTCCATCTGTTGGTCCCAGCCTTTACAGCGCTCCATACGCTGTATCTAGGAGGAACCACTAGGGGGAGCTTACAGATCTATTACCTATAGGACTGCTCTTCCTCCTCACATCGTTTTCCATGACAGAGGCCTATCTGACCACTGAGCATGTGCGATGGGATGTGAGAGTGTGCAGCTCCTTTTGGCCGAATCAGGTGATGCTTGTCTTACACACCTGATTGGGACGTGTATTTAAGGCTGTCAGCAACAGCCTCATACCACGCCACTACCCTCCAGGGTGCTCTTATGCCTGGATGTTACCTGTTTAACAACACAAGCTGTCTGGTAAGAGTATGCTGGATTTATACAAATCTAAACTAAATGCTCTGTAGCTGTACTCTGTGCAACTAGATGAAACCTGATGTTTCTCTCACTCCCTAATTTAGATGGCAGTCCTGGGAGCTTATTAGATAGCTCCTTGCTGGGATAGGATCAGAGCTCTATTGCAGCCATGTCAGTCAAGATCTATTTTGTACCAGGTTTACAAGCAAGTAGCTGATTGATGCTGTTTACAAGACCTGCTCACCTGTCTTACCCTACAAGGTAGGAGCAGCCCTTCATGTGCAATTATTTAACCCTATAGGCATACCTGTACTTAGCATGTATATGAGGATCTGTTTATGCCATTTGATTTATTGGTATAACGGCACACTATAAGGAGCTGGTCTCAATATTGGCTAATTAGATATTATCTACATCTTTAGATTACAGTCTCTGGGTTACCCTATGCACCTTGGTTATTGGAGGCTGTGTCTCTGAATGCATGGCTTCTCAATTATCCATAACCTCTACCTGATCTGAAGACGGATTCAGTTACTCTGGCTGGTACATTACTTTCTATATCCCAGTTCCTCTGTCTATTCCCCCCTGTTTGGTTTCTCCTTTCTCTCTCCCTTCCCCCCCCCCCTTTTCCTTCCCCTTGCCCCTCTCCCTTTCTCTCCCTCCCTGACCCCCACCCCCCATCTAGCTGTGCCTTATGCTCTCCTCTACATATGAATGTTCTGGTTTTACCACAGATGTACATTGGTTATTTTTACCCTCCCCCTTTTTTGGACAGTTGGGATTCTCTAGCTCACTACCCCCCTTGAGTCTACTGGTGACATAAATCTCTTTACCAGACACGTCCCCGCATGTTATCACAGGTCACCATATGCGTGTTGAATCTTGGGCCTTTGGGATCGCTTCCTCACGGTACTCAGTGGTTCTGATTGAGACGCACTTTTGAAAAGTCTTTATGCAAAAATAATATTAATATGCTACTGTATGTTTGTTTTTGTTTTTTGGTGTATGTCCTTTTCTATTTCCCATTACAGGTAACCCAAACAAGCTCCTGAAGAAGCATTCAAATTTGCGAAACATGTAGAGCCATACCGAGCTATATCAGTTTGAGGTTATTCAATGGAAACGGAAGGGGTTTATCCCTCCCTCTGGTATAGGGGCTATTCCCCGATCCGTTCTCATACATTTATGTAGTGACATTTAATACCAATTTCCGCAATGTACTGCGTTTTTTAAAAAAAGTTCACGTTTTTGTGATTCTTTTTAAATTTGTGTATAAATAAAAGTTTACATTGATTTTTATGATCCATATTTCATATTTTATCTTTTTTTTTTCATTAAATGGCCCCTGCTGTCCTGTATATGATACCTCTTTCACCTTCCCTACAGTTTCTCTTATATTTCTGCCTGTCTCATTAATCATATTGATTAGATACTATATTATGTAGCCATATTTAATTCTTGTATCGATGAGATTTATTGTGTCACTGATATAATTTCCGGTGTCCCCAGCACTCTTTTATACTCTAGAGAGATCTATATTCAGTGCTTTAAAAAAATTTTTTATCCCATTTGTTATCACCTAGTTGTCTGTGATGCGCATTTTTTCCAGCAGCTTGTAATATTATTATAATATTATTCACATTTTTATTTTACATTTCAATGCCCGTGACTTTAGGTTCAGACTGTGCACCTCTCACGGTTTTTTGCCAGCTGCCTTATTTTAAGATCAGTTGGAAAATGGCCACCGCTTTGGTTACCTATGGTAGACTACAAAAAAAAATGCCTGCGGCTGTAGATTGATATGAATATCCACCTGAAAATTGCCGCTATATATGTAAAATCGTCCAAAGATGTACAATTGCTTTAATTCGAAGGTGTCCTTTGCGGACTCCCTCCAACCATGACCTGTGCTGACAACTGTCCCTCGAGATGTAGGCATTGCGATCCGTAGACTTAAAAAAGGTTGAATTGGTCAGACGACCCCCCACAACCTTAATAATGAGGTCTAAAAAATGGATCTCACTTTGACTCATCTCAAATTCAGTTTTATACCTCTGTTGTTCTGATTAAGAGTATTCAGAAAAGCAGTTTCATGCCAAATGTAACGGGATGCACACCATCCAAAAAGGTGGCCTAAAAGTCTTGGGGATAATCAAGATGTTTTTTGGTAAATGTGAGATGAGTTTTTGTGTTCTTTTCGGTCAGCAGTGGCTTTGGCCTTGGAACTCTCCCGTGGATGCCATTTTTTGCCCAGTCTCTTTCTTATTGTTGAATCATGAACACTGATGGAGTAATTTTTGTAGGCTGGCCACTCCTGGGAAGGTTCACCACTGTTCCAAGCTATCTCTATTTGTAGATAATGGCTCTCCCCGTGGTTCACTGGAGTTCCAAAGCCTTAGAAATGGCTTTGAAACCCTTCCTAGACCGATACATGTTTGTTTCTAATATGTTCTTGATTTTTTTAGATTGTGGCATTATGTGTGGCTTTTTGGGATCTGTTGGCATGCTTCACTTTATCAGACAGCTTCTATTTATGTGATTTCTTGATTCAACAGGTGTGGCAGTAATTAGGCCTGGGTGTGGCAAGTGAAATTTAACTCAGCTTTCCAAGAAATTGTGGTTAATCGCAGTTCATTCATAATTCAGCATTGGAGGGAGCAATTACTTTTTCACATAGGGCCAGGCAGGTTTGAACAGCTTTTTTTCCTTAATAAATTAAATAATAATTAAAAAACTGCATCTTGGATTTACTAAGGTTATCTTTGTGTAATATTAAAAATGTGTTTGATGATCTGAATCATTTAAGTGTGAGAAATATGCAAAGAAATAAAAAATCAGAAAGGGGGCAAATACTTTTTCACAGCACTGTATATATTAATGTTTGTTATGTTAATTTGAAAAAAAAAATGGAGCATTTACTATTAGTGTAGGGTGAGCAGATGTCCATGGTTTACTTGTGCAGACTTCACTGCGGTAAGGTAAGAATCAGGATTATCCACTGCCTTGCCCTTGCTTGTGATAGTAAGGTGTCCCATGATTTAATTTTGAAAAGTGGCCGGTAAAAGCACTTTATAATGGACAGTGGCATGGAATTTGTTGGAGCCTGGCCATCAAGTCAAGGAAGTCAAGCTCTAGGTAACAAAGTGAAAGAGAGGAGCACAGAAGGACCCTTTTTGACTAATAAAATAATATATTGTGTGGCCTTCTCTTAGGCAGGACATTTACTTTTAAAAGTTTAAACTTAAATAAGGTTCAGCTGAAGTTTTTCCCATGAGTTTTTTTTTTTTTTTTTTTTTTCCTTGTCAAAAGAAGTTTATTGAGTATACAATATTATAAAGATACATAAAGTAAGTTTACAAGGATCTATAAAGTAAGCTCATTGTTTTACAGTAGGGTTTATATAGGTAAATATCATGAAATTTCAAATATTAAACATTGGGTTCACGTAAACCTAAATTAAAGATATATATCATTTCCTTAGTTACTTTTGTAGGTATTTAAATGATTTATACCTACTATACATATTGTTTACAGGTAGAGTGTATATAGGTCAAATAAATTCTGATAATGAGCTTTAATCGTAAGGTGGAGAAAAGGAAAGAGAAAGAAGAAAAAAGGGTAGAAAGGCAGAGGTATGGTCCACAAGGTTGTCCCGCTCGTCAGTTTATTATTCTTTTTAGTTCTCTTTGAAGCCTTAGAATGGGTGTCTCTGTAAGTCCTTTATTCTGTTACCATGGCAACAGGACAGAGTCATTGAAATTTGACAGGAACTGTTGTTTTATCCAAGGATGCCAAAGTTTTTCAAATTTTGGAATTTGATTTTGATCGATGGCTACCATCTTAGCATGGGACATTGTATTATTCATTCTGTGAATTGTTTCTGCTAGTACCAATGTAGGAGATTTCCATGCCTTGGCCACTGTTTGTTTTGCAGCCGTTATTAGTTGGATCATAAGTTTGAATTGAGAGAGCGTTAACCATTCCGGTTTTAGATTAAGTAAAGTTATATATGGATCTGGTTGTATTCTTTTTTTCAATATTTTAGATGCAATCACGAAGACTTCCTTCCAGAAGGTTTGGATTACTGGGCACGTCCACCATATGTGTAAATATGTGCCTATTTCTGGGCATCCTCGAAAACAAAGAGCTGAGGTATTAGGTGAATATTTTGCCACTCTAGCGGGTACAAGGTACCAGCGAGTTAGGACTTTATAATTTGTCTCCAGTGCTAAGATGTTGGGTGAAGATGACTTAGATGTGAGCCATATGTTAGACCAGTCCGTGTCTTATAAAGTTCGTCCCAGGTCCTCCTCCCACCTCTGAATGTAAGAGGGTCTATTAAGACTTACTACTCCATATAATTGATTATAAAGTGATGAAATTGTACCTTTAGCAAATGGATCTTTTGTACAGATTGATTCAAAAATGGATAATTGGGATAATGGTGTATCCCCCTTTAGGAATGGTGTATAGAAATTTTTGATTTGGAGATATCTAAATAGCTCAGAGTTTGGTAGATCATATTTTTCTCTAAGCGATGGGAATGAAAGGAATGATTTAGATGCTATGAAGTCATTTAGTGTCTGAATTTCCCATGAGTTTTTTGTTTCAAGAAATGTTTTGACCAAATTCACTGTTATTAAAACTACTGTAATGCAGATACATTTGTTTGTCATTTTGTTATATGCAGCCTTCCCAGACCTACAAGTGGCATCCTTAATGAGACAATCAAGGTGAACACAAATGCATGTCACAGTTTATAAAATATATATATATATATATATATATATACAGTGTGTGTGTATATATATATATATATATATACAGTATCTCACAAAAGTGAGTACACCCCTCACATTTTTGTAAATATTTTATTATATCTTTTAATGTGACAACATTGAAGAAATGATACTTTACTACAATGTAAAGTAGTGAGTGTACAGCTGGTATAACAGTGTAAATTTGCTGTCCCCTCAAAATAACTCAACACACAGCCATTAATGTCTTAACCGCTGGCAACAAAAGTGAGTACACCCCTAAGTGAAAATGTCCAAATTGGCCCCAATGCACCATTTCCCCTCCCCCCGTGTCATGTGACTCGTTAGTGTTATAAGGTCTCAGGTGTGAATGGGAGGCAGGTGTGTTAAATTTTATGTTACCGCTCTCACTCTCTCATACTTGTCACTGGAAGTTCAACGTGGCACCTCATGGCAAAGAACTCTCTGAGGATCTGAAAAAAAGAATTGTTGCTCTACATAAAGCCTAGGCTTTAAGAAGATTGCCAAGACCCTAAAACTGAGCTGCAGCACGGTGGCCAAGACCATACAGCGGTTTAACAGGACAGGTTCCACTCAGAACAGGCCTCGCCATGGTCCACCAAAGAAGTTGAGGTCACGTGCTCAGCGTCATATCCAGAGGTTGTCTTTGGGAAATAGACATATGAGTGCTGCCAGCATTGCTACAGAGGTTGAAGGGGTGGGGGGGGTCAGCCTGTCAGTGTTCAGACCATACGCCGCACGCTGCATCAAATTGGTCTGCATGGCTGTTGTCCCAGAAGGAAGCCTCTTCTAAAGATGATGCACAAGAAAGCCTGCAAACAGTTTGCTGAAGACAAGCAGACTAAGGTCATGGATTACTGGAACCATGTCCTGTGGGCTGATGAGACCAAGATAAACTTATTTGGTTCAGATGGTGTCAAGTGTGTGTGGCAGCGACCAGGTGAGGAGCACAAAGACAAATGTGTCTTGCCTACAGTCAAGCATGGTGTTGGGAGTGTCCTGGTCTGGGGCTGCATGAGTGCTGCCAGCACTGGGGAGCTACAGTTCATTAAGGGAACCATGAATGCCAACATGTACTGTGACATACTGAAGCCGGGCATGAATTCCTCCCTCTGGAGACTGGGCCGCAGGGCAGTATTCCAACATAACTACCCCAAACACACCTCCAAGAAGACCACTGCCTTGCTAAAGAAGCTGAGGGTAAAGGTGATGGACTGGCCAAGCATGTCTCCAGACCAGAGGAGCGCAAGGTCTTGAACATCCACCAGCTCCGTGATGTCGTCATGGAGGAGTGGAAGAGGACTCCAGTGGCAACCTGTGAAGCTCTGGTGAATTCCATGCCCAAGAGGGTTAAAACAGTGCTTGAAAATAATGGTGGCCGCACAAAATATTGACACTTTGTGCCCAAATTGGACATTTTCACTTAGGGGTGTACTCACTTTTGTTGCCAGCATTTTTGACATTAATGTCTGTGTGTTGAGTTATTTTGAGGGGACAGCAAATTTACACTGTTATACACAAATACACACTATATTGCCAAAATTATTGGGACACCTGCCTTTACACGCACATTAACTTTAATGGCATCCCAGTCTTAGTCCGTATGGTTTAATATTGAGTTGGCCCACACTTTGCAGCTATAACAGCTTCAAATCTTCTGGGAAGGCTTGGGTCCCCCACAAAATCCATAACAGACCCTTATCTGAGCATGCAGCGTGGCAAGCCACATTCCCTCAACATGAGGGGTGGGCACTGCCCCCTTGTGGCATTGTCGACCCAGCATGTGCCAGTTAGTGATGTCGACAGGTGACCCCGCCCTTTCCTATATAAGAACTGTCAAACGGAGGAGCCTGCAGTAGGCAGACGGCCTCCACATTTGGCAGAAGTGTCCTTTTTTTTTCTTTTTCGGGTGCAGCGTGCAGCGTGATTGATGGTGGATTTACAACAGGGTACACATTTGTCAAAAATTGTCACTGCCTTTTTATTACTTTTTGACACTTTTTTGGTGAATGGGTAGGGGTACCCATACTCATTCACATGAGGGGGCCAGGAACTGGGGGGCCCCTTGTTAAAGGGGGCTTCCAGATTCCGATAAGCCCCCTGCCCGCAGACCTCCACAACCACTGGCCACGGTTGCGGGGATGAGGATGTTGAGGGCATGTGACCTGGTATGGTTCAGGAGGGGAGTGCTCGCTCGTCCCCCCACCCTTTCCTGACCTGCCGGGCTGCATGCTCAGATAAGGGTCTGCTATGGATTGGGGGGACCCCACGCCGTTTTTTAAATTTATTTTGGCGTGGGATTGCCCTTAAAATCTATTTCAGACCAGAAAGGACTGGTATAGACTAGGAGGGGGGACCCCACAATATTTTTTTTAACATGTTTCCATTGCCGGCATTCTTTTCTTTACATTCATCTGTCAGTGGGAAGCCAGCTGACAGATGATAAGTCATGGTTGTTAAGGACGTGGGTGGCTGGCTTCCCGGCCTGCTACTTAACAACCAGCTATTTCTTCACACAGAATTCAAATCGGTTGATCATTTTTCGACCTATCCAAATTCGAATCGTTCTGAAAAGTTAGAAAGTTAAAAAACACAAAACTAATTTTAACGGAAACTAAATGCAATTTAAAAAAAAAAGAAACAAAACTACACAAATTCCGAAAACCAAACTAAACTAATTTTATAACGAAACTAAATTAGTAACATAACAAATCTATCCAAAACTAAACAAAACTAATTTTTCCATTCTGCACGTGTCTAGCAGTGGGTGGTGATGCACCGTCCGTGCTCGCATACTAGCCACCTGTCCATGAGGTTAGGGTGGAGCCTGCTGCGCCCGCTAGGGGTATAGGTAGGTGGTTTAGCATCATGGGATTTCCTTTTAAATGACCCATCACCTCACATGTGGAGGACACACTTTTACCAGTAAGCACTCATACACTTTTGGCTTAGCACTCATGTGTATATTTCCATACCCTCCCATTAGAGCACACACTTTTGTTTGGTCCTTTTCATCATGTCCCATTTCCCTTTTTTCTTTTTATTGTTTTTTAAAGCGGAGTTCTGCTGATTTATTTTTTTTAAGTCAGCAGCTACAAATACTGTAGCTGCTGACTTTTAAAATATGGACACTTACCTGCCCAGGGCGCCCGCGATGTCGGCACCCGAAGTTGATCAGTCCCTCGGCTCTCGGGTGCTGCCGCCGCTATCTTCGGTATGGGAATCAGGAAGTGAAGCTTTGCGGCTTCACTTCCTGGTTCCCTATTGTGCATGAGCGACTCACGCTACTTGTTCCCATTGGTTCCTGCTGTCTCCTGGGACCCGTGTGTCTCCCAGAAGACAGCGCACGGAGGGGGGAATGGCGAAGATACCCACGGGTGGCGCGGGTATCAATGCCTGGAAGTGGGAGCAAAATACATGTATTAGACTGGTATCTGCTCCCCCCTCCCCCCGAAAGGTGAGAAATGTGCCAAATGTGATGTACCTACATGTGTGTATGTGTGTGTGTGTGTGTGTGTGTGTATATATATATATATATATATATATATATATATATATATATATATATATATATATATATATATATATATATATATATATGTAGCAATAACTCACGGTGGAGCTGCTGGTTTAAGCGGGTCTGTTACCTTCGCTCTGCTTCCCTCTGTTTCACCGGTACTGGGTCTAGGGTTTCCGTTGAGTTTACTCCTGGACAACACACGCACCAACACTGGAGTATGTTTTTAATGCTTTATTAAATAAATGACTTAGGAAGTAGCAGGAAAGAGGTAGAAAGGAAACTTGCAGAAGAAACTCAAATATACTCTGGTAGGGTTCTCTGGACAAAATGTCCTGGTAGAATTCAAATACTATTTGAAATGCGCTCCCCTCGTGGGACACACTCCTCGCTCGTCTAGATAGGCCTCTCTCACCAGTCTAGCAGCCAGCACGCAGCACGAATCAAAGTCTCTGCCACAGACTTGTTTGGGAACAAAATCCATACAATCCTCTGCCACAGGATGTATAGGTTTTTCTGTTGTGAAAGTCGGTCACAGTGCTTGAACCTTTAAGCCGAGCCGGCAACACTATGCTGTATAGTTACTTTTGGATACGTCCTCCAACTGAGTCACCAGGCCCCTCTATAGACCAGCACGCCGCGTGATCTCTCCAAGACGGGTCCTCCCCCGGGATCTCCTCGGTTGTTCAGCTTCGTCACACAGGACCGACAGCTCAGGACCATTCCTCGGCCGCGGTGGTAGGCTCCAGACAAGCCTCTTGACCCACCCCTGCGCCGCTGTATTGTGGGCCTCCCGAACGGAGGACCACGAGGTAGCTCCTTATCGCATACCTGTCGACCAGGAGGGCCACCAGGTGGCTGTAATATGAACCCCAAAATATGGCGTCTGTCCCATAAATACCCTCGCCCAGAATGCAACTCGGAGGACCACCTCCACCGAGCGTGCCTCCGGGACAGAGGAGCATCCATACGCTTCAACACGTTGCCTTCCCAACCCTAACCAGTGGCGACAGCGACACCCACCGGTCAGCACTGAAACACACACAACGTCAGCCAAGCTGGAACAGAGGCAAACTTTAACCTTCCTAACGCACAATTTACTAAATTTACCTAACATGCTGTAGATTGCAAATCTACCAGCTAGTCATGATGGACATTGAGGGACACCAAGGGATACACCTTTTTCTCCCATGTCATGCGTGCCCTCCATCTATTCCTCCGGTGGGCCCCTGCTGGTTCCACTCCTTCAGCTCCCAGTATAGACGCATCCTGTTGCCACCCTGTGGGAAACTAGCTTTTGGGATCATGGTTTAGCTGATCTGTAAATATGGGGTTACCCTGTACAAGGCTCCCCACCATTTGCTAAATGGTATCCACACTTCTATTTCATTATTTTGATACACTGCACATACATATACTCCTGAAGAAGGGAGCAGTGGCTTGGGAAAATTGTTGAGTTTTAAGGTGCCTGTGTATCATTTCATAACAACTATTGTAACCCATGCTAATATTTTTTAGGCACTTTTGTATCATGCTGTTACCAAATTGGCTTGGCACCTATGTCTATGTATTTTACAGATGATGTATGTTATATACTTTTAATAAATCTATAAACCATGTTTACTTTATATACATACATTCACCTTTCTGTGCTCACCTCCTTCAAAGTCCCATGAGCTAAATTTGTTCTGTTGCATGTCTAGTAGCAAGACATTTCACGGATGGACTTATTGCACAGGTGGCAACCTATTAGGGTACCACTGAGCTCCTGAGAGCAACCCATTCTTTCACAAATGTTTGTAGAAGCAGTCTGCATGCCTAGGTGTTTGATTTTATACACCTGTGACCATGGAGGTGATTGAGACACCTGAATCCAGTGACTTTTGGCAATATAGTGTATATCTATAGATAATATAAATATAAATATATATAATATATATATATATATATATATATATATATATATATATATATATATATATATATATACAGGGCTTTTTTTCTCAAATAGGTGCTGGAACTCAAATCCCAAAACCCCTCCCCCACACACAGCCTCCAAATCACATCAAATAGTGGGTGTGGTCATATTTCACAAACAGTAGAAGGGTCTTAAAGGGGCATTACATATCAGGATTGCATTACATACAGAGTGCAGAGTTCATGGAGGTTACACACGGAGTGCAGAGCTTTCACTTGTAAACACAGAAACCAGACTTCTGTGTTTACAAGTGATTGTGGTGAGCAGGCACCAAAGGGTCTTAGCCAAAGGTGGTAGAACTGAGTTCCACCAAGTTCCCCCTGAAAAAAGTCCTATATATATATATATATATATATATATATATATATATATATATATATATATATATATATATATATATATTATATTAAAGTAGAACTGAAGGCAAAACTTTTTTCAAATTGGATAGAGTAAGGGAGGATTATGACCCCTGTCAGATTCTCTTTGTGCCATCTGTGTCCCATTGGGGAAATTTCCCTTCACTTCTTGTCCCATAGCCAAAACAGCAAGTGAGAGGAAATCTCTCCAAAGTGAAAGAAATCCTTGTTTGTCACCAGAACTAGACATCTGTGACAGCCCAAAATGTGGGATCTTCTTTTACTTTCACTCTCAGTGGTAATGATAAACAGGACAAATAGAGAGAGTGAGTCTCCCTAACAGGGACACAGACAGCAATAAAAACCTGACAGATGTTCTAATCCCTCTCCAATATATCTAAAATAAAATAAACATTCCTTTAGTTATACAGTACTTAAGGAGGGCCTATGGACAGGAAGGGAGAGGAGGCACTCCTCTGATTCATTCAGCTGTGTGTGTAATTTATACATATCCTTAATTATCTCTGTAGAGAACAATTTTTTTTTCCAGCAGTACAGTTAAGCTTAGCCTGGTAAACGTGAATAAATAGTTACATAGTTACATAGTTACATAGTAGGTGAGGTTGAAAAAAGACAAAAGTCCATCAAGTCCAACCTATGTGTGTGATTATATGTCAGTACTACATTGTAAATCCCTGTATGTTGTGGTCGTTCAGGTGCTTATCTAATAGTTTTTTGAAACGATCGATGCTCCCTGCTGAAGACACCGCCTGTGGAAGGAAATTCCACATCCCTGCCGCTCTTTCATTAAAGAACCCTCTACGCAAGATACAGAAACGTAGGTCTAGTTCACGGTACAACACCCAATTAAAAGGCACCTTATCCCTAAGTAGTAATAAAGCAAAAAAGTGAAAAGTTGAGGGGATTTTTACGGTGCCAAAAAAAATTATGGAGAGAGATATATAATGACTTAAAATTAGCAGAATAGATTTTATTATTACAAAGGTTTTTTATAAAATTACAAAATACAAGAAAAAAAAATTGTTCACAATAATAACAATAATGTAGTGGTTATATACTGTAGTAGGTAGGTTCAAGCCAAAATGAATGAAAGTTGCACACTAGCCCAACATGTTTCGCTGATTGCTTCTTCAGGGGATGTGCAATTCAGAGAAAGATTGGCATAAGAAACTAAACAAATACAGAAACAAAAAATTGTTATGACAAACATCGTAATTATTGCACTGAGTATTATGAAACAATACTTATAAGTGAGTAGAATCTCCACTATAAACTACACATACAAAGCCACTCACCCTACAAAAATCACCACCAAAAACAAAAGACAGCCGGGTTCAAACAATCTCTCTCAGACCCCCATTACATGGGAGATGGTCAAAATTATGGTCATAGAGGACAGAAGGACGAGAATATAGAACAAAAAATCATAATGTTAATGAATGATCTAAGAATATGGCGTTTCTTAGATCACAGGGTATGGGTTACTTGATTCACAGGGTATGGGAAGCAGTGCGAAATATCACTCAGCATAAGGGGTATACGAAATATATGCCCATATGGGATAACTACTACTTTTATGAATTGAATAGACTTTCAGAATTTTCAGACTGGAAAAAGGCGGCCATAATATTTTTGTATCAGTTATATGAAGGGGATGTTTTACTTCCTTTTAATATATTAAAAGACCGCTATCAGTTAATGAATAATAACTTTTACCAATATCTTCAAATACGTCATGCATTACAAATCCAAAGCTCAAAAATCCAATTACATTTTGAATATTCTAAAATACTAATAAAGGCAACCTCGGTTACCTGCACAAAAAGAGGATTAATAGGAGACCTTTATTCCAACTTACAAACAATAGAAAATACTGAAAAACATAAAAATAGTTTTGCCCGATAGAGAATACTGAAAAACATAAAAATAGTTTTGCCCGATGGCAAGGAGACATAGAGGATCTAGATGAGGACGACTGGACACATGCCTTGGAAACACTTCCAAGGACACCTCTCTGGCCCTCCCAGGCTATCTCAGCTTTTTATCATACATAGGGCTCATTATACCCCACAAAAACTCTATGCCTGGGAAAATATATAACACCGTTATGCCCGCAATGCTCTCTATTTAATGGATCTCTTATCCACATGCTCTGCCGATGTCCAAAGCTTCATCGCTACTGGGAAAAAACATTTATAACCCTAAATTTATTATGCTCCACTGAGAAAATAGGGACACCCAAACTTGCACTACTGGGAGATGCAAACTATGTGGATAAGATCCATATACTTAGCACATAAAGTTACTTTACAAAAATGGTCATCCGCTGATCCTCCAACCCATAAGCAATGGGTTGAGAAACGTAATTATATACCGTATATACTCGAGTATAAGCCGACCCAAATATAAGCTGAGACACCTAATTTTACCACAAAAAACTGGGAAAATATATTGACTCGAGTACAAGCCTAGGATGAGAAATGCAGCAGCTACTGGTAAACAATGCCCATCTGCAGCGTCACTATCCCCATCTGCAGCCTCACTGTGCTCATCTGCAGCCTCACCGTGCCAATTTGCAGCCTCACTGTGCCCATCTGCAGCCTCACTGTGCCCACCTGTATCATCAGTGCCCATCTGCAGCCTCACTGTGCCAATCTGCAGCCTCATTGTGCCCATCTGCAGCCTCACTATGCCCATTTGCAGCCTCACTGTGCCCATCTGCAGCCTCACTGTGCCCATCTGCAGCCTCACTGTGCCCACCTGTATCATCAGTGCCCATCTGCAGCCTCACTGTGCCAATCTGCAGCCTCATTGTGCCCATCTGCAGCCTCACTATGCCCATTTACAGCCTCACTGTGCCCATCTGCAGCCTCACTGTGCCCATCTGCAGCCTCACTGTGCCCATCTGCAGCCTCTCTGTGCCCATTTACAGCCTCACTGTGCCCATCTGCAGCCTCACTGTGCCCACCTGTACCTTATATTACAAACAGTGGGTGTCTCCGCTGTCTCATGCAACTGCAGTATTAACTGTTCAGCGGCCGTCCACTGTAACAAAGCCCCGCCTCCTCCTCGTCCGTGATAGACGGAACACTGATTTAGTTTCCCAGCATTGTATCAGTGCTCAGTGTTCTGTCTATCACGGATGAGGAGGAGGCGGGGCTTTGTTACAGTGGACGGTCGCGGAACAGTTAAGACTGCATAACACAGCAGGAGACCCTCACTCGAGTATAAGCCGAGGGGGGCTTTTTCAGCATAAAAAATGTGCTGAAAATGTTGGCTTATACTCGAGTATATACGGTACTTAAAAGAGAAAAATTAACATATCAACATAGAGATACACCCCAAAGGTTTGGTAAAATATGGTCATGCTGGATAGAACCTAGTAATGAATTATATGATGGTTTATCTAGTAGAGAGGACTGAAGGTAGAGGAGATAGATGGGAGTAAAGAGCTGAGGTAGAAAGATAAGGAGTAGAAGAGAAGAAATTAGTACGTAAAAGAAAGATAATTTGATGTTGTATAGAGGTAGTTGTCACAGTCTGATGATTGATATTAGGGGAGCTCAATTTGATGAATAAAATGTATCCGTGTTTCCATTATGTTTTGTTTATTATATGTTAAGTTATTTTAGTCCAAGAGATGCAAGGTTTGTGCTTTCTTATTTTTCTGATACCCTATGGATTAATTTAACATATTATTCGTCTGTATGTTTAATAATAAAAATAAAAAGAATATTTGATTTAAAAAAAAAAAGAAATCATATCCCCTCTCAAGATTCTCTTCTTCAAAGAGAATAAGTTCAGTTCTCGCAACCTTTCTTCATAATTAATATCCTCCAGTCCCTTTATAAGCTTTGTTGCCCTTCCCTGTACTCGCTCCATTTCCAGTACATCCTTCCTGAGGACTGGTGCCCAGAACTGGACAGCATACTCCAGGTGAGGCCGGACCAGAGTCTTGTAGAGTGGGAGAATTTTCGCTTTATCTATTGAGTTAGTCCCCTTTTTAATGCATGCCAATATTCTGTTTGCTTTGTTAGCAGCAGCTTGGCATTGCATGCCATTGCTGAGCCTATCATGTACTAGGACCCCCAGGTCCTTTTCCATCCTTGATTCCCCCAGAGGTTCTCCCCCCCAGTGAGTAGATTGGATTCATATTTTTGCCACCCAAATGCATTATTTTATATTTTTCCACATTGAACCTCATTTTCCATGTAGTTGCCCACCCCATTAATTTGTTCAGATCTTCTTGCAAGGTTTCAACATCCTGCGGAGAAATTATTGCCCTGCTTAGCTTAGTGTCGTCCGCAAATACAGAAATTGAACTGTTTACTCCATCCTCCAGGTCGTTTATGAACAAATTAAATAGGATTGGTCCCAGCACAGAACCCTGGACGACCCCACTTTCCACCCCTGACCATTTCGAGTACTCCCCATTTATCACCACCCTCTGAACTCGCCCTTGTAGCCAGTTTTCAATCCATGTACTCACCCTGCGGTCCATGCCAATGGACCTTACTTTGTACAGTAAACGTTTATGGGGAACTGTGTCAAATACTTTTGAAAAATCCAGATACTCCACGTCTACAGGCCTTCCTTTTATCTAGATGGCAGCTCACCTCCTCATAGAAGGTAATAGACTGGTTTGGCAAGAACGATTCTTCATTAATCCATGCTGATTACTGCTAATGATACCATTTTCATCATTAGAATCTTGTATATAGTCCCTTATCATCCACTCCAAGAGCTTGCATACTATAGATGTTAGGCTAACTGGTCTGTAATTCCCAGGGATGTATTTTGGCCCTTTTTTAAATATTGGTGCTACATTGGCTTTTCTCCAATCAGCTGGTACCATTCCAGTCAGTAGACTGTCAGTAAAAATTAGGAACAATGGTCTGGCAATTACTTGACTGAGTTCATAAGGACCCTCGGGTGCAAGCCATCTGGTCCCGGTGACTTATTAATGTTACGTTTTCCAAGTCTATTTCTAATTCTGTCCTCTGTTAATCATGGAGGTGCTTCCTGTGATGTGTCATGAGGATAAACACTGCAGTTTTGGTTACTGAAGCCCCCCGATTCCCTCGTAAAGACTGAGGAGAAGAATAAATTACATACCTTCGCCATCTCCCCATGCTTTGTAACCATATTTCCTTCCTCATTCTTTATGGGGCCAATATTGTCTGTCCTCTCTTTTTTACTGTTCAAATACTTAAAGAATTTCTTGGGATTTTTTTTGCTCTCCTCCGCTATGTGTCTTTTGTGTTCTGTCTTAGCTGCCGTAATTGCACCCTTACATTTCTTGATGCATTCTTTGTAAAGTCAAATGCTGACGATAATCCCTCAGCCTTGTATTTTCTGAAGGCCTTCTCCTTTGCTTTTTTATGCATTTTTACATTGGAGTTAAGCCATCCAGGACTTTTGTTTGCTCTTTTAAGTTTATTTCCCAATGGGATGCACTGGCTAAGGCCCTTATTTAATATGCTCTTAAAGCAAACCCATCTCTCCTCCGTGTTCTTTGTTCCTAAGATTTTATCCCAATTTATATCTTCTAGCAAGGTTGATCATTTAGGGAAGTTGGCTCTTGAAATTCAGTGTCTTTGTATTCCCCTTATGTTTCCTATTTGTGTGATTTACAGTTGTGTTTGGCTGAAGCCATTTATTATCAATCAACTGTGTTTACTCTACCCATAAGGATTCCACCTCCTCCCTAGCTCCCTTAGTGATGTCATCTCTCACATTCACTTGTACATTATTCTTGATATACAGGCAAACCCCTCCCCTTTTTACCCTCTCTATCCCTACGATAAAGGGAATACCCTTGAATGGCTGCCAGACAATCATGAAAGCTATTCAGTCAAGTCTCAGAAATTCCCACAAAATCGAAATCCTCCTCATACAACAGTATCTCTAGTTCTCCCATCTTGTCCGCCAGGCTCCTGGCATTGGTGAACATGCCACGTAGTTTAGACCTTTCAAATACTGTCCTCTTATTGGGTGAACTGTCCTCTTATTAGAAATCACAAAAATGAAATACTGATATTTGCAACCAATAGACTAACAGGACATGCAGTTTGAAGAGTTTGGCAGGAGTGGGTTTCTCTGGTGCACTAAATGTTGGGACTTGTGAGCAAAGGATTATATTTCCTGTGTAGTCATTTGTCCATAGAGCCCTAGATGGTCAGTTAGTGATGATGTAAGCTGCCACCATTTTGGTTGGTTCAGTTCACATTACTAAATCCTTGCACATTACTATCCTATAACTGTTTTATCATTCAGACTGATGATAGAGTCCTGCATGGCTCCCAAAACATTGCTATTATAACCATGATGAGATTTCTGACTGTTTTGGAGATCCTGGTATGCTGGTGACATACTTTTCGCTTTGCATGTTCTCAGTTCCAGCTGGTGGTCACTACAGTAACGGTTTACAAGAGATTTTAGTGATTGGATTTACATTTGCTTTAACCCATCCATTTTTAAAACCCGCCCACACCCCAAATCCTAACCATTACAATTAAGCCTTAACTCTTGGCCCTTGATGTGCCCCCTACCACTAAATTAAAACCTAAAGCCCATACTTGCCATATCATTGTCATTAACAATATATATACTGATAGCACACAATATCGTGCTGAGATATAAGGTGCCGAGATGGACATGATAGCATTTAATGCTCACTTTGTATGCTCACCATGGTGTTCATGTACTACAACGTACCATAGCATTAAATGGACAGTGCACTTTCCTCCTCATTCAGGTACCTTCTTAAGACGCATGGCCATTTAACCTGCCTAAGAGCTAAAGAGCCTCTTGCTACATTGGTTTTTGTTAGCGTTGCTATTCTTTTGTGGGAAAATGGCTGTACTGCAGGCAGCGGCATTAATATTTAATAGGAAAAACTCCCTGCTTGACTACAAATTGGGTCAAATGATTTCACTCAGTCAGCTTGGTGTTATTTTTATTGCCGTCTATGCCTCATTTCAGAGGAATGTTCCCTGCTGGAAGCCTCAGTAATTTTTAAAAAATCAACAATAACACATTTTCCATTTTTTAAAGTGCTTATTTTTTCAAATTTAGAATAAATTGTTATTTTGTATTAGTAGCAGATTAGGCTTTAAAACAGCTGACTCAAATGTTCTTAAAGGGAACTTCCAGTGACAATGCCCTATGTCTGTGTTTTGTTCATAGTTCGGGGAAGAAAGTACCAAAAGTAGAGTTTCATCTTCTCAGTACCTGGTTTCTCCACTAGGGAAGCTGTAGTCGTTACATGGAATTGCATCTCCTGATTCAAGCAAAATTATAAGGAAGAGCCCTGGGCCATCCTAAAAGAAATTTGCAAAACAAAGTTCAGACTTTTATAGTCAAAATTCTGTGTTTTAAAGTCTGAATTATTCCAAGATTCAAGCCGGAATTCTGTGATTAATAGTCTGAATTATCACAAGATTCAAAGCCAGAATTCTAAGAATAAAAGTCAGCATTCTGGGATTAAAAATCGGAATTCTGAAATTAAAAGTCAGAAATCTCAGAATAAATCTCAGAATTCTGATTTTAATTCTGTTTTTTTAATTTCAGAATTCTGACTTTTAATCTCAGAATTCCAACTTTAAAATTCAGAATCTTGTTAAATAAATTTTAGCATGACCCCTGATAGCAACACCTACATTATATTTAGCTTTTTCAAAAAATTTTAAATGGTGTCCTCTCATTTCTACAGGTCCATCCATCATTGACCTTGAATTTCATTGTAAGGGGGGCTTCTTAGCTTGCAGGGTCACATTGAGCCTCACCAGGGCACACTCACAGTATACCTGCTGCTACTGCCTGTATATGTCCCAGGGGAATAGAAATAATGGAACCAGTCCCTGAAACACATGCATGATGGCGCTAGGAATGAAGGGTTATGTTAGTCCCAAGAAAGGAATCATGCCATTTTTTCTTTTTTAACATTCAGACTTGAAGTTCACAGTGGAAGCCGAAGGCAAGGCCATTTACATGAAAAAATGAGTGTTTAGTGTCATTGTGGCAAATAATCATTAAATGGCAAATGATCCATAGGGCAAGAGGGGTGTATCTGTAATAAAAAAAATTTAGATTTTAGTATTACTTTCAGATAGATAATTTTAGGCCTTAAGATTAGGAAAACCCCCCAAATGGTATATATTTTTTAAAGGCAGACACCCTGGAGATTAAAATAGTGCTAGTTCCAATTTTTATAACACACAATATGTGTGCAATGGTTTATCAATCACAAATTTTCAGTAAAAAATTCACTAAAGTTAGTTTTAGAGCACATAAAATGCAATATATTACCTAATTTTTTGGTAACATAAAAGATGAGGTTGTGCCGAGTAAATAGATACCCAACATGTCCAGCATTAAAATTGCATATGGCCGTAAAATGACAACGAACTTCAGTACCTTTTATTTTTCATAGGTGACGCTTTAAAAGCTCCTACAGACAATCACATTAGAGCTAACCATGAATAATGGCTATTGGATTATTGCTCTCACTCCAGCGTTTGCGATGTATTATGCAGGCAACATTATTGTGCGTAGGAGCCCTAAATGTGTGTGTTTACATTCGTATGTACATATACCTGGGGGAAAGACGGGCTCAAATTTTTTTGAGAGGGTTTTTAAGTGCTTGGGTGTACATTTATTTTGGACACCGTTTTTTCACTAAAACTTTATTTATATCACATAAGAGACAAAAGTCTCCTATGTGACATACACTCTTTGTGACAGGTTCTCTTTAACAAGACATCAGGGGTCTTTTAGACAAGTGACAGAAACCAGAAGTGATGTTTTACATGTCTCTTCTGGGTTCTTTAGAGCTAGGGGAAATTGGCAAATGGAATTTTGTCGGTTTCCCTCCACTTGATCCAGCGACACTTACCATGTGGGTCGGGATGCATGGTGGGCAGGATGAGAAAGGCTGACAGTTGGCTTGTAGAGGGTGTATAAAACTCCCCACTGCCACCAATGTATAACATACGGCAGTGGAAGTAAAAGGGTTAAAAAGCCCCATCTCTGGTAAGCAGTTGGGGGTGTGCAGTTGCACATGGCAGATGTTTGAATTTGACATACATATGCATGAGGCCTTAATTAAAATATTGTGAAAAGCCACAGTGCATGGAGCTTTAGCTGCTTCAGCTAACATTTTAACAAAGAGGCGCATGGAATGTTGCAAAATTATTCTGGATAACAGCAATACAGATTTTTTGCCAAGTAATTACCTTGGGCCTCATTGTCTGCTTGTTTACCAAGTTTAAGTTCTGCTTCCGCAGTTGCCAAAGAATAGACTTCTAAATAATCCTAATGTCTCCCAAGAGTTTGTGTTCTAGATTGAGAAGCGAAATGTGTTAATACTGTATTTTCCGCTCTGCAAATTTAATATATTTTGCAAGCCATCCTTTAACAGACATTGCTATACATCTGGGGTTATTTAAAGAAGAACTCTGGTCTAATTAATCCACAGGATATACATTTTAAAGGAAGAACTGCTGAAATTACAAAGAAAAGCAATAAAGTTTGAAAGGCGATTAGATATATTGGTGAATTTGGCTTAAAGTAGAATTCCAGGTTTTATATAAGCTTAAATAGTTTGTCTGGAGCAAGCTGGCACAAATGAATTATTTCCATTACAGAACGATACGACTGTTGTGTGTGTGTGTGCTGTAATATAGTGTAGTAGCATTAGCTATATTCCAATTCCAGGGCCAGATCTAGCCTTTCTGACTGGTTGGTGTAAAATAAAAAGTGTGACACAGATACAGGGAACCGGTATTCACTTCTGTACCATGAGCCACAACCTGGAAATAAAATTGACAGGTAGTGCAGAGGTGGAACAGGAGTGAACAGTATCACTATTATGTATGCCTCCTTATATCAAGTGTCCCCATTAGAATCCCCTCTTACATCAGTGGTCCTCATCAGGGTCCCTTTTTACATTAGGAATTCCCATCAGAGTGTCCTCTTGTATCAACTGTCTGAATCAGTACCTCCATACATCAACTGTCCCCATCAAAGTCCCCCTTACATAAACTGTCCTTTTCAGCATGTTCCTGGCATCAATTGTCCCTATCATAGTCATCCTTACATTTTTTGTCCCCATCAGAGTTGTCCTTTACATCAACTTTCCCCGTCAGAATGCTCCTTCCATCAAATGTCCCTATCAAAGTCCCCCTTACATCAAATGTCCCCATCAGATTACCCTTCCACCAACTGTCCCCATCAGTGTACTACATCAACTTTCCCCATCAGAGTACCCCCTTACATCAATTGTCCCCATCAGAGTGCCCCTTGCATCAACTGCCTCCCTTACATAAACTGTCCTCATCAGCGTGCCCCTGACATCAATTTTCATCGTCCTCCTTACATTTTGTGTTGCCATCAGAGTTCCCCTTTACATCAACTTTCCACATCAGAGTCCCCCTTACATCAACTGTCCCCATCAGAGTCCCCCTTACATCAACTGTCCCCATCAGAGTCCCCCTTACATCAACTGTCCCCATCAGAGTCACCCTTACATCAACTGTCCCCATCAGAGTCCCCCTTACATCAACTGACCCCATCAGAGTGCTCCTTATATCAATTGTCCCCATCACAGTGCTCCTTACATCAATTGTCCCCATCAGACTGCTCCTCACATCAATTATCCCAATTAGAGTACCTCATGGATCAGTTGATGTACTCTCAAAGACTTAGGGGGCACAACTAAAATCTTGGAGGGGCAAAACCCACTCCAGCACCTCTCTAGATCCATGCCTGCTACGTACAGTATGCTGTAGGAAGTAAATAGAAAGAGGCTGAGTGCTTCTCACCATTCAGGAGAAGCCTAGTACTTTTATCCTTGAATGCAAGGCTCCCCCTGATTAGCCTAGGTGGAATTCATGATGTCAACCACACTCCTCTCTCCTGAGAAGCACTCAGACCGACTCTATTTAGTTCCAGCAGCAGACCAATAGTCATCCTCTACTGTAAATATGAAATTTAATTTGCTTATATTTTGCCTTCACTGGGATTGGGTGTTCCCAGCCAGGCTGCAATTGTATGCAGGCCACCTTAGGTAATGACCACATATAATGCTGAGGCTTGATGATTAAAAGAACTGAAATCCAATGAATGAAAGGTGCGGGCCAAAGACAGTCTGGCTTGGGAATAAAAGGCTAGACGGTGCTGGATATCCTCCAGCCAGGAAATGATGTGGGCTTTATTTGACTTGCTGCAGTATATTCTGTGAGAAACTCGCAGTGATCAGTGCAATCAGGGCCAGATTAAGAGCATTATAAGCCTGGTGCTGAGGATGTTGGTGGGCCTTAAGGGCTGTGCGTTTGCATGTGTCGCCTGAAGTGAAAGAGCACAGTCGCAATGCTACCGAAGTCAGTCAAAATCAAATGCTAGTGTTCCATAAGGGCAGTGCGTTGGTGTGCACCCTGAGGTGAAAGCAGGGTTGCCACCTCATCCCTTTAAACCCAAACACATTAATTACACAGGTTCTGTGGCTGATTAAGGTGGTAATTAAACTCACTTGGTGCCTTATCTGCAATAAATTAGCCACAGAACCTGTGTAATTCATATGTGTTTGGGTTTAAAGGGATGAGGTGGCAACCCTAGGTAAAAGGGTGCAGCCGCGCAAGCCCAACACTATGGAGGCCCCAAGCTTCCATATGAGCCTCCTAGATTGTAAGCTCTAACGAGCAGGGCCCTCTGATTACTCCTGTATTGATATGAATTGTACTTGTACTGTCCTCCCTAATGTTGTAAAGCGCTGCGTAAACTGTTGGCGCTATATAAATCCTGTATAATAATAATAATAATGAGCCCTACATCGGTGTGTGCAGTGAACCCTGAGGTGAGGTGGAATGGCGCAGCCCTAACACAAAACGGCGGAAGCCGAATACCAGGCTTCCGTTAGGACTGGCCACCTGGCATCCGTTATTAATCCCATCACCCTGCCTATGCGGTACGTGAGGAATGCAGGGCCAGAGGGGGCTGCTGTTAGAAATCATGGGGCCACGTATAGCCTAGCTGAAATCCCCCCCCCCCCCCCCCGAAAAGGAATTTTGTAAGTTATGTTATATTTGTGTCCACTAATAATGATTTTAGTGTATTTTTTAGTAAAAATACACTAAAATCATTATTAGTGGACACAAATATAACATAACTTACAAAATTCCTTCTAGATCTAAAAGTTAATAAATAGTTCTGTGTGTAAATGAGGTTTTGGGGCTCATTCACATAAGTGCTGTGGCCTGTACAGTGTGAATCAGTGGGGTTTTTTTTACTGTAAATGTGGCTATTGCTGCGTGAAAGTTTTATTTTATTTTTTTAAATGTTTTAAAATACAATTTTTTTACATCTTGTTAAATTATTTTTTTACAATGTGTTATTATTTTTTACATTTTTAGAAATTATTTTTTACAATGTTGTTGGGGGGGGGGGCTTGGCTGAAATATCAGGGGTCTAAACAGACCCCTGACATCTCACCTTTGAGAGAGAAAAAAGAATTGAGAAAACAGATTCTTCAATCCCTTTCTCTGCAGCCTCAGCTGCACTACAGATAAATGAACAGCTCCTGTTCATTCATAAACTGAAGTATAATAAATATAGTTTAATTTGCTTCAGTTATGAATGAACGCAGTGAGTGATTGATCACTCATCATGTTCATTCACTAAAGGAAAGAATGTGTAATTTACCAGCCCCTTCCCCTGCTCTCCATCCTGAACATCCCCCCGTGTGCCCGGGGGCAGGAGAGAAGAGCTGGCAGTGCTGCGGTGTGTGTGGGGGGGGGGGGGGCACACAGCAGCTTGCAGGGGGAATCAGATGTGGGCAGAACAAGGAGGGGAAGTGGCAGGACAAGGTCAACTGGTGCCCAGGGCAAAGGTGCCAAACTGCGCCCCCCACCTCTTTCTGTTGGGAGGTGAGGGGGGCAGTTGATGATAGGAATGAGGTAGGGTGCTACCAAAACATATGTAATATTCTATCCCGCAATAAAATATGGTCCTAACATTGATGTAGAAAAAAATGCCCGGACATTGGTGTGAGGAAAAAATGTCCATGCCCCCGGTGGTGTCAATAAAAGGAAAATATGCCCGTTAGACATGTGTTAGACATGTGCACTGCTGAAAAATTGGTTTGTTTTCGTTTCATTCATTTTGTTGTTTTTTTTTGGTTTTTTTTGGATTATGATCGCAATTCGTAAATTCGAAAATTCGTAAATTTGAAAATCCGAAGATAAGAATGAAAGTTCGAAAATATAAAAGAATAACTAACTAACAAATAATAACTACCTATTAAATTATAGGTAAGTTACGAATTATCTGAAATAACAAATTCCGCATCTAAACAAATGGAAGGGAACAAACTAATAATAAATAATAATAAAAAGTTTTTATTATTATTGTTATTATTATTAATTAGTTATGTTCCATTTGTTTAGATACAAAATCCATTATTTCAGATAAATCATAACTTCGGATAAAACAGCTAAATTTTAAAGGAAATTCCAATACCTATCATTTAACCACTTGCTGCCCGCCCGCCGTCATATGACGGCGGGACGGTGCAGCTGTTATCCTGGGCCGCCGTCATATGACGGCGCAGCCTTCCAGGCAGCCCAGGGGGGGCATCGCTCTGGTCCCGGTGCGCGTGCCCGGCGGCCGCGATGTCCGCCGGGCGGCCGCGATGTCCGCCGGGCACCCGCGATTTCCCGGTAACCGAGCAGGACCGTGGATCTGTGTGTGTAAACACACAGATCTACGTCCTGTCAGATGGGAGGAGACCGATGGTGTGTTCCTTGTACAGAGGAACACCGATCGGTCTCCTCCCCTTGTGAATCCCCTCCCCCCACAGTTAGAATCACTCCCTAGCAACACATTAACCCCTACAGCACCCCCTCCTGGTTAACCCCTTCATTGCCAGTCACATTTATACAGTAATCAATGCATTTTTATAGCACGGATCGCTGTATAAATGTGAATGGTCCCAAAAATGTGTCAAAATTGTCCAATGTGTCTGCCGCAATATCGCAGTCACAATAAAAATCGCAGATCGCCGCCATTACTAGTAAAAAAAAAATAATAATAAAAATGCTATAAATCTATCCCCTTATTTTGTAGACGCTATAACTTTTGCGCAAACCAATAAATATACGCTTATTGCGATGTTTTTTACCAAAAATATGTAGAAGAATACGTATCGGCCTAAAATGAGGAAAAAATTTGTTTAAAAAAAAAAGAAATTTGGATACTTATTATAGCAAAACGTAAAAAATATTGTGTTTTTTCAAACTTGTCACTCTTTTTTTGTTTATAGCACAAGAAATAAAAACCGCAGGGGTGATCAAATACCACCAAAAGAAAGCTCTATTTGTGGGGAAAAAATGATAAAAATTTCATTTGGATACAGTGTATTATGACCGCGCAATTGTTATTCAAAATGCGACAGCGCTGAAAGCTGAAAATTGGCTTGGGCAGGAAGGGGGTGAAAATGCCCTGTATGGAAGTAGTTAATAGTTAGTAATAGTTAAGTTATAATTAGTTCGTTATTATATCCAGATTTCCGGAAAAATTTGTTAAACGGGTTTTCGTTAATTCGGATATTTTCGAATGAACTAATTTGTCGAAATTCCTTAAAAAACGAATTTGTAACTAAATAAATGGCACACGTCTAGCCCCTGTGGTATCACATGAGAAAAAATTGTCCCCAGGTCAGTGGTATCACTGTAAGGAAAAAACTCTCCCTGTGTCCGTGGTGCTACTGGAAAGGAAAAACGCCCCTGTGTCGGTGTCAACTCGAGAAGGACCGATTTGGTGGTGGTGTGAAGGTAGGAGGGGAGCTGAAAGGGTGGGGGCTCTGTGGGGTGAATTTAACTAAGGGACTCTGTGTAGCTCTGAGGCAGGCAGGGAAGCTATGTTGTGGAGAGGCAAGTTCTGTTGGGATACTAAATATTAAGTAATGGCTCTTTCAGAGGGGCAACCAGGGGGAGATTTAAATAGATTGCTGAGCTGCAGTTTTACTGCCCCCAGCTGCTCAGCTGAACTGTAACATAACAGGGCAGGGCTGTACACATGCCATGTCCGCAATGCTTTTTTAACTCAGGATGCAGCGTTTGAGTGGCAATACCACCTGTCAAGCTCGTCCATTGTGTATAATTTGACCGTGCCTCAACCACAAGCTTAATGCTTAGCTCACAGTTGCGGTGTGGTCCTGCAGTGTAAAATTGGGATTCAGTCAGTCAAAAAAAAAAAAAAACAACACAGGCGGCAGTACCACCTCTTGAATGCCTGTAAGCCGCTGCTCTCCTGCCCTCTGAAAAGCGATCCACAGTGGATCACTTTTCAGTAAGCGGTAAGCATTACCCCAGAGCTGAAAGAGCCCTAAAAAAACAAAAAACTCTCAATTATATTCCTTACCAAAGGAAACAAATATGTGGCTCTATAAAATCAACTGAAAACCATAAATCATAAAGCTGAAAAACATACATGTCAATTAAATCTCATAAACACTTGTGCTGATATACATAAATATACAGCACTGTGCTGACATGCATAAAACAGATTAAGTGCAAACAAATCAAGCAAAACTCATTACTGCAATCCAAAAAAAGTCCATAAATGAGTTACCTAATCAGTGCTGCTTGAATGTGTCCCCTTTTCTGGTGAGAGCTTCGGTCCTGTGCCCACCTGTCCTTCTAGAGAAGGGGACGCAGTTCCCCTTCTTAAATCTCCCGCCTCCCGCCTCTCCAGCTACACGATGAGTGACGTTTGCCTGGAAGTCCCGTCCATCATCTTCTTCACCACTCCGGGAAGGAGGCGACTTCTCAGTGTGTGGCCGTCCTGTCTATGCTGTTGGAAAAAGAGAGGAAAAACCCTCCCTCTAGCAGCTTTCACAGCCTGTGCTCTGACTGTATTCTAAATGACAGAGGTGGCGGTAGCCTCACACCTGGCATGCAGGCAGATGGAGAACAGGTCAATGGCAAGTTCTCGGTGCGGTGTCCAACTTCAGGAACAATGCCCTGTGTGTCTCTCCCTGTAGCAGCTTAAAGCTAGCGGGAAGGAGAGGGGGACATCACTGCTTTCAGCTGCTACAGGGCATCGTTCCTGTAATTGCTGCAGTACCGATCATCCTCCTTGTCCTGCCCACATCTGGGCCTATATTGAGGGAGGGGCCTGGAGCTGCAGCTCCAATAGCCCCTACGTTAATCTAGCCCTGAGTGCAATCAGAGTAAGCCATCTCAGTACAGGAGAGAATACTGAAAGGAATGCTTTAAAACAATAGATTCGCTGTAAACCTAGCTGAAGGGAGATTTGTCCATCTTGCCAGACCTACATATAAGCAGGTTGTAAAAGCCACATAGGTGCTGTCCTGGAGGGTAGGAATTAACGCCTTTCCTGTTTTTTGGGGTTTTCCCAGGTTCTTCTTTGGGTCTGGTCCACCAATCCTGTGTTATATAAATATGGGACAGTAGTCCGGTATGTGGTGAACCCGCATAGAGGGGTAGTTGGGTAAGATTTCGAGGATTTTCCCTTGTGGAGAGCCCAAGAGAGAGAAAGTCGAGACCGGGGCCTGTAAGGGAGAGAGACGAAGAATGACACCCAAGAGGACCAGAAGGAGGTCATCTATCACCATTGGGATGTAAACTAATCTGAACCTGGGGTTCACCCCAAAGACACCAGCACTGGAGTGTACCTCTGAAGGACTTAAATCTGCATGAGAGTACCTCTGAAGTACTACAATTGCTTGGATTTCACCTTTGAAATAATGTTGGGGCAGCACAAGCCTGTAGTTAGGAGTAGGGATGTAGGAAATATCCTGTTCTTGTATGTTGGACTTTGAAATGTTCATTTTGCACTTTCTTTAAGTAAAATATTAAAACATTGTCCCTGCCTGGTCTGAAGCTACTGAAAGGGGTGTATTGCAAGAAACCGGCACATATGGTTCACCGAGTGGGTCTTAACACACTGGGGTATGAAGACATCAGTGTGGAGTGGAGTAGTGTGAAGACACAAGTGGTTACCTAGTGTAACAGAGGTTTAACAAGCAGCCTGTACCTGCTATAGGTGGAGTGGCCTCTAGCAGTGAGGGAGATGTTGTTGGCAGAGGGTCCCATCCTGTACAGAGGTACGGAGGTTCAAGAGTTAAAGAGATACTAAAATTTTGTTTCTATTTCTTTAACAATAACAAACATGCCATAAATACTTGCTTTGTGAAGTGGTTTTGCACAGAGCAGCCCAGATCCTCCTCTTCTCGAGTCCTTCGCCGCCCCTCCCTCCTTTCGAGTACCCCCACAGCAAGCAGCTTGCTAAGGGGCTACCCGAGCTGAGCCACAGCTCCGTGTGTTCACTCAGACATGGAATCGTGGTCCAGGCTGGTCCCACTCTGTCCCTTTCTTCCTGATTGGCTAACTGACTTTGATTGACAGCAGCGGGAGCCAATGCTGCCAATTAGGAGGGAGGGTCCCAGCCAGCCAAGGGACTCATGCAACATCGCTGGATAGAGATGGGCTCAGGTAAGTATAAGGGGGGCTGAGGGGGGGGGGGTCCTGCACACAGAAGGTTTTTTATCTTCATGCAAAAAATGCATGAAGATAAAAAAACCTTTTGCCTTTACAACCACTTTGAGTTAAGTGCACTTGTGGAGCCCACGCAGAGTGCATGGCGGAGCCCACTCCGCTACTGGTGGATAGTAGTGGAAAATGCTGGACAGGTGGATGTGGACATTGGGTCAGTGTGTCCTGCCTAAATGCAGATTAGAGAGATTAGAGTGTACATTGTCAAAGGGGACCGAGAGCTAACTAAAGGACAGTTATAGTGCAAGTGTACATGGTGCATGTTCATCTCTAATAGCAGAGGCCCGTCTTAAGTTTGAGTATTCCCCATGACAGCCTCAGCCTTGTCCCAGGGCATTGATGAAGATGGCACAAAGCAAAGGTACCCTATGTGTAGCAAAGTGACCCTGTGCAAGGTACCTAGTGTAGCCCAGAAGAACCCACCCTGGGATAGGCTTCTCATGTGACCCTTAGCACCCAGCAAAGAGAGAAACATGGAGAACGTGATGACCACCCTATCATCCTGACCTTCCCCCAACCTCTAATACATGTGGAAGGGGGAGGACACCTATATATGTAGTAATAACCACTTTGAGAAAGTGTGTATTTGCATTGTGGCTTTGATGGACAGACAGATAATAAAACAAACAATATGGGCTGTCAGGTGTCTGTTTTCTAGTTTCTAGACTCTAGTTTGATTAATTAATTTTGCCCGCAGGTTCACTTTAAAGGGCTGTTTTACCCAGATTTAATTATTTCCATAATCTGGTGGATGTAAAAGAGGTTTTAACAGCTGCCATGGATAAACATGTAAACATTTCAGGAGATAATCAGAACAGAATATATTTTAAACCAAGTGGGAATAGCAGGGAGAGTTATCGTACACAGCTGACTGCTAGTCCAGTAATCCCACAGCCGAAAACTTCCATCTGTCTCCAGCAGAAGCTTATAGAGAATACTGCAAACTTTGAGAAATGCCATAGATCTCAGAGCCTGGACAGCTGTGGAAATAGGTACATTGCTACGTTGCTAGAAATGAAAGTATTGGCCCTGCCATATAGTGGGGTTGGTTTACTAAAGGCAAATAGACCTTTCATGTTCTAAGGGGAAGATGCACTTTGCAAGAAAATTTTCATCCAGAGATTAGTAATTGGGGTGGAATTTCACTTTGCAAAGAAAACTCAATCATGTGCAAGGGAAATTTAAAAAAGCATTTTTGATTGCACATGATTGGATGATAGAAGTCAGCAGAGCTTCATCTCATTCACTAAGCTCTGGAGAAAATTCCCATGCACAATGCAACTTCCCTTGCAAAGTGAACTGTGTATTTGCATGTAAACCAACTCCAATGAGTATAATTTAACAATCTGGTTTTAAGGTATAATGTTCCTTTAATGGAATGGTAGGTTGGACGTACCAGCAGAGCTAGACCATCCACAAGGCAACCTAGGCAGGAGCCTAGTGGCCCCATGAATGTCTCAGAGGTCAAGCATACAACCTTCATGCTCTTGCAGTCAACCAGAGAGTTAAAGCTATGCACCTGCCTGCCGCTTAATAAGGGAGGGTGCACTTGTAGGCAGTTGGGGGTTGATTTACAAAAAACAAATATGCTCTTCACTTTGCGGGGGAAGTTGCCCTTTGGGATGGAATTTTCCCTAGAGTTTACAGAATGTGGCAAGAATTCACTTGCCTTGTTGCTTGCACATGACTGGATGATGAAAGTTAGCACAGTTTCACCTCATTCACTAATCTAAGGGAAAATTTGAAATGTTAATAGCTCATTTTTCTTTGATAATTAAACCTCATAATGTTCCGTTAATGGAGCAGGTGGTTGGATGTAGCACCATAGCTAGATTATGCACAATATATATAAAAATGCAGCGCTAAACACAAATATGAATATTAGCTACCACAATACATATATGTTACAACCAATCCTTCAACGTGATGGCATAAGAACCATATGTGGGAAAAGAAAGGAGGAATAAACCTCATAGGAAAAAAATAGAGTTCATCATCAAATAAATGTCCATCAGTTTAAACGACATGTGTTCTCCGGTGTCAAAAAAGAGAAGATGTATATCATAGATGCAATGTGAATCGCAAGGGTGATCTTCCCATGCTAAGCATCCACAGGTGAAAGTAGAAGGAGCAAATATGCTTACCGGAAAAGGTGGACACGTTCGCCGTATGGCTAGGTGTCATTCAGACTTGTGGATCAGCTGAGCCAGATGGGTGCTTGCGAGGAAGCATGTGCGGCAGGTTCAACTGGTTCCTTTCCAACCACCATAGGCAGCCTGGGGACTTCTGATGTTCAAGGTGTAGATGTAGTCACCTTCCCGGCAAGTGGATGGCCAGAAAGTGTGGCTTTCACACAGCCAGTGTGGGAACATGCAAAAGGAGGAGAAGACTCCATATAGTGCTTGAATCCATAAGAACAGGTTTATTGTAAACCAAAAAAAAACAGGTATAAATATGAACAGCAACAGCGGTAGTTAAAAGTGATCACAATTAAAATAAAACAGCGTGGTACCAAGGGACAGATAGCTAATGGCGACCCGACATGTTTCGGACAAAGGGTCCTTCTTCTGGGGCATATATCATGTTCATTTTAGATTATCCACAAGGCAACCTAGACAGGAGCTTAGGGGCACAATGGCTGTCCCAGAGATTGAGCTACAACCTTTATGCTCTTGCAAGTCAACTAGGGGGGATAAAGCCGTGCACCTGTCTGTCAATTTTAAGGGAGGGTGTACTTGTAGGCAGTTTGGCATTCACTTTACTAAAGGCAAAGAGACAGAAAGGGAATTTGTACTTCGCAAGGGAATTGTCACCAGAGAATGGTGAATGTGGTAAAAATTCTATTGGAAAAAAATACCCAATTATGTGCAAGGAAAAAAGAAACAAAACAAAAGAAAAACAGTACTTTTGCTAGGACATGTGTCAGGAACTTGGTGGGACGCCAAGATGCTGGGAGGGCTCCCCTTGCGGCCGAGTGCAGCACACCCCTGAAGGTGACACAGAAGGTGTAGTGCCCACAGAAACACGGGTTGCCTGATTGCTGGAGCTGATTGCCAGGAACTTTCTGGGACAGGCAAGGTATACTGCAAGGCAGGCATGCTTGGAAAGTCCAGAAGATGCAAACCAGTGGAGCAGACCGGATAGCTGAGTCGGGAGCCAGGCCAGGGGTCATTCACAGCAAGGCAGTCCAAGATCAGTGTGACCAAGGATAAGCCGAGTCTTTGCACAGGAGACAGGTAAAGGCAGAGTACGTAAGCCAGGCCGGGATCAGATGCAGGGAGCAAGCAGGAACAAGTCAGGATACAAGCCAAGGGGTCAAGTCTGGAGATCAAGAAGAGCAGGTCAAGGAAGGCTGGGTTGGTACACAGGAAATCAGATCAGCAGGTTATACAAGGCACAGGAACACAGGAACCAGCAATGCACCATTGTCAGCAGCGGGCTTAAATAGGCAGTGACACCACTATCACATTGTGCACATGCGAGCTCGCCTGTTCATGGCGCTGCGCGTCCTTGTACGTTGATTGACGCCAGCATGCCTTTGCCTACCCAGGTTCGCGATCCCTGCACTATTGCACCTGAGGATGCGCCTATTTCCCTGAAAACATGATTGGATGATAGAAGTCACCTGACTCACTAAACCGTGAGGAAAGTTCCCTTGCAAACTAAATAGCATTCTGCCTTTCTGCCTTTAGTAAATCAACCCTTTGCAAACTAAATAGCATTCTGCCTTTAGTAAATCAACCCCTTGATGTCTGATGGGGACATGTCAAAATAGACAATGCAAATGGCATTTGCTTATTGCAAATCTTATCAGTGTCAATTGATTGGGTCATCAAAGCTGCTACCATGCCTGGGGCTCCATTCTACATTAACCCTACTCTGCGTATTAATGCTGGAATTGAAACTCTAACAGAATGAGGCTAAAATAAGACATCTTCACTCAATACATTGAGTGATCATTCCCTTCAATTATCCCATCATATAGAAAGCAAATTCCCGTTGATTTGTTTCTTCTCCATGTATTGTGTAAAAGTTCTTCATGCTGAACGGCAGGATTTAGATGAAATCTACTATTGTAAAGGAACCCCAACCACACAGCAAGGGTTTATTGCTTGTTTAGTCTAGGGGAGCAGGTATAAGGAGTAATACCACTGATCTACAAATTTTGGGAAATTATCAACCTCTGAGATAAAATGTAGTAATTCTTACATATTTTAATTAGATGAATTAGAAAACAGGTGATAATTCACAATAAAGATTTATACACAGGCAAGTATATTTGCCTACAAGGGAGGGAGGTGTCTGATGACCACGATGCCTCGTAACTTCTTGGCAAAGTACGGTAGAACAATGAAAATGGTACCACATGGAAGTGTATACATTTATCTTCACTTTGAGACTATTGACAATCAATGGCGTTCCTAGGGGGGGCAGAGGGGGCCCTGACCCCCCCAACATTATGCTGTGCCCCACCATGTGCCCCCCCAAAAAGAATTTTTTTTTTTTTTTTTACAAAAAATCAATATCTAAGAGGGAGAGAGTCCCCAGTCAGCTCCTGCGGGTGATTCCTCCCCCTCCCCTGCTCGCTGACACTGCATAATGCGAGCGCTCACACAACCACGGCCGCCCGATCTGCTTCTTCACCTGCATCCTCATTGGCAGGGAGAAGAGCGAGTTGCAGGAAGGACTCCACCAGGACTCTCAGTTACTGAAAAAACAGACTGATTTCTCCCGTCCTTAGGACAGGAGAACCAGCCTGTAAATTCCAAGAGATGCCAGACCAGCGCTGTCAATAGCAGGGGCAGGACAGCAAGAGGAGGCTGGGGAACCCCACAGTGGCAGAACACCAGGGCTCGGAGGCAAGACAACCTTTGCAACCCTGATAGTTCTCCCACTGCTTTGATTCCTTATATTTTCTTGGTATGCTGGTGACATATATCTCTTGTTTTCTGCCACCCTGGGGGGCCCCAATACAGTAGGAAGGGAGCTCACTGCAGAACATGTGAAAGGGCCCATTGTGGGGTCGTAGTAAAGGGCCCCAGGATATATATATATATATATATATATATATATACACTACCGTTCAAAAGTTTGGGGTCACATTGAAATGTCCTTATTTTTGAAGGAAAAGCACTGTACTTTTAAATGAAGCTAACTTTAAACTAGTCCTAACTTTAAACAAATATACTCTATACATTGCTAATGTGGTAAATGACTATTCTAACTGCAAATGTCTAGTTTTTGGTGCAATATCTACATAGGTGTATAGAGGCCCATTTCCAGCAACTATCACTCCAGTGTTCTAATGGTACAATGTGTTTGCTCATTGGCTCAGAAGGCTAATTGATGATTAGCAAACCCTTGTGCAATCATGTTCACACATCTAAAAACAGTCTAGCTCCTTCCAGAAGCTACAAAACTGACCTTCCTGTGAGCAGATTGAGTTTCTGGAGCATCACATTTGTGGGGTCAATTAAACGCTCAAAATGGCCAGAAAAAGAGAACTTTCATCTGAAACTCGACAGTCTATTCTTGTTCTTAGAAATGAAGGCTATTCCATGTGAGAAATTGCAAAGAAATTGAAGATTTCCTACAACGGTGTGTACTACTCCCTTCAGAGGACAGCACAAACAGGCTCTAACCAGAGTAGAAAAAGAAGTGGGAGGCCGCGTTGCACAACTAAGCAAGAAGATAAGCACATTAGAGTCTCTAGTTTGAGAAACAGACGCCTCACAGGTCCCCAACTGGCATCTTCATTAAATAGTACCCGCAAAACACCAGTGTCAACATCTACAGTGAAGAGGCGGCTGCGGGATTTTGGGCTTCAGGGCAGAGTGGCAAAGAAAAAGCCATATCTGAGACTGGCCAATAAAAGAAAAAGATTAAGATGGGCAAAAGAACACAGACATTGGACAGAGGAAGACTGGAAAAAAGTGTTGTGGATGGATGAATCCAAGTTTGAGGTGTTTGGATCACAAAGAAGAACGTTTGTGAGACGCAGAACAAATGAAAAGATGCTGGAAGAATGCCTGACGCCATCTGTTAAGCATGGTGGAGGTAATGTGGTGGTCTGGGGTTGCTTTGGTGCTGGTAAGGTGGGAGCTTTGTACAGGGTAAAAGGGATTCTGAATAAGGAAGGCTATCACTCCATTTTGCAACGCCATGCCATACCCAGTGGACAGCGCTTGATTGGAGCCAATTTCATCCTACAACAGGACAATGACCCTAAACACACCTCCAAATTGTGCAAGAACTATTTACAGCAGAAGCAGGCAGCTGGTATTCTATCGGTAATGGAGTGGCCAGCACAGTCACCAGATCTGAACCCCATTGAGCTGTTGTGGGAGCAGCTTGACCGTATGGTACGCCAGAAGTGCCCATCCAACCAATCCAACTTGTGGGAGCTGCTTCTAGAAGCGTGGGGTGCAATTTCTCCAGCTTACCTCAATAAATTAACAGCTAGAATGCCAAAGGTGTGCAATGCTGTAATTGCTGCAAAAGGAGGATTCTTTGATGAAAGCAAAGTTTGATGTAAAAACAATGTTATTTCAAATACAAATCATTATTTCTAACCTTGTCAATGTCTTGACTCTATTTTCTATTCATTTCACAATGTATGGTGGTGAATAAGTGTGACTTTTCATGGAAAACACAAAATTGTTTGGGTGACCCCAAACTTTTGAACGGTAGTGTATATATATATATATATATATGCATTTTATAGTTGCCCCCCTACTTTTGTCCCTGTCTCCCCATGTGCCCCCCCTAAATTTGAAAGCTGGAGACGCCACTGTTGAAAATGTATTTTTCTTTTCTTGCAAGGTACATTTGTCTTGGTCAGATCTACGCATCATACAGTTACATCTGGTGGCTTGTCAAAGTGTCATTGCCTATCATTTCCAAGGAACAGTTGTGTGATATTTTCCTTCAGAAGCCAAGATGCCTCCAAGCTGTCTAAACAACACAGATAACTTCTGCTACATTGGTGGTGAGGTTACATTTGCATCTCAAAAGTGCAATATGACAGCTGTGGTAAAAAAAAACATACCACCTATATTTTGGTTTACTTTCAAAATAGGGAGTCAGAACCAGAGTTGGGCAACTCATTGTTGCATTCCATGTGCAACTTATCTGCGTCATTGGCTAAACAAGAAGAAAAGGTTCATGCCTTTCACAGTCCCAATAGTGTGAAGGGAGCATGAAAATGTTACATGAAAAACCAATACATTTATGGAAATGAAAAAAATTAGATCTACTGTAACTATTCTTAAAAATTATCCCTACCCCCTCCTCCTACCTATCCTGTCTAACCTGTATAAAAAAGGTCTACTTACCTATTTTTAATCAGCTCCAGTCCAGCCAAGTGATAATGCAGCTCTGGCTCCCCTGTGTGAGCAGCTGCAGGCTAAGGGAGCCTATGAGTGATGTCGCTGCTCCCGAAATTGCCAGCTGTTGTTGAGAGCTGCAGGATCATGTGACTGGACTGGATTAAAATAGATAAATACACACATCTTTTTTATACAGGTTAGGCAGGATAGGTAGGAGGAGGGGGTAGGGAGCATTTTTAAGATTAGCTAGATCAAATTTTTTTCTTTACCTAACTTTTTTAGTAAATCAGCCCCAATGTGTGGTTATTTTGTATATATTTGCAGGGGTGCATGGGCGCCGCCCCCCCCCCCCCGCTATCCATCGCCGCCTCCCCTAGCCATGCATCCGGTCCCTTTCAAGATGCCAGATGCATGGATTCCAATGCGGGGTGGGTGTTTTTTTGAAGCACTGATTAGAGCCAGAGGCTCTAATAGGCTTCAAAATTGGGTGGGCTCGGGGCGCAGAAATTGCGTTCATAGCCCACACAGGTATGTTACAACAGTGAATGAATATTTGCTGTTGTAACACTGATCCTCCTCCCAGCCAATCTGGAAGCGGGTTTTGACACCCATCACCCAATTGGCTGAAAGGACAGGCAATCCTATTGGACGCCTAGGAGGAGGGGAGGCGCCACCCGCTGGAAGCTGCTGATGGAGGAGAGGACACAGCTGCTGCACGCTACCCGCCTAGATGGGGCAAACAGCGGGGGAGGTGCTGCCGGCTGCTTTGGGGGAGTGGTGTTTGTTTGCCGCCCCCCTAAAAGAAAAACACCAGTTGCCACTGAATATTTGTGTAGCGCTACCCCCATAGTGGCGCTGGTGAATGTGGTCATCTCCTGCCCTGCACAGCCAGGTAGACAAATGTTCTATTCACTTCAGAGACAAGAAGCAGTCCTTGCAGCTTTGTTTTTGTTTTGTTTTTCTGTTTGTTTTATTAGGGGCATTGAACTTGGATAGAGAAGGGTAGATGGGATGCCCATTTGATCAGCAGACATCTTTAGGGACTTGAACTATATCCAGTATATACACACTTTCCTCTTCTACCTCCAGCACAGACTTGAGTTGCAGAACAACAACTCCCAGGATCAGCTAGCACAGGTTCTAGATCCAACACAGACTAAGATGGATCTTAGCAGAATGCCCTTTGCAGGCAGGGACCACGGGCCCCTATGGTGTAGCAAAAAAAAAAAAAAACGTCTATAGTGCTACCTGTCCCTGTGGTTACTGCTCCCAGTACCACCTCTTCAGGCCCTTCCAGCCCTCCTGGCTGCAGCTGAACCTTTCCACTGCCCGTGTCACCACAGTCCTCCTGACTAGCTCTGCACCCATCCCAGACTGTTCCATACCAGTCCTCTCAGGCGTGCCTCCCAGTCCTCCTGACTGTGTGTCACTCACCAGCCCTCCTGGCTGTACCTTTTTCTCCTGGAGACTTGCCTGGCAGTGTTCTCCCACTGTCCTCTCCTTGCTCCCGTGCTTCCCGGCCAGGACAACCCTCTGTGTTTTGAAGAGAGTCCTATCTGCCCAGGCCCAAGGTCACCCCCCCCCCCCCCAGACTGGGGAGCTCCCTCAAAGGCCTTGACAGCCTAACACTCCATCCCCAGCTTCCATCCGAACTTCACCCTGCCACAGAGTATTTGAGGAGGCCTGCCCCCTGCCAACCCTTCTGTTGGGGATTGGTCAGGGGCCTCAGAATACTTCAGGCAGCTCCACCTTACTTCCCCTCCTATTTTTCTAGAAAGTTCCAGTACATTCTAGAAATAGGGGGGAGACTCAGTGATGCTGCCTGTGAGTCACCCAGCTCTCCCAAAAATTGCTTATTATATTGTGTTTGTCTGCACTAAAAATATGCATTTGATAAACAGTTGTGCAAATATCCCGTAATAATAAAAATTGCAGCTACTATCTTTTTATTCTACAAGGTCTTTGTTTTCAGAATTATATATACTGTTCAATGGGTTTTAAGTAACTTTATAGTCAAAAATGCAGATTTTTACATATGTGGAAAAATATCTAGAGTGCTGAAGTGATTAAAGTATAATTAAAAACAAAACAATTTTTTAAATTTTGTTTAGAGTAGAACACCTAGGTACTCTACAATAAAGGTAAGTGCTTTGGATGACTGCCAATTTTTTTTTTATACACATTATAGCAAAATGTATCAAAATATATTAAAAATCAAAGTAGTTTTTATTGGCGCAATAGAGAATTTGGGGGAAAGGGACCTTTGATATAGGCCCCTCCACTGGGAGGATTCATTGGTACCACATCCCTTTAAATACAATATTGAAAAACAAAGAACCCTAAAAACTATCTGGGATTTTAAGGGCACCACACCCAGTTTTTCGAAAAAGTAATTAGCTTTTATTAATACACGTCTAAAAAATAGTCATACAAACATTAAAATGCCCAGCATACAAGGCATGTAGAGGGACTGTACATCTATACAAAATGCAAATACAAATGTTACATGATGCAGCTATCAAGGAGAAATATGATCCATGGTGTTATCTACAATTTATAGTATGTGTAATGGGTATTTATTGCTTATAGCTTCTTCAACGCGTTTCACAGGACAACCATTTTTATGTACATTGGTCAGCATCTGTAACAGAGATGTATTTATTGCTTTCTTCTTGAAGAAGCTGGCGGTTGTCCCTTGAAACGCATTAGAAAGCTATAAGCAATCAATACCTCTTACACATATTATAATAACACCATATTTTTTAGACATGTATTAATAAAAGCAAATTACTTTTTAAGAAAACTGGGTTTTCTTGTGTTACAGTTCTTTGTTTTTCAATGACGTCTTTATTGGCCAGCTAAACCCCAGGGTAATACCGAACCCTCCCAGACACAGACACATAAAAGCAAATAAAAAACAGAAATGACAGTCATGAACCATGAGAACATAAAGACCAAATAGATATTATTTAAAAAAAAAATCACCTAACATGACGTCATCGCACACAGTGGTTGCCGGACGAAAGGATTGCATAATGGATGCTACAGCTCTGCAGCTTACTGTTATGCGGGTTTATCTTCAATTCAATGTAAATGCACTATTTTAAACATAATAAATATTATTTTTAAGGATATACTGCACTATTAGCTTTGATTTTTTTACATGTTTTTGTGCCATGTGAGTGGAGTTTGAGCTAATAGTTGGATCACACCATCTACTGTGGGTATGTTTGGGATTTATCCCTCAAGCGTTTTTGGCTACTCAGTAGTGTCAGAGCCATTGGGTTCTGCGAAACATCCAACTTTATTCCTTTCTCTACTGGATATCTGGGAGGTGTTCTGGAGATCGGAATCACTTCCTGCACTTTTTAATGGACTTTTTTTTTTTTTTTATTGGACTTGTTTGCTTAGATTTTTCACTTATATTTGGTATATCAACACATTTTTGTTTTATCACATGGAATACACTTATTCACAGTCTGTTAAAATTAACATTATAGATATGTTCTGTATTTCAAGCATTTGTTATCCCAACATTTCATATCTCCTGATATGTGGCTGATGTACCATGTACTTGTATTAGAAAGTCTGCTGTTCGCTTTGTATTGCTTCCTTTGTGTGCAAACCCCTGGTGTTCCTGCCAGTCCCTCTGCTTTCCTATTAACCACTTAAGCACCAAGCCTCTTTCTGAGATTTGGTGTTTACAAGTTAAAAAACGTTTTTTTTGCTAAAAAAATACTTAGAACCCCCAAACATTATATATATATTTTTTTCTAACACCCTAGAGAATAAAATGGCGGTCGTTGCAATACTTTATGTCACACCGTATTTGCGCAGTGGTCTTACAAGCACACTTTTTTGGGAAAAAATACACTTTTTTGAGTTAAAAAATAAGACAACAGTAAAGTTTGCCCATTTTTTTTTTATATCATGAAAGATAATGTTACGCTAAGTAAATTTATACCCAACATGTCACGCTTCAAAATTGCGCCCGCTCGTGGAATGGCGGCAAACTTCTACCCTTAAATATATCCATAGGCGACGTTTAAAAAATTATACAGGTTGCATGTATAGACTTACAGAGGAGGTCTAGGGCTAAAATTATTGCTCTCGCTCTATCAATCGTGGCAATACCTCACATGTGTGATTTGAACACCGTTTTCATATGCGGGCGCTTCTCACGTATGCGTTCGCTTCTGCACGCAAGCTCGGCGGGAGGAGGCGCGTTTTAAAAAAAAAATCTTATTTATTTTACCTTTTTATTTTATTTTTTTATATTGTTCTTCTAAAATTGTGTCACTTTTATTCTTTAATTCTTCTTCTGTTACTCTCTATTATTCCTATTACAAGGAATGTAAACATCCCTTGTAATAGAAAAAAAAACATGACAGGACCTCTTAAATATGAGATCTGGGGTCAAAAAGACCTCAGATCTCATATTAACACTAAAATGCAATACATTTTTTTTTATGTCATTTGATGTCCCTTTAAGAGCTATGGGCTGAAATGACATTTTGACGTCACTTCTGCCCTGCACTGGTATGGAGACAGGTGGGGCCATTTTCCCCTCACTTGTCTCCATGCCAAGCCAGGGACAGGACACGATCGCCTCCACCGCTGCCGATGGCTCTGGTAAGCGGCGGAGGGCACCGGAGAGCGGCGGGAGGGGGGGGCCCTCTCCCGCCGCCAATAAAAGAGATTTTGCCGCAAATCTGCGGCAGAGACCACTTTTATCTTGAAGCGGAACGCCTGCTGAAGAAAAAGATACCGTGGTTATGGCAGCTAGCCTCTGCCATAACAACGGTGTTCCTCTTCAAAATAGCGACATAAAACGACAGCGGTCCGGAAGTGGTTCAAAACTGACCACACTAAGCAGCAGAGCACATCATAATTAGTTCTCTAGCTATGCTGGGAACTCAGCCTGTTCTTCTCCAATGATCAGACTTGTCCCATTACGCCCCCTTGGACAGCCGTTCACTGGAAAGCTCAGTGTGATGCTACTTCTCCTCCCCCAGCTCTTATTCAGCTGAGAACAGGGGGAATGTGATTACTTATAATAAAGGGATAAAAAGGTATTTATATATATTTTTTATCTATGCACAAATGTTTTGCCTTTCATTTCTATTTCAAACTGAATGGGTTGTTTTACAAGCTGATCGTTTACCATCACTTCAAGGTTTATTTGTAGAATAAAGATCTTAAACAAATATTTACAAATTACATATATACAAAAGCCTGTGATATTGATAACACTCAATCATGGAAAAAATGAACTAGAACTAGACGAGTGTGCGCTTCCCTATGCACCAAAATGCCACTTAATGCAACTATGTCGGCACAATGGTGGGCAAATGGGCGTACCTGTACATCCCCTTTAATTGGCGGGGCTAGCAGGCACAGACGCGCACGCTGAGTACAACGTGACCTTACCCGTGGGACCCGCGGACTCGATGTCCGCCGGTCTCCCGGCGATCGTGTCACGGAGCTGCAGAATGGGGAGATGCCTATGTAAACAAGGCATTTCCCCGTTCTGCCTTGTGACATGACAGAGATCACTGCTCCCTGTGATTGGGAGCAGTGATCTCTGTCATGTGAGTGGAAGCCCATCCACCCCTCAGTTAGAATCACTCCCTAGGACACACTTAACCCCTTCATCGTCCCCTAGTGTTTAACCCCTTCCCTGCCTGTGTCATTTGCACATTAATCAATGCATTTTTATAGCACTGATCGCTGTATAAATGACAATGGTCCCAAAATAGTGTCAAAAGTGTCCGATGTGTCCGCCATAATGTTGCAGTCACGATAAAAATCGCAGATCGTTGCCATTACTAATATAAAAAAAAAAAATAATGCCATAAAACTATCCCCTATTTTGTAGACGCTATATCTTTTGTGCAAACCAATCAATATACGCTTATTGCGATTTTTTTTTACCAAAAATATGTAAAAGAACACATATCGGCCTTATCTAAGGAAAAAAATAGTTTTTTTTATATATTTTTGGGAGATATTTATTATAAAATAATATTATAAAAATTTATTATAAAAAAATAAAATAATGCGTTTTTTTCAAAATTGATGCTCATTTTTTGTTTATAGCGTAAAAAATAAAAACCGCAGAGGTGATCAAATACCACCAAAAGAAAGCTACCGGTATATTTGTGGGAAAAAAAGGATGTCAATTTTGTTTGGGTGCAAAGTTACACGACAGCGCAATTGTCAGTTAAAGCAACGCAGTGCCGAATCGCAAAAAGTGCTCTGGTCAGGAAGGGGGTAAAATCTTCCAGGGCTGTTAACCTTTATTGTAAATCATAAAAGGTATGTAAATGACCATAATAGGTATACCTATAGGGTGAGGTCAATGTCACTATATATTTTACAATAAAGGTCGAGTTTTAGTTACGGGGGGCCTTTTGGTGCGTAGGGAAGCGCACCCTCATCTACTTCTAGTAAATAATTACAAAAATATTATTTTTATAGACTTGCAAACTTCCCAAAAAATTAGACACAATTTAGTTCTTAAACAATATATAGAAATAAGAAAGAAAATTAAGGTCAATATTGTTCAATAATTTTAATTAATATGAGTTGCCATAGAAAATATAGAGCCAAGCACAGACCACATACCAAATTTTCTAAGCTCTTATTTTGTGATGTCGAATAGCAGCGCCATCAAAATGATAATAATGGCATTTAATTCTCTCGCAGCACAAGCAGGTGGTGTGTAAGTGGGCCAAGGAGAGAAATTACAAGCCTTGATGTATACATTTCACAAGACGTATCGTGGGCTTGCCTCTCCCCTGGTCTTTCAAGCATTGCCGACTAAAACAGAAATTTACCATTATGAATAGATTATGTTGTGTAATTATGGCTTTCTGAACAACCCAACAGACGTTTACCTTCATCTATTTTTCCACAGAAGCATCATAAGATGAAGCGTGACTTTTTGTTAATGCTCCTTATTTTATTTGACTCCACTAGACATTTTCTTCTACACTTGACTAAATATGGACATTGTGAAGTAGTCCTTGAAGTGAGATTGTCATATCCTTGTAAATTTTATAAGTAACCCAACAGCCCAAAGCTGGATGTAGAGTGTAGGTGAGTGTTGGATGTGCAGTGTCAAGCTGACTGTTGGAAAAAGTCTTTTTGACCAAGTACAGCTATAAATGCAAATGCTCTGGTCAGCCAAGCCGTCATACAATCAAGCCAACATAATTACACCAGAGTGCTCAGTTACTTTAGGAGCCAGCCAGGTATATAAAAAGTCATCTATTAGATGTTGAAAACGAAAATACTCCACAGATGCTGCCCCCCTGAAATTGGAAAATCTTGAAAACATAAACAGACAAACAAAGGGCGCAAAAAGGGTGCCTCTTCGGTGCTCCTGGCCCCTCCCTCCCGTCGAGTGCCTCCACAGCAAGCAGCTTGCTATGAGGATGACCTGAACCGAGCTGCAGCTCCGTGTGTCCTTACAGACACGGAGCTCTCTCTCTCCTGATTGACCAACTGGCTTTGACTGACAGCAGCGAGAGCCAAAGGCACCGCTGCTGTGTCTCAGCCAATCAAGAGGGAAAGTCCCGGACGGCAGAGGAGTTCATGGACATCGCTGGACAGAGATGGGCTGAGGTAAGTATTAGGGGGGCTGAGGGGGGCTGCTGCACACAGAAGGTGTTTTATCTTAATGCATAGAATGCATTAAAGTGGTGTTCCGGCCGAAATGATACTTTTTAAATAAAAATACCCCTATAATACACAAGCTTAATGTATTCTAGTAAAGTTAGACTGTAAACTAAGGTCTGTTTTGTTAGTTTATAGCAGTAGTTTGTTATTTTATAAACTTACAGTAGGCCGCGGCCATCTTCAGTGTGGGCATCTGAAGCCAGACTGTATTTCTTCCTGGATCTCATCCTTGCAGATCTCGCACATGCTCAGTGCAGCACAAGCAGTGTAATAGGTTTCAGGTCAGGTTTCCATAGCAACGGCAGTTTCAGAGGAAGTTGCCGCCCCTTCCCAGAAGGCATTGCAAACAGGAAATGATGCGATGGGCCGCGGCCAGGGAGGAGGAAGTGAAAAATGAATACAGCAGATATACAGTAGGGGCTGAGAAATTTTTTTTAAAAATATCCAATTCGTTTACAGTGCACAGTTTAGTGAGGGATGCTGAAGAGTTGTAAAAGTGGGTGGAACTCCACTTTAAGATAAAAAACCATCTGCCTTTACAACCACTTTAAGTTTTGCTTTTGCTTAATGCCGCGTACACACGAGCGGACTTTACGGCGGACTTTGCCCGGCGGACTGGATTTCGTCGGACAATTCGATGTGTGTGGGCTCCAGCGGACTTTGTTTTCTCAAAAGTTGGACGGACTTAGATTTGAAACTTGTTTAAAATTTATCCGTTGAAATCAAGTCCGGTCGAAAAGTCCGCCGTCTGTATGCTAGTTCGACGGACTAAAAAGCCACGCTAGGGCAGCTATTGGCTACTGGCTATGAACTTCCTTGTTTTAGTCCGGTCGTACATCATCACGTACGAATTCGACGGACTTTGGTGGATTGTGTGTAGGCAAGTCCGTTCATTCAGAAAGTCCGTCGTAAAGTACGTCGAAAAATCCGCCGGGCAAAGTCCGCCGTAAAGTCCGCTCGTGTGTACGCGGCATTAGTTATGGGAGTTCTGGAGGTTGGCCCATTGGGGTCAGGTTAATAGGTCTGTCCCTTTCCTTAGTTGGGAGGGGCTAGATTAAGGTCTTGTATTTAAGAGGAGTTGTATGACAGAGATTACTTTTCTCTGAAGAAGAAGGCATGTCCCTCAAAACACATCAGCAGTTGCCTGTTTACACCCTGTGGGTTCCATCTTCGGGATCACCACTGGGGTTTCTGTGTTTTAAGCATTGGCATTTGTGAGTATGCATTCATATGTTTTTAAAGAGGAGCCCCAGTCTCCCCCCCAAAAAAAAATTAACAGTCAGCACCTACAAATACTGTAACTGCTGATTTTTAATATAAGGACACCTACCTGCCCCTGGATCCAGCAGTGTCCTCACCAGAGCCAATTCTTCAATCAGCTTTGGGTGCAGGCACTGGCATTTTGACTAAGGAAAACCGGCAATGAAGCCTTGTAACTTCACAGCCGACTACCAACTATGCATATGCGAGCTGCAATGCGCAGTCTTCTGGACGTGAGTTGTGTCCCAGAAGGCTGAGGGGGAAGGAAGGGGGGCGAATTTCCACTTGGATCGCTGCAGTGATCTGATCAGGTACCCACTCCCCTCCCACAAAAAAAATAATAATGTGCCAAATGAAAAGGAGGAGGAGGAGGAAAATTGGAACTTCCCCTTTTGGGCAAAGTTCCACTTTAAGCTTATTAAATTATAACGGTAATGCACTAGGCCTTTGCGCCCATTGTTTGGCTGCTTATGTGGCCAAGCCTTCATGTGTAAAGGAAAGCCATACTGAGAGAACAGGTAGCCTTTGCTGACTTCTTCTGAAAATGCTAGCTGAGTAGCATGACACAGGAGACAAGCATTTTTTAGATGGAGAGGTCATAAATGTCAGCCTCCATGTTTCTTTTATGACAGGTTACTTTTAATCCTTTAGAAGAAAATAATGTAGTAGGGACACCAGGAATAAGAGACTCTGGGGAAGCAACAGTGATCAGATAAGCCTCTATTAAAAGAAGAATTGTGGAAGAGGACATCTCCTCGAGCTACAGCTCCAACTCAAGTACAGCAAAATAGTAATGAATATATATTTTTATCATAAAATAATTGATTGGCTCTAATACACACGTCCAGACCTTCACAACATAGAATTAAACGTTTGCTACCTAATGTTCCTGCTGGAGTACATTCATTATTTGAATATACTACTGTATATCGGGGGGTAGTAGAGATTAAATTGGCCAATATCGGCATAGATTGCCAACTATACATGTACGAGCCGCGATGCGCTATGTGATTGGTCCCGCAGTCTTCTGGACCTGTGTTGTGTCCCAGAAGGCTGAGGGGGAAGGAGGGGGTACATTTCCACTTAGATCGCTGCAGTGATCTGACCAGATGTCAAAATCAGATACCCACTCCCCTCCCACAAAAAAATAATGTGACAAATGAAAAGGAAGAGGGTGGAGGAGGAGGAAGAGTAGAACTTCCTCTTTTGGGCGAAGTTCCACTTTAAGCTTATTAAATTATAACGGTAATGCACTAGGCCTTTGCGCCCTTTGTTTGGCTGCTTATGTGGCCAAGTCTTCATGTGTAAAGGAAAGCCATACTGAGAGAACAGGTAGCCTTTGCTGACTTCTCCTTCTGAAAATGCTAGCTGCCTAGTATTACACAGGAGACAAGCATTTTTTAGATGGAGAGATCATAAATGGCAGCCTCCATGTTTCTTTTATGACAGGTTACCTTTAATCCTTTAGAAGAAAATAATGTAGTAGGGACACCAGGATTAAGAGATTCTAGGGAAGCAACAGTAATCGGATAAGCCTCTTTAAAAAACAAGAATTGTGGAACAGGACATCTCGAGCTCCAGCTCCAACTCAATTACAGCAAAATAGTAATAAATATATATTTGTATTAGAAAATAATTGATTGGCTCTAATACACACATCCAGACCTTCACTCCATAGAATTAAAGGTTTGCTATCTAATGTTCCTACTGGAGTACAGTCATTATTTGAATATACTATTGTATATCGGGGGTAGTAGAGATTAAATTGGCCAATATCGGCATATTACTGGGAAATTGCTATATTAATATACACTTGGACCCCTTCTGCTTAACTAACATTTACCGCTTTGCACAACTTGTTTTGTCATTAAGTTGACATCTACCTGTTGTTGCCTGAGATTAAAAAATTGATTTAAGAGCATGCAATGGCTACTGCACTTGTATTACACATATGAATATCAATGGGACTGTTTATTGAGTTTGTAATATGGAAGTTTCTTGATTATAAGGATAGATGGTCTTTATAATTTTATCTGAGCTGTAAACATTGTGGTAATACTGTATGTATTAGGTGTTCTGCATGTACACGGTAGGCATTGGTTTTAAGGAACAACGTTGTTTTTATTTTTATGGGGTGAAGTTTTGGGTTTGTGTATTAGAGCTGATAAATTATTTTCTAATAAAAATGTATGTTTTTTAATTTTTTATTGTAATTGAGATGGCACGGTAGCTCGAGGAGATGTCCTGTTCCACAATTCTTCTTTTTTCGAGTTTTCAATAATGTATATATGGAGGGCATCCACATGAAAAATATCAGGGATGAGCACATAGTCTAACACACTGTAGGGTCCCGTATTTTATTTGTTGTTGGCTTACCAGCCCCTTAACACTCTGGTGCCCACAGTGAATTTAAAACTATATAAACTAGAAATTGTCAAAACACAACAAAAAACAATACTGGTTTAAAGCGGTATTAAATTCTTTCTGCTTGTGTAACTGCAGTGTAAGCGGAGTATGGCTTCAATGTGTTAGTATATGTAAATCTGCTAGTCTCCAAAACTTTCTAAACAAAGGGCCAGTTTACCGTCCCTCAGACACAGGGCTGGACTGTGGCCAGTGGGCTTGGTGGTCAGCGGGAATAAAAATATTACATAGTATTCCTATGATCAGTAGGTGTGTTATAGGAATATTGCCTATTTGGTATCTGTGATGGGAGTCACTTTGGACGGGGGTCCCGTGGAATCCAGAATCCCTTTTAGAGGTTGGGGAACCCTTGTTTCAGCTCCCCATGCACCTCCTATGTTTAAGTTATCTATTAGGGGCAGAGGGTGACTGAGAACCCCAGTCTGATCTGTACTAATCGGACTCACTGTACAACCACACTGGAATGTCGTGTATATATATATATATATATATATATATATATATATATATATATTTTATATTGTCTCATACTATGGTGTGCTCTCTGTTGGGTCATTTGGGGTGTGGCTGTATTCCATAGTTTTTTTATGTCGGTCTGCCTTAAAGTATTATGGGATGTGCATGTGTATTTGCTGTGAGGAGGGAGGGGGAATTCCTCCAACAGCTCTCCCTGCTGATTGGACAGTCTACTGATGAGAAGTCTGAATATCCCTGTGTTCAAATAAACAGTTCATGTTTAGCAGCCAAAACGAGTACTGCCTAGTTCTTGGTTGTCAGTGGTTTGGAATATCTGATATCTTCATTCAGACTAGAGGAAGCGGTATGTGATGAAAGCACTCAAGCGGAGTGTGGAATGTTTCGTTACAGTATTAGTGGGAGAAATATTGACCCATCATTAGTGTCAGTGGGAGGAATAGTGACCCATCATTGGTGTAAGTGGGAGGGGAATAGTGCCCATTTGGTATCAGTGGGAGGAATAGTGACCCATCATTAGTGTCAGTGGGAGGAATAGTGACCAATCATTGGTGTCAGTGGGATGAATAGAGGAATAGTGCCCATTTGGTATTAGTGGAGAAATAGTGACCCATCATTGGGAGGAATAGTGACGCATTTGGTATCAGTGGAGAGAATAGTGCCCCATTTATTATCAGCGGGAGGAATAGTGCCCATTTGGTATCAGTGGGAGGAAAAGTGCCCCATTGTTGGTGTTAGTGGAAGGAATCACGCCCATTGTTTTCAGCTTCCAGGGGCATTGGCCAGGTATAGTATACACATAGTTATATTGGTCCAAACTGTTCCAATGTAACTATGTATAAAATATCCATACCTGGAACTCATCTTTAAACTTAGTTCTAGATTGTTTTCAAACCATTCCACTCATGCTTATTGCTCAATTCCGGCATTGGCACATACTCCTAACAGATGTACAACTACAAGGGGTACTCCCTGCTAACCCCAAATTTATATACAGAAGAGCTCCCATGATCCGCGACAAAATTGTCAAAAGCATTCCAGACCCACCCCCATTCCGGCATCAGGAAATGTTCGTGTTGTGTGCCAAATTCCTTACGATTGCTATATTTTTACACGCTTATGTATGAAATATAAACTGTATTACTATTTTCTAGTGTTTAAATTCTAGCTCTTTCTTTACCAGGTAAAATATTACAATCTCTCCAACAATAATTTATCACCTCACAAAGTTTTGAAACAGCCGACCCCCCTTTTACCCCAGTGCACAATTCTGCAAAAGTTGAGCTTTCTACTTTCTCGAAAATAATATTTTGTTGTCAAAAATAGAAAATGGTTTGCCTTGTTCAATAAAGTATTAATCAGTAAAAAAGAAGGAAAGTTATTTTATGAGCAAGCATAATAAAACACTGGCGTTAGACTGGGAAATGCAGTTTTTCATACTAACATCAATAATACTGTCAATGTGCATTCATGACAAAAAAAAAGTGAAAATACACTAAATTATAGCAGGAGCTAAAATTTAAATTTTAATAGCGCCATAAAGAGTCTATCTGCCACATGATCATACTTCGCTGAAAATTCTAAATGGTCTCAAGTAAAAACTTGATGAAACAAGAGGTGGATAGATTTTGTTAAAAATTTATGTCTGGACAAAATGTAAAAAAACAAAACAAAAGAAAAACAAACATATTAAGTATATTGTATGCGAAATATGTCCCCCATGTTTTGTCCCCTGAAAAGTATGCGGCTGAGCTAAAAATAATGCAAAAGTGCTGTTGCCAATCTCGGTAAACATTCTGTAGCCTTTTGTGGTTGTCGGACAGCCTGCACCCCTCCTTCATCAATAACTCAATGATGAAGAGCAGGGGTGCCCAAATGCGGGTCCGCCACCTCCTGCTCCTGCTTTGGGATGGTGGGTCGGCAAGCCCAGATCACAGGCTACCAAATGTACTCTGCCTGTGACAGGAGCAATACAGGAAGCATCGGCTCTGCTCTCTACTGCAGCCAAATGCTTCCTCCAGTGCCGGCTCCGTTCTTCACACTGATGTTTGGGGATGGTGGGTCGGGAACCAGCCAGCAGTACCCACCAACAGTACCAACCAGCGGTGCCCACCAGCAGTACTAGCCAGCAGTACCCACCAGCAGTACCAACCGGCAGTACCAGCCAGCAGTACCAGCCCTGGAGGACAGCCAGCAGCAGCAGCCACCAGCCATACCCATCTGGGGGACAGCAGCAGCCAGCGATACCTGCAGGAATCCTGAGCCAGCAGTACCTGCCAGCAGCACCAGGCAGCAGTACCAGCCAGCAGCACCAGGCAGCAGTACCAGCCAGCAGTACTCACCAGCAGTACCAGCCAGAAGTTCCCACCAGCAGTACCAGTACCCACCAGCAGTACCAGCCAGCAGTACCCACCAGCAGCACCAGCCAACAGTACTCACCAGCAGTACCCACCAGCAGTACCCACCAGCAGTACCAGCCAGCAGTACCAACCAGCAGTACCAACCAGCAGTACCCACCAGCAGTACCAGCCAGGAGTACTCACCAGCAGTACCCACCAGCAGTACCAGCCACCAGTACCCGCCAGCAGTACCCACCAGCAGTACCCGCCAGCAGTACCAGCTAGGAGTACTCGCCAGCAGTAGCCACCAGCAGTACCAGCCACCAGTACACGCCAGCAGTACCCACCAGGAGTACCAGCCAGCAGCACCCACCAGCAGTACCTGCCAGCAGTACCAGCCATCAGTACCCATCAACAATACCCGCCAGCAGTACCCACCATCCGTACCAGCCAGCAGTAACTGCCAGCAGTACCAGCCAGCAGTACCCACCAGCAGTACCAGCCCTGGAGAACAGCCAGCAGCAGCCACCAACCATACCCATCTGGGGGACAGCAGCAGCCAGTGATACCTGCAGGAATCCTGAGGAAGGAGTGAAGATTGAGGTCAGTTGAGGTGCAGGAAAACCGCAGCTCATCAGTGTGAAAGCAGCCTTAGGCCCCTTTCACATGATCGGTCTGATTGGGTCCGCCTGTCTGTTTTTCAGGTGGACCCAATCAGACCCTCCATTCACCTCTATAGAGCGGCAGATGTAAACGGACTTATGTCCTTTTACACCCACCTACAGTGGGGAGAACAAGTATTTGATACACTGCCGATTTTGCAGGTTTTCCGAATTACAAAGCATGTAGAGGTCTATAATTTTTATCATAGGTACTCTTCAACTGTGAGAGACGGAATCTAAAACAAAAATACAGAAAATCACATTGTATGATTTTTAAGTAATTAATTTGCATTTTATTGCATGACATAAGTATTTGATACATCAGAAAAGCACAACTTAATATTTTGGTACCTTTGTTTGCAATTACAGAAATCATACGTTTCCTGTAGTTCTTGACCAGGTTTGCACACACTGCAGCAGGTATTTTGGCCCACTCCTCCATGCAGACCTTCTCCAGATCCTTCAGGTATCGGGGCTGTCGCTGGGCAATACGGACTTTCAGCTCCCTCCAAAGATTTTCTATTGGGTTCAAGTCTGGAGACTGGCTAGGCCACTCCAGGACCTTGAGATGCTTCTTACGGAGCCACTCCTTAGTTGCCCTGGCTGTGCATTTGTCATTGTCATGCTGGAAGACCCAGCCATGACCCATTTTCAATGCTCCTACTGAGGGAAGGAGGTAATTGGCCAAGATCTCGTGATACATGACCCTATCCATCCTCCCCTAAATACGGTGCAGTCGCCCTGACCCCTTTGCAGAAAAGCAGCCCCAAAGAATGATGTTTCCACCTTCATGCTTCACGGTTGGGATGGTGTTCTTGGGGTTGTACTCATCCTTCTTCCTCCAAACACAGCGAGTGGAGTTTAGACCAAAAACCTCTATTTTTGTCTCATCAGACCACATGACCTTCTCCCATTCCTCCTCTGGATCATCTAGATGTTCATTGGCAAACTTCAGATGGGCCTGGACATGCTCTGGCTTGAGCAGGGGGACCTTGCGTGCGCTGCAGGATTTGAATCCATGAAGGCGTAGTGTGTTACTAATGGTTTTCTTTGAGACTGTGGTCCCAGCTCTCTTCAGGTCATTGGCCAGGTCCTGCCGTGTAGTTCTGGGCTGATCCCTCACCTTCCTCATGACCATTGATGCCCCATGAGGTGAGATCTTGAATGGAGTCCCAGACCGAGGGAGATTGACCGTCATCTTGAACTTCTTTTATTTTCTATTAATTGCTCCAACAGTTGTTGCCTTCTCACCAAGCTGCTTGCCTATTATCCTTTAGCCCATCCCAGCCTTGTGCAGGTCTACAATTTTATTCATGATGTCCTTACACAGCTCTCTGGTCTTGGCCATTGTAGAGAGGTTGGAGTCTGTTTGCCAGCACTTCACCTGTGCCCCCCTTCCTCCAATAAATAGTACCGCCCAGGGCATCGGCCCTTCCGCCCCTGGGGCTGACAACTAGGGGTTTTGTGGGGCCTATGGGGGTGCCTCCCCTCCCCACATTACCTGCTCTGGCTCCTCCCCTCTGTAGTTTTGGGGTGGCCATCAGAGACCCTCGAGGCTGTGTGGGTGGGGACACAAAAAAACTGTACTGGCACTGACCCCCACCCACACAGCTTCAAGGGTCTCTGGGGGCCACCCCCAAAACTACTGAGGGGAGGAGCCAGAGCAGGTAGTGTGGGGAGGGGAGGTACCCCCATAGGACCCACAAACCCCATTTTGGGATCCCGAAGAGGACAAAAGAACAAGAACTGATGAAGTATGAAGTACCCACTCAGAACTGGTTCCACCCCTCATACAAATGGACCCCCCTAGGGGAAACCCCCATCATAGGGGTTTTCCACAGAGGGGTCATGGGGATCCACTGGCATCTTACAGGAGGGGGGGTGGACTCACCACAGAGGCCCATATGGCCCCAGGGGAGGCCGATGGGGGGTCAGTGGCACCAACCCTGGGCGCCATATCATGGAGGCATTCTGGGGGGTTGGTACCCACCGGAACCACCCAGTTGGCAACAGTGGAGGCCCCTCACTGGCAATCACAGGGGCCCCCAAGAGACGCCCCAGAGGAAAAAGAGGGGGGAGAAAGAATCAAAAGAAAAAGCGATCTATAGGTAGGGAGATTTTTAATCTCAGCGATGAAGTTTTCACCATGCATGAACTTAAAGTTTTAGAACTTGGTCTCAAATATGCACCAGATAGAGGTTTAGATAAGTTCAATGCTTTTATTGATACCGCAAGGTTCATTAGTAAAGCTTAATATTACAAAATAATTCTCTGAAAAACCCCAAGTGGTTTCCATGACTAGTGAATGTAGAGACTACCAGGACAGTGGGTTGAGAAATTATTCTATTTTCAACCCCAAGAAGTCCTCCAATCAGTTTTTGGAGGTTTTCAAGTCCATGGTAGCACAGGATATCAAATTGATCCAAACAAAAACTAACAAGAGAAAAGGGAATATTCAAAAGGGGTTGGAAGCATTGGAGAAAAAGAAAAATATAGTCATAGGTATGGCCCGACAAAAGGGGAGGGATTGTGGTTTTAAAGAAAAAGGATTATGCAAAAGAATTGAATAGATTAGTGGGAGATAATGACACATATAGGAAACTGGGAGGTAACCCTGGCAATAAGTTAAAAGCTCAACTTACAAAACTGGTCAAAAAAGCCCAGTCTAAGGGCATAGTTACAAAAAAGGAAGCTAGATACGGGTTATGCCCCCCCTGTGAGACCTATATTGAGGGGTATTGATTCCATTTTCTCCAGGGTAGGGGAGTACATAGACTATTTCCTATAGCCCATAGTTCAAGCTTGCCCTTCATATCTTAGGGATAGCAAACATTTGATGAATTTACTTCAGGCCATTCCCATCATGGATGACACAGTACTTGTCACCATTGGTGTTGAATCATTGTATAGTAGTCTCAAACATGGGGACATCATTGCCACCAACAAGAGGGCTTAGGATACACATACAGATCTTAAGACCCACCAGAAAAGTTTCATCATGTCCTTGTTGGACCTTGCTATGACCACTAACTATTTTTTGGCACAAGGGTTCATATTACAATCAGCTAAAGGGTGTGGCTATGGGGGCAAAGTATGGGAAAGCCACAAAGTGGGAGGAACAAGCCATATATCCCAGACACATCCCAGAGGTGGGTTTATATAAACGGTATATTGATGATATTGTCATTCTGTGGAACGACACTACCGATAGACTATCTGATTTCCTTACTCAATTGAACATCAATGAATATGGGCTAAGATTTACTAGAACATGGGATCACTTCCAGATCAGTTTCCTAGATTTGGTGCTCACCAAATCCAGTGGTTGTATTACCACAAAAACATTCTTTAAGGAAACCGACAGAAATAGTTATATACCAACGGCCAGTTGCCACCACCCCACATGGTTGGGAGCAATCCCCAAGGGACAACTTATGAGCATTCGTCGCAATTGCACCAGTGCTGAGGATTATGATCTACAATCAGAGGTGGTGGTGAGCAAATTTAAAGAGAAGTGCTATAAAGAGGACGCCTTGCTGTCCAGCCAAACACAAGTATTAAACTTGGATCAACGAGATCTGTTAAAGGATCAGCCAAAGAAATCTCAGGTCAACAATAACAACATAGCGTTTTTGACGGATTTCAGCAGGGATTATAAATCCTTGGAATACGTTATCAAGAAACACTGGCCAATCTTATTGAGGGATAACACCCTGGCTGGCCTTCTCCCAAAATAACCCAGATTTATTTACCATAGAGCCCCCATCCTCAGAAACAGACTTTCACCCAACATTTACAACCCCCCCCCCCCCCCTAAAAAGATCTGCACCTTCCTGGACAAGACTTGTTTTTACCACTGCAAAAGGTGTAAGGCATGTAGGACAACCCACATAGCTAAAAGAAAGCTACAAACTTCTAGATCTTTTAGTACTGGTAAACAATTCGACATAGACAAATTTATCTCTTGTGATTCCACTCATGTTACTTACCTGATTTCCTGCCCATGCGGCTCCAGTATGTGGGACGCACAACCAGGAAGTTGGGGGTCAGAGTAAACAAACACCTTAATAACATAAAAAAGGGTTTTCCAAAGCACAGCTTGTCTAACCACTTTAGAATCCATCTTAACCAGGACCCCAGTCTATCAGTCAAGGACCAGGTACAAGACACTCCAATACGGCCATATAAAATAAAAATGGCAAAAGGATAGTGCTCTCCGTTTGGTAAACTCTTTATTCAATATATAAAATAGAAACACTCACATATGTAGTACTTGATACAGGCAGACAAACGAAAAAAGATCCTCCGATCTTCCGAACAGCTTAGCAGATGCGCAGTGGCCGCGGGTGACGTCACAACGTTCCTCGTTCTGCGAGGAACGTCGTGACATCACCCGCGGCCACTGCGCATCTGCTAAGCTGTTCGGAAGATCGGAGGATCTTTTTTCGTTTGTCTGCCTGTATCAAGTACTACATATGTGAGTGTTTCTATTTTATATATTAAATAAAGAGTTTACCAAACGGAGAGCACTATCCTTTTGCCATTTTTATTTTATATGGCCGTATTGGAGTGTCTTGTACCTGGTCCTTGACTGATATGCTGCATACCTATTGGTTTATGAAAAGGGCGTTTTCTGACCCTCTATAACCAAAGGGTCCATTACATCAGGTGAGAGGCCATTTGTTACCGTGGTGGTGGGCTCCTGGAATCACCGTTTTTGCAAGCATGCATTTTTCCACACTTTGAAGATTTATGCGGACCGGATATATGGACTGATTATTTCACACACTGTGGTGGATTGTATTGTGCTTTTTAGTCCTTTCTTATCATTCATTTACTAGCGCTGCACTTTCTGTTTTGTTATGTCTGTTGAGGGATTTGAATTTTGACCCTGGTGTTCAGCTGCTGCTCTTGTTATATACTATTTCGCACTGATTCATTCTTTATTCTTTTATTCTTATCAGGACCCCAGTCTAGCCACCTTTTGTGGAATTGATAGGATTATGCCACATTGAAGGGGGGGGGGGGGGGGTATGAGACAAAAAGTATCCAGGAACGAAACGGATGGATTTACAAGTTGAATACTTTATTTCCTGCTGGTATTAATGTGGATATCGACCTGAATTGGTACATTTCAAACTTTTAGTTGTGAAGCAGTTCTAATCATTTCCTATCCTCTAATTGATTTATTAGTATAATGTTGTTACCCTATTGGATTAAGTCCCCTTTCAGTTGTATTTATTATGCGAGAAGTGCCACCGAATGGATGTGCACAAATAGATAAAGAATTTTTCTAAAGAATTTTATAAAAAAAAATGTATATGTTATATTCCATCTTATATTCAATTTGATATGATGAAGGTAATACCTCATCCACAAGATGTCACTCAGACTGGAATTTCCTCTGTTTTTGAGTTTTTAGTTCAGTTCATTACCTGTAAAACACCACTAGAGGGCGCGTATGAATGGATACCAGAAGAAAAAGTGTTTTTTTTAAATATATTTTATTTATTTTTATTTAATTTTAAATAATGCAATAATAACTTAGTATGGAAACAGGTTATTAGGGTTTAAATCGATGATGTAAATGTTCGGCTCCAGATTTGGAGCTGTTGGTGAGGATTGCAATGGATTGGATATCCAGTTCATCTTGACTGTATAAATTAGTGCGGAGGAGGTGACGTGTCCGATTACATGACCCCTGAGGACGCCAGACGTGCTGACGAAACCCACTGGTTTACGCATGTGATATGTCACTCCCAGCCATCGTGGTTGGAGCGCAGGTGGAGCACAACTTGGCGTATCTGCTCCATTTTATGTGTTCTGGAATGAGTACATTTTTCAAATAAACGGCTACAAGCTACACTATGAGGAGCTTCTTTTTCTGATATACACATCTCATTTGGCCACATCGTTGGGGAGAGACGCCTGTATTCGGTGGAGAAATCGTGATACGCATTCTCTGCTTATTTGACACCTGTCATGGGTGTCAGATGCATCCAGTGAGTAGGATGTTTGCCTAGATTGGTGGAGGATGGCACCTTTCCCTTTCACAGAATTGTATTTTCACTGTGCACTGGATTGAAGAATCGTTTGGTGGCGGTTCATGGACTTTATTATTATATTATTGTATTTACAAAGTTCATTCATATTACTTGTCACATGTATATGTTTATATGAGTAATTTACAGTATCTCACAAAAGTGAGTACACCCCTCACATTTTTGTAAATATTTTATTATCTTTTCATGTGATAACACTGAAGAAATAACACTTTGCTACACTGTAAAGTAGTGAGTATAAAGCTTGTATAACAGTGTAAATTTGCTGTCCCCTCAATATAACTCAACACAACGCCATTAATGTCTAAACTGCTGGCAACAAAAGTGAGTACACCCCTAAGTGAAAATGTCCAAATTGGGCCCAAAGTGTCAATATTTTGTGTGGCCACCATATCTTTCCAGCACTGCCTTAACCCTCTTGGGCATGGAGTTCACCAGAGCTTCAAAGGTTGCCACTGGAGTCCTCTTCAACTCCTCCATGATGATTTTCACGGAGTTGGTGGATGTTAGAGACCTTGCTTTCCTCCATCTTCCATTTGAGGATGCTCAATAGGGTTTAGGTCTGGAGACATACTTGGCCAGTCAATCACCTTTACCCTCAACTTCTTTAGCAAGGCAGTGATCGTTTTGGAGGTGTGTTTGGGGTCGTTATGCTGGAATATTGCCCTGGCCAAGCATGTCTCCAGACCTAAACCCTATTGAGCATCTGTGGGGCATCCTCATATCCTTATACAAGTTGTACACTCACTACTTTACATTGTAGCAAAGTGTAATTTCTTCAGTATTGTCAGACGTAAAGCTGTAATAAAATATTTACAAAAATGTGAGGGGTGTACTCACTTTTGTGAGATACTGTATATCGCATGATTTGGTTCATTGAGCGCGTTATGAAATTTATTAATTTCTATTTTCACATTTGACTTTTATGTTTACACTACGGGCTGCTCACTTTAATTATTTAATTATTTAATCAATTTATTTTGTTGGGTCCAGAGTGCGCGGCCAAGAGGTCATGAAGGTGCTACCCCAACCTCCCCCCACATCATCTATGGGGTCCAAAGATTTTTAATTTCACAAGAAAGCAACAAGCAATAAGGTAGTTTTGGAAATCAACAAATTCCCCTTCATCAAAGCTACAGAAAATATAAATTGAACAGCTATGAGAAGCATTAATTAATGAAAAATGCCATCAAATACTCCCAAAATAAAAAGTAGCAAAATCACCATAACAGGACTTTACCCTGAATATGCATCATGGACATAGTAGGCTATTCCATGTGTCCTAGATGTGGTTATTCTATTTTTCTAAAATGCTTTTATTTATTTAAAAGTTTTATTGCCTTAATGATTCACCTCAAAGGCCAAAAGACACAACAAATTCTATTTTACTTAGGTGTCATTTCTTGTTGCACATTTAGGGTTAAGTCTTATTAGCACTCAGGGGCGTAACTAGAAATCACAGGGCCCCATAGCAAAATGTTGTATGGGCCCCCCCCCCTACAAACCGCCCCCCCCCCCCCCCCTGCAAACCGCCCCCTCCACAAAAAAAAGAACTAATGCCATTGAACAACAGATTACCGCACCCATGTGGCACAGTACCCAGGCAACAGCTTATATTCATTTTGAACAACAAAGTATGCAGTATACTGTATGCAGCCCCTGAAGGACACACATTGCTGACCTCCAGCCTTCTAACCAATTTCTGTTCTGTTATATAAAATGAAATAGTTCAACTCACCATAATGCAGAATCATTGGGAGTCCTGAGCATGTCACTTGCCACCGTCGCCTGCCACCAGATGCAACTTGTCACGGAATGTCACTTGCCACATCACCCGCCACACATTGCGGATTGTCCACTTGCCACGTCGCCTGCCACCAGATGCAGATTGTCACTTGTCACACGTTGCAGAATGTCACCTGCCACATGTTGCCGATTGTCCACTTGCCACGTCCCGGATTGTCACTTGCCACGTCACCTGCCACACATTACTGATTGTCACTTGCCACGTCCCAGATTGTCACTTGCCACACATTAGATTGTTACTTGCCACGTCACCTGCCACACATTACGGATTGTCACTTGCCACTTTCCGGATTGTCACTTGCCACACATTATGGATTGTCACTTGCCACGTCGCCTGCCACATGTTATGAATTGTCACTTGCCACGTCACCTGCCACACATACGGATTGTCACTTGTCATGTCCCGAATTGTCACTTGCCACACATTACGGATTGTCACTTGCCACGTCGCCTGCCACATGTTACAGATTGTCACTTGCCACGTCACCTGCCATACATTACAGATTGTCACTTGCCACGTCACCTGCCACACATTACGGATAGTCACTTGCCACGTCACCTGCCACACATTACGGATTGTCACTTGTGACGTCCCGGATTGTCACTTGCCACACATTACAGATTGTCACTTGCCACGTCCCGGATTGTCACTTGCCACGTCACCTGCCACACATTACGGATTGTCACTTGCCACGTCCCGGATTGTCACTTGCCACACATTACGGATTGTCACTTGCTGCCATGTCCCAGATTGTCACTTGCCACTTCACCTGTCACACATTACGGATTGTCACTTGCTGTGTCACTTTCATGCTGTGTCCCAGAGTCAGGCAGCAGAGAGATAAGGTCATCTCTCTGCTTCCCGAGGCTGCCTGCACAGTGAGGGGGGAACTGCACTGCAGGGATGCAGGGAGGGCGCTGAGCAGTGAGAGATGATGTTATCTCTATGCACCCCCGGCTGCCAGCTCCCTGATTGGCCAGCCCGCTCACACACGAGCCGAGCCGCCCAGCTGACTCACCGCCTGACAGCCCTCGGACCTGCCCGCGCTCGGACCTGCCCGCGCTCTCACCGCGGACCCGCGGAGCTGTCCACTCTCACCCGTGGGCCCGCAAAGCCGCCCGCTGTCACCCGCGGGCCCGCAAAGCTGCCCACTGTCACCTGCGGAGCCGCCTGTCCTCACCGGGCCCCTAACAGCTGCGGGCCCCATAGCGGCCGCGTGTGTCGCTATGGCGGTAGTTCCGCCACTGGCTCCACACAAGGTGACGTCTTCCCAGAACTCAGGGCTGTCCATTCAGGGAAAGTCATGGCGGAGGCGACATCCTCGCCTTGGGCCCATAACAACTCCTGTGACATAGTCTCAAATAGGTCATCATCACCGGAGAGATCCGACATGGATTCTATCTCCGAATCTCCCGGTTCTTTTGCTGGCAGATATCTATTTACAGTCCCAGATACGTTCCCCAACAATTGCCTACCTGTTCCTGACGTGGACTTTGTTGGATCCGGTTCGGGTAGTCTCTGGGGTAGGCCTCGACCACGGCCGCCGGAAGCCTTCACATATCCCACCTTCTTCTGAACAGGTACAACAGGGATAGGTGTAGTGGATGCGGAAATCAAAGTAATGTCCGCTGGTGAATCAGTAACAGCAGTGTCTCTCTCCAGAACACTCTCGGCAGCAACAGGCAAAGTCACGGCCTGCCGTTCTCTTTCAGCAGAAGTAGCAGCTTCTACTGTGGCGACACCTGTAGCCCAGTCCACACAATAGGCACGGGGCGACATGGTAGGTTGCTCCACCACAAACAAATATTCTCCACATTGCGGGCAGCGACCAAATGGACGGAGATGTACGGCCAGTCCCTCACATTTGTGGCAAATCATGCCCAGCCCTTCAATATCTCCAACGGTGTAGAGAACAAACCTCCCCTGCGGCTTCAGACGAATACCGGTATCTGTAAGTAGGGTTCCGGTCAACATAGTACTCGACATGGTGCTCGCAGGGAACATTCTTGGTCCCATAATTGGCTGCATCGCCAAAAAAGACATGGCCACACTCTGATCTTCTCAGCACGATCACAAGGCCTCTCTTCTTCTCTGGCGCCAAACACATACACGCGTCCCACGCAGTATCAAGTAGGGTAGGCTCCTCCCACTTGTTCTTCTGATCACGTAGCGCCCGGGCTTTTACTGGCGCCCGCCGCCTACGCACTCAGAAATAAAGTCCTGCAACTTTTAACCTCTTCTTCTCCTGAGAAAATGACAGAGTCCAGCTCTCACCGTAAACTCCCGGTGAAACACCTCTCTGGGTTGTGAGAATTGGCGGCTAACAAATCCCGGATGACGCCCCCACATGGAGCAATAACTCTCGGTGGAGCTGCTGGTTTAAGCAGGCTTGTTACCTTCACTCTCAACACCTCTGTTTCACCGGCACCGGGTCTAGGGTTCCGTTGAGCCTACCTCTGGACGATATAAGCACCAAACACTTGAGTGGGTATTCCAATGCTTTATTAAACAAATAAGGGAAGTAGCAGGAAAGAGGTAGTAGGAAAGCTGCAGGGAAGCTCAAATACCTTTCTGTTGTATTTCTTTAAAACATTCTTTGTAATTGAACACTTGCAATTGAATAGTCCCCCTTTCGTAGGATTCAATCTTTGCCCGCCTGGATAGACATCTCTCACTTGCCTAGCAGCCAGCACGTAGCACGAACAAAAGTCTCTGCCACAGACTTATCTGGAGTAAAACCCGTACGATCCTCTGCCACAGGATGTATTGGTTTGTAATGAATGTCAGATACAGTACTTGAACCTTTAAGCCAACCCGGCAGTACTATACTGTAAGATTACTTCGAAATGCGTCCTCCAACCGAGTCACCAGGCCCCTCTCCAGACCAGCACTCTGCATGATCCTTCCATGACGGGTCCTCCCCTGGGATCTCCTCGGTTGTCCAGCTTCTTTACTCAGGAAAGACAGCTCAGGACCATTTCTCCGCTGCTGTGGTAGGCCCCAGACAGGCTTCTGGGCCCACCCATACGCCGCAGCGACGCGGGACTCCGGAACGGAGGACCACGAGGTGGCACTCCCAGTGCACCCCCGTCGGCCAGGAGGGCCAGCAGGTGGCTGGAAAACGAACCCTAATGGCATCTGTCCCATAAATACCCTCTCCCAGAATGCAACTCGGAGGACCACCTCCACCGAGTTATCTCCGGGACAGAGGAGCACTCATTCGCTTTAACACGTTGCTTTTGCAACACCTGCCGATGGTGATAACGACACCCACCGGCACAATGCGGAACTGCATGCAACGTCAGCCAAGCTGGAACAGAGGCGAATCTAACTTCCTATAACAAGCGACCCACTAAATTTACCTATCAGCGGTAGATAAAAATCTACCAGCGCTACATTTGTTAATTACGATTATTTGTTATGATGAAGTTAAAAAACCCAGGAAGTCAGCACAGCACAGGGATGGTGGGAGCCCCTCATAATAAATTCATTCATAACGAACATTCGTAATTGTTACGAAAAGTTAACGAACCTAACGAAAATTCGTATTTCGTACGAATCCAAATTGAATTTCAGGCACAAATTATGAAATCCGAATTAATTCTAATACGAAATGGAACGAAATGAAACAAATTTATTGACAGCGCACATGTCTACTACATGAATCATCTGCCCTTACTCAAGATGGCCACAGCCAGCAATTCTAGGTGAGTGTTTTTCAAAGTGATTTCCCAACAAAATAAAGCATGGAGACATGGACTGATGGATGAGTTTGCTTTGAATAATAACGCCTTGGCACTGCTGAAACACAAATATGCGGCCCCACTGGACTGGGCTTCTTTCGTATAGTTTTACACATATTTGCGTATCTTTCTTTGTACTTCAAGCACAGAGATCAGGGGCTCACTATCAGCCCTGGCCCCGTTCTAATGATCGGACCTGGAACGTCCGATTCCAGGTTACCCGATTTCTGTGATAGCCTCTGATTGGCTATCACAGTGATCAGTCACTGAAGCTCGCCCCTGTGTTTTCTGTCTCTGAATAGACGAGAGAAAGATACAGTGTATCTTTCACTGCCCTTGCAGAGAGAGAAAAAAAACTGTGTGACACCTTCCTGCCCAGGCCAATTTTCAGCTGTCAGCGCTGTCGCAATTTGAATGATAATTGCGCGGTCATGCTACACTGTACCCAAACAAATTTTTTATCATTTTGTTCCCACAAATAGAGCTTTCTTTTGGTGGTATTTGATCACCTCTGCGGTTTTTATTTTTTGATCGGTGGAGCTGACACACCGCTCCACCGACCGCCGCGATGCGCGCCCCCGAGGGCGCGCGGCGGCATGTTATCCTGCTGGACGTCATATGATGTCCAGTCAGGATAACGGAACCACTTGCCGGACGTCAATCCGCTATAGGGCGGGCGGGAAGTGGTTAATAATACAAAAAAAATAAATAATACCTAAATTAAGGTTTGATCTAGGTCAGTGCCAAGGGTAGTGTTTGGGTCAAAGGTCAAGGTCAGGGTCAGTAAACATGTTTTTTTTTATTTGTATCAGTGTCAGAAAATGTGCACTATTGTTTCTGGGCTGTACTACGGTACAAACATAAACTAACATACACATATGTGGTATTGCTGCGATCGTCAGGAGCAGGATAATTTAATTTGGGTTGTTTTTTGGTGGAAGGGTATGGTAGTAGCAACAAATATACAGCTAAGTTTAAAAAAAAAAAAACATTTTTTTTTTTACTATTTTGGGCCAGTTTTTCTTTGATAATAAAAAAAAAAAAACAGGAGATATCTATTACCATTTTCCACCAAATGAAAGCCCAATTTGTCCTGAAAAAAAACATATAATCCACCTGGATGCACAAAGTAGTTGTGATGATCTGTACAGTTTTACTAACACATGTCAAAGTTGCAAATTGGGCTTAGGCATTCAGATTTGTTTTACCCTTAGGCGCGAAAGGGGTTAAAAATTAATAAATATAATTAAGTGTTCTTGCATAGCAAGACCACTTACTGTTATCTCACATATATATTATGCTTATTATAGCCAAATTTACCACCATAACTCCTCCCACAACTTTTACACTACATAGACAGTAATATACCGAAACGTGCGGATAGTTCCTGATTGGTGTGCTATTACTTTGTGGATTGTTTCGCTGAATGGTTCACGAAATATCATCGTTTTTGCGGCGAAATTGATCCCATAGGAATGAATGGCGAAATGTTCAAAACTAGAGTGGGAGGTGACAAAAGCTGACAACCCCATGATCAGCCAAAACATTATGACCACAACATGAAAAGCCCACAACAAAACATTATGACAACCCCATGAAAAAAAAATAATAATTTTTGAAAAAAATAATAATAATTTTTGAAAAAAAAAATTTTTGAAAAAAAAAATTTTTGAAAAAAAAAACATAAAAAAAAAAAATAATTTAGAAAAAAAAATATTTAAAAAAAAAAAATCATTTTTGGAAGAAAAAATCATTTAAAAAAAAATAATAATTTTTGAAAAAAAAAATATTTTGAAAAAAAAAAGATCATTTTTGAAAAAAATGTTCAGCTCTTTCAGCTAATGGTGGGACTTCTTCAACTTTTTTACTACTATTTATACTTTTTAAAATTTCACAGTTACTCCAGGCGCTCCACCCAGTTCCTCCGCCCACTCCAGTTGTAGACTACTGTACGTGGAGGCAAGAACACTTCACACAATTTCCCCAGAAATTGTAGCTTTTCTAGTTTTCAGTTTGTAGTGCTCAGACGCAGTGTAGTTCCACTTTAACAACAAGGTGACTCCCTGCAATTTAGTTGATAAAGTTGAATGTCACAAGACTTAAAATCGCCGAAAAAATGAAGCGCTGGGAGGACTAAAGGGCCCCCTTACCCACAGTCACCACAAAGAACAGCGAGATCCCAGATAACAATTTTAAAAACTCTAAAGGAGAACTGCAATACACATCAGTTTCTGAAAGCTCTATGGCAGACGCGCATTGTTCTGACACTAAAGAACTGGATTTTTCTTTTTTTTCTCTACTCACTATTGAAATAAACTGGATTTTTATGCATATTATTATTTTTTATTATTATGAAGTGAATAAAGTTTGCTTGCCTTTATTCCATGGCATTGTCTCTTTGTGACTAAAGCACTCCTACAGGCTTTATTCACCGCACGCTGTATATTTTCTCATTCTTTCTGCTAAAACTTTTTATGCAAATCAAACACACACAAAAACAAAAGTTTGATCTTCTGATACAGACAAAAAAGTCCCTGTATGACTTCCAATCCTCGTTGGTGGGGGTGTTAAACACTTCTGTGGCACGGACAATCACAAACAATATGTTTTGTTTGCAGCAAACAATAGAAGAGTTATGTAAGTATAATAACTCTAAAACATACAAAGGTGTGTAAAAAATAGCAGTGCAGCTCAATGTCACACTAACATGAGACATTTATATTGTAATTTAATGGCATTTAAAGCAAAATGACACCTCAAAGCTAGACTAGCTACCCAGATATTTACTTGTAAAAATAGCAGGTTTCCACCATTTAATGAGACTTTAACCGCTTAAGGACCGGAAGGAATTACCCCCGTAATGACCAAGCCATTTTTTCCGATACGGCACTGCGTCGCTTTAATTGACAATTGCACGGGTCGTGCGGCGTTGTACCCAAACAAAATTTATGTCCTTATTTTCCTACAAATAGAGCTTTCTTTTGGTGGTATTTGATCACCTCTGCCGTTTTTATTTCTTGCGCTATAAACAAAAAAAAAGACAATTTTTTAAAAAAACAATATTTTTTACTATAATAAATATCCCCCCCAAAAAATATTCAAAAAAATTTCTTCCGTAATTTAGGCCGATATATATTCTTCTACATATTTTTGGTAAAAAAAGAAATCGCAATAAACGTATATTGATTGGTTTGCGCAAAAGTTATGGCGTCTACAAAATAGGGAATAGATTTATAACATATTTATTATTATTTTTTTTTACTAGTAATGTCGGTGATTTTTAACGGGACTGCGTCATTGCCGCGGGCAGAACGAACACCTAACTGTCATTTTTGACACCTTTTTGGGAACCAGGGACATTATTACAGTGATCAGTGCTAAAAATATGCACTGTTATTATACTAATGACACTGGCAGGGAAGGGGTTAACATCAGGGGCGATCAAGGGGTTAAATGTGTTCCCTGCAGGTGTTTTCTAACTGTATGGGGGATGGGCTGCCTGGAAAAACACACAGATCTGTCTCCCTGCATAGCAGAAAGACAGGATCTGTGTGATCTCCCCTGTCAGAATGGAGATTTGCCTTGTTTACACAGGCAGATCCCCGTTCTGTCACTGCGGGGAACAATCGCGGGTGGCTAGTGGACATCGAGTCCGCCTCACCCTCTGATTGGCTCCCCAGCTGGCCAGTGGGCGCACGCGCGCCCACAAAATAGAGTTACCGAGCTCACATACAATGACAGCGGATTCGCGGGAACGAGCTGACCTGCCGCAGTACAATGACGGCAGATGGTCGACAAGTGGTTAAAGGCGTAAACATATATTTAAAAACTGTAGTTTTATTAATAAAGAAAAACATACAAAAAGTTAGTAAATATATCAAAAATAGTACGCAGTAAAAATAAGGGGTACATGATTGCACAATGCAGAATCACACAGTATCAATATTTGTATCTACATGCAAAGGTTGCATAGGCATATCCAACGCGTTTCAGAGTCAGGGATAGCTCTGCAGAGGGTAGCTATAGTCTATGAATAAAAGTCATATCATATTTAAACATACATATATATATATGTGTGTGTGTGTGTGTGTGTTTTAATATGATATGACTAAAGTCCCATTGAATGAGGGAAACCTCTTTTCTATGGCTATATAGGGATGTGGCTGTCTGTAGCAGATATTAACCTCAAATTTATTGTATAAATAGCAGTGACATCATCAGTGCGCTGTACACAGCCTGTGAAGAGAGCCAAGACCTGCTCAAGGAAAGAGCAGCAGTGACTGATCTTTATTACAGGAAGCTCCTGCACAGAGGCAAAGGGGTTGATTTACTAAAGGCAAAAAGACTGTGCACTTTTCCCCAGAGCTTAGTGAATGTTTTGAAGCTTCACTTTGTAGAGAATACTCAATCTCGTGCAAGAAAAAAAAAAAAAAAACAGCATTTTTACTTGCACTTGATTGGATGATGGAAATCAGCAGAGCTTTGGCACATTTTCTAAGCTCAGGGGAAAATTAGTGCAACTGCAGTCTATTTGCCTTTAGTAAATCCACCCCAAAGTGTCACACTGGATTACTGCACAGATCTGGAAGAAATACACAAAGCACACCAAGATTCCATGCCTCGTACACACGATCGGATTGTTCGCCAACAAAACCGTGGAATTTTGTCCGAAGGGCGTTGGCCCAAACTTGTCTTGCATTCACACGGCCACACAATTGTTGGCCAACAATTACAAACGTAGAGACGTACTACGTGGTTTTTCAACTCTTTAGCGCCACCCTTTGGGCTCCTTCTGCTAATTTCGTGTTAGTAGAAGTTTTGTGAGTGTTGATTCACGCTTTTTTTGGTGTTTTTTATTTAGCGCTTTTCAGTTTGCGCTTTTCAGTTCGTTTCTGAACGGCCGTTCGTCAACCAGACATGTTGCGGAATCGGAGGAGATAACGTGTTATTTATTATTGGCCTTGGTGTTATTGCTTTGACATTATTTTTTGGTTGAATGATGATTTGATTTGGTATATTTTCTATATTTTTGGATGCATAGAATGAACTTTTTGGTTAAGTTCTATTGGCAGATAGCATATCTAATTTTATTAGTTTTCTTTTTTTAATGCACAATAACAAAATTGTGTAGAATAATACTTGGCTATGTGTTTTACTTCAAATGACAGTTTGGGAGTAGGCAGTTACATTTAAAAAATACAATGTAAATTTAACAAGGGACACCAACATCGTTGTATCTTTCATCTTAAAAACCACAGGATAATGGTGTTGTGGTAACTTGCCCAAATAAAAAAAATAAAAAAAACATAATAATATTATTCTTGATATCACTAGAAAAAAAAAAAAAACCTTTGAAAATTAATTTGCAATAACTCCATCAGTATCACCAGCAAAGCAGCTTCATTATTATCCCATTATAAAGAAGAAGAGAATTGTGTGCTGCATTTCGAGATTTCATAATTTGCCGCGTCACGAATGTTAATTCTCCATTACGACCGCTAGTTTACAAGACCTACCGCTTCTGGCCCGTCCTTGCTTCCGAGCATGCGTGTTTGTACTTTGGACTTTTGTCCGACGGACTTGTGTACACACAATCTGAAAATCCGTCAACAGACATTTGTTGGCGGAAAATTTGTAAACCTGCTAGCCTAAATTTGTTGGCGGAAAGTCCGACAACAATTGTCCGATGGAGCATACACACGGTCGGATTTACCGACAACAGCCTGACATCGAACATTTCCCATCGGAAAGTCCGATCGTGTGTATACGGCTTAAGAATACACATAATAATTGTAATTGGTAAGAAGAGTCAGCGCAAAAAAAGCTCAGCGGTAGTTCGATTGGCAGTGGCGCCTGATGTGGTTGTTCAAAGAATAGGCACGAGTCATCTGCTTTAGTAAAACATCCATTTACTTTATTTCACCAAATATAATGCACTTCGTGGCTTTTCGCTGCCACAGCTGTTTTTGCATTGTTTGCACATGTGTTTAAAAAAAAATCATTTTAGGCCTGAAGGTTACACAAAACCTCTAAACATTATATATTTTCTGAACCAGACACCCTAGAGAATAAAATAGTGGTCGTTCCAATTTTTTATGTAACAAGATATTACCACAAAAGTCTAGGAAATTAAAACATTTCAGTTAAAAAACACACTAAAGTGAATTTAGGGCAAACAAGCGCAATAAATTACCAAATGTTTGGTAAAATATAAAAGATGAGATTGCACTGAGTAAATAGATACCCAATGTACCAAACTGTAAATTTTTGTGGGCCCGTGAAATGGCGACAAACTTCAGTACCCTATATTTTCTGTAGGCAACAATTCAAAGGCCCCCTATAGGTCATCAGTTTAATGTTATGGAGGAGGTCTTGTGGTAGAAATATTGCTCCCGCTCCAGCATGCACGGTGCTTTGTAACATGTCTATTGCAATCAACGTTGCATAGGTGCCCAGGATGTGTGCGTTTACGTTCGTATGTGTGTATACAGGAGGTCCCCGAGTTACGAACCTCGGACTTGCGAACGACTCCTACTTACGAATGGGAGGCAGCGTCGGCGGGAACAGCGGAAAACATCAGAAAACAACGTCGGAAACAGCGGAAAACATCGGAAAACGACGGCGGAAAACATCGGAAAACAACGTCTCTGCCGTTCTGCTCATGCGCTTCCGACTTACGAACAAACAGGCAGTCCCTAACCCGTTCGTAACTCGCAGACTGCCTGTATGTGGGGGTGGGGGGGCCTCAAATTTTTTGGGGGAGGATTTTATGTGCTTGGGTGTAACAATTTTTTTGCAATTACATTTTTTTTTTTTTTAACTTTTTTTTTTGTCCATCACAAAGCCTAACAAAGAGACAAAGCGTCCCCTATGTGACGATTTTTTGGTGACAGGTTCTCTTTTAATGAGACATGCAGGGTCTTAAAGATCCTGCATGTCTCCTCTGGGCTCCACTGGATGTATTGCAATGCAAATCACAATGCAATACGTCCCTTCCCGGCTACAGTAGCCGGGGAAAGTGACAGGGTGACATGAAAGTGACAGACATGGCGCTTTCCGGGTCACCAACAAGAAGGTCAACACGACCGTTCTCCTCCCTCCCATCCACCCGCCAGCACCCGCCATGTTGGTCCCGAGTCCTGCAGATGGGCAAGCGGGGTCCGAAATACGGAGGTGCAAGCGTGGGGGTGCCATTACTGAGGGTGTGTGGAAGCAATTGGGCGGTACGATGTATGGACCTGACAGCGAAAGAGCTAAATTGCCACTTCCTCAGGTCAAGGTGATAAAATTGGTGTCTAGTATCAGCAGGTAATATGCTTCATAATGCGTTTTATTGGGTGCAATAAAGTAATTGGATGTATTACTAAAGCAGGCAAACTCGTGCCTAACCTTTGAATAATCTCATCGGACGTCTCTGCCAGTCGAACTACCAACTGCCTTTTTTTGTGCTGACTTTTCTTACCAGAGCACCCAGGAGGGGAATGCCCGAGGCATAGAGAATGACCACACTAACCCTGCATGGAGACAGGTTTTCTCCATCCGCGCACCAGTGTTGGGAGACCGAAGCCTCAACAGTTGTAAGTCTATTTTTACTTTTTATTGTGAAAGCATTTTATCCTTGTTTCTGAATCAATCTACTCAGGGCTTTTGTTCTCTGACATTAGGTGGAGGAACCCAAAAAGCCCTGAATCTACTACACTATAAGGTCTCTCCTGTCTCCTTCTCTTTTTTTTTTTCGGTGGACACTCTGAGCTTTACCAGAGACCACTGGTGAGCTCCTCAGGATCTTTCGGTCCACGATCTATCACCACACCCTAGATCCTACATATGACAAATGTATTTAGACAATATTTTCTTATCCTGGAGTTTGCTTTAAAACAATTCTGCCTATAAGACAAAAAAACAAATGTAAAATGTCACGTTGCAATAATACTTACCAGTCCTCCTGCAAGTGACTCAGATCTTCACTCTCTTGCATGGAAAGAATCTTCAGTGTCTGACACTTCCAGGTGTGTCAGATACCTGTGTCTGCTGCGCTTTTGCGCCACCTCCTGGTCCCTCTATGTTATTACAGCTCTGTAGATAGGCAGTAGTGACTAGCAGGTGGAACAACAGCATGCAATGGAAGGCAGTGGCATTTGACACACCTCGATGTGTTGGATGCTGAAGATTTTGAACAGTGTAGCTCTGCAGGAGAATGAAGATTGGGGATGAGCTCAGACATGTTCGGAACATGAGTCTGAACCCACCTGAGCTATCCAGTCAGGAAGCTGTCAAAGCAGACAGCCAATCATAGGCAGCGGAGGCATGCACAGCCCACAGCTACATGCTAGGTGCAAGGGGCATATACACTATGTTACCAAAAGTATTGGGACGCCTGCCTTTACACGCACATGAACTTTAATGACATCCCAGTCTTAGTCCGTAGGGTTCAATATTGAGTTGGCCCACCCTTTGCAGCTATAACAGCTTCAACTCTTCTGGGAAGGCTGTTCACAAGGTTTAGGAGTGTGTCTATGGGAATGTTTGACCGTTCTTCCAGAAGCGCATTTGTGAGGTCAGGCACTGATGTGGATAAGAAGGCCTGGCTCGCAGTCTCCGTTTGAATTCATACCAAAGGTGTTCTATTAGGTTAAGGTCAGGACTCTGTACAGGCCAGTTAAGTTCCTCCACCCCAAACTCGTTCATCCAGATCTTTATGGATTCTTGCTTTGTGCACTGGTCCACATCATTTGGTGGAGGGGGGATTATGGTGTGGGGTTGTATTTTGGGGTTGGGCTTGGCCTCTTAGTTCCAGTGAAGGGAACTCTTAAGGCGTCAGCATACCAAGATATTTTGGACAATTTCATGCTCCCAACTTTGTGGGAACAGTTTGGGGATGACCCCTTCCTGTTCCAACATGACTGCGCACCAGTGCACAAAGCAAGGTCCATAAAGACATGGATTTAACTGGGAAGGGGTTAACATCTAGGGCGAGCAAAGGTTGAACTGTGTTTATGGGGTTTATTTACTAAAGCTGGAGAGTGCAAAATCGGGCTCACTTCTGCATAGAAACCAAATTTCCCCAATGGCACACCAGGCACACACATATCAGGGGATGTCAGGGGATCACACAGAGATCCTGTCTTTCAGCTATGCAGAAAGACAGATCTGTGTGTTGTCCCAAGCAGCCCATCCCCCATACTTTAGTAAACACACTGAGGGAACACAGTTAACCCCTCGATCGCCCCTGATGTTAACCCCTTCCCTGCCAGTGTCATTAGTACAATGTGAGTGCATATTTTTAGCACTGATCACTGTAAAATTGTCACTGGTTCCCAAAAAAGTGTCAAAAATGTCGCAGTCCCGCTAAAAATCACTGATCACTGGCATTACTAGCAAAAAATTTAAAAATCATAAATCTATCCCATATTTTGTAGACGCTATAACTTTTGCGCAAACCAATCAATATACGCTTATTGGGAGGTTTTTTTTTTACCAAAAATATGTAGCAGAATACATATTGACCTAAATTGATAAAGAAATTATTTATTTTTTTTGGGTATGTTTTATAGCAGAAAGTAAAAAATATTGTTTTTTTTTTCAAAATTGTCTTTTTTTGTCTATAGCGAAAAAAAATAAAAACCGCAGAGGTGATCAAATACCACCAAAAGTAAGATCTATTTGTGGGAAAAAAAGAACATCAATTTTATTTGGGGAGAGTGTCGCATTACCACGCAATTGTCAGTTAAAGTAATGCAGTGCCGTATCGCAAAAAATGGCCTGGTCATTAAGGGGGCAAATCCTTCCGGGGCTGAAGTGGCTAAATATACTTTAACCTCTTGCTGCCCATATAATGCATATTGCAGCAGCAGAGAGGACAGGCTTTAACAGCCACATGCATGTATCTATGGGCGGCACAGTTTTCGGTGCTGAGAGTGCGCCCACTGAGCACTCCCGGCACAGAAGGTTGAGCTTTCAAAGACAGCTCTTAGTCTGTACTGATGATTGGGAACCAGCGGGGCCAGATCCCGATCATGTGACCACTGTGACACATGATCACGATCAGGTAGACCTTCAAGGGCCCACATAGGCCCAGGACAGGCAGGAAGAGGTTAACAAACACTAGCTTTACATAAATACAATGATTCTTTTTTATGATTATTATCACTTATCTGTGCACATTTGTATATATATTTTTTTATACAGCAGGTGCTGTCCCACAAAAAAATAATGGACGCTCCACTTTGTACGTGACTATACAGAGACGTACTTTGTTGCACTATTGAACGCACGCTCTATGGAACATTTCCAGACCGTTAACCTTTAACTTTTGAAATTCCCTTGTGAACAAAACAAATGCAATGCAACTTCGTAAATCTAAATCCTATTCAAGCTCATTAAAACCAGTGTAAAGTCTGCGCTTTTTTATTGCACAGCAGCAAACAGACCCTGCAGCTATGTACTGTTATCTCCAGCTTGCTTTTAGCAGCAAGCAAAATGTAACCGAGTCCCACAGGGGAACGCTGACACTTTTAAAGCTTGTTCTGTTCCCAATCCCCAAAACCTCACTATCAGATGTACTGTATACGGGATAATATATGTATTGAAAAAAAAAACGTGTGTGTATATATATATATATTTTTTTTTTTTTGCAATCCGTAAATTAGTTTTACATTTTACAAACATAAGTGTTGATCTAGTGAGGAGAATCACCCATTTTCAAATCATCAGAGTATTAGCTGCTTCAGCCCGGAAGATTTTACCCCCTTTCTGACCTTTTTTTTTTTTTTTCTTCACTGCGATTTGGCACTGTGTTACTGAGAATTGCGCGGTCGTGCGACATTGCACCCAAAGAAAACTGACGTCCTTTTTTTCCCCACAAATAGAGCTTTTTTTTGGTGGTACTTGATCACTTCTGCGGTTTTTATTTTTTGCACTATAAACAAAAAAAGAGCGACAATTTTGAAAAAACCGCATTATTTTTTACTTTTTGCTATAATAAATATCCCCCAAAGAATATATAAAAAAACAATTTTTTTCCTCAGTTTAGGTTTCGTTTTGTATTCTTCTACATATTTTTGGTAAAAAAAAAATCACAATAATCGTATATTATATACAAAATAGCGGATAGTTTTATGGCATTTTTATTTTCAATTTTCTTTATTAGTAATGGCGGCGATCTGCCATTTTTATCGGGACTGTGACATTATGGTGGACACATCGGACACTTTTGACACTATTTTGGGACCATTGTCAGTCATACAGCGATCAGTGCTATAAAAATGCATTGATTACTCTGTAAATGACACTGGCAGTGAAGGGGTTAACCACTAGGGGGCGATGAAGGGGTTAAGTGTGTCCTAGGGAGTGATTCTAACTGGGGGGGATGGGCTTCAAGTCACATGACAGTGATCACTGCTCCCGAAGACAGGGAGCGGTTTTCTCTGTCATGACACAAGCCAGAACGGGGAAGTGTCTTGTTTACATAGGCACTTCCCCGTTCTAAGGCTCCGTAACACGATCGCCGGGAGACAGACGGACATCGAGTCCGCCGGTCTCGCAGGCACAGTCACGCGCCTGCTATCCCTGCCTCTTAAAGGAGATGTACAGGTACGCCCATTTGCCCACCGCTGCCATTGTGCCGATATATATCAGCGTGCAGCGGTCGGCAAGTGGTTAAAGAGGAATTACATTTCAAGCCCTGTTCCAAAAAAGGCAGGCACAGGGTAAAGGGCCATCACCAGTATTGCCTGTGGTCCCCCTGCAGCGGATTTTTCCCCATTACTGTACTACCATGCCTTGTTCTACACTGTACTTCTCTGTGGGGGTGGCCATCTTGGTAGAGGTTTTGCTTCCTCGTGTCAGAGCCTCCAGCAAGGATAAAAGTGAGCAGCACAGTATTGATATTGCCAAATCTCACGTTCAATCTCCTGAGACTGACAGTCAGAAGCAGCACTGCAGAGATCTCACACTGTAGATATACAGTTATGTGGCTGTAGGCCTAGGGGTGCCTAGGCATCCTCACATACAGTACAAGGAAATGCACTGCTATTTTTTAGTAGGAATTAAAGACAAAATGTATACTTTTCAGTTTATTGCTTAGGCAGAACTAACTTTTCCAGCTTTTCCCTATAACATAGCAAATTTTTTTCTTGAGTTCAGGTCCACCTTAAAATGTAGGAATGTCTAAAGGAGGGTTGTATGATTCAGATTCAGAATCCAGCCTATATTTAATGAATGTAGTTTAAAGTGGACGTGGCATTATATATATAATGTGTGTATATATATATATATATATATATATATATATATATATATATATGTGTGTATATATATATATATATATATATATATATATATATATATATCTCTTCATGTTCTTCTTTTTCGGTCTGCTCTAGGCCACCTGTTGATTGCAGTTGCTTCCACAGCTCAGTGACAAAGGCAGAGGGTCCTCTCTGCAGGAGCCAGTGAGGTTAGAATTCATCTGTCATATCCACGATCACCTGGATACCAACTCTATGTGAAATACCATCACTACCACCTATCTTGAGGACAGCTGCGAGTTCCTGTTGGAGCCTCCAGAGGATCCCAGTGTCCAGTTCCATTTGGTGCATATACAACACAAGCCCGTTTGACCCATAGAACATATGTTCTTGTGTGTCCAAACGCTCTGGTAAGCCTCCCTAAGTTTGGTGGTGGCACTCTTCACTTCAAGTTCACACCGTGTTTATTGTCATGATTTCTACACAAAGTTTTTGGACTCATGTTTTAGCTATTTAGAACATATGGTCTCTAATATTGTTTCATTAGTCATTTTTTACTTTGCTCACTTGGACTTTTTTGGACACTCATCACCAGTCACTGGGTTTATTTGCATTTGTATTTTTGCTTTTTTATTAGTGATTGTTGGGGTATATTTCCCATCTGTTTCATATTTCATTGTTGTATTTTGTTTCATATTTAAGCGCTACACTTTTGGTACCCAGCTTTCGTGCAGAAGAATGCAAACTGTCTGCCAGTATTTTCTCATAACATGCTGCATTCATCTTGCCATTAATTTTCACAAGATTCCCCGTGCCTTTAGAGCTCACACACCACCAAAACATCAGTGAGCCACCACAATGCTTCAAAGTGGGGATGGCAATCTTGTCACAAGAGGCTTTGTTGACCCTTCACCAAACATAGTGCTTATGGTTGTGACCATAAAGCTCTATTTTGGACTCTATTCTGGACTTGTTGGGCAAATTGTAACCTGGATTTTTTGTGGCATTGGCGCAGTAAAGGCTTCTACTCCGCCATGCAACTCATTTTTGCTCAAGTATCAGCATATTGTGCTCCTTAAAACAACCACGTCATCTTTTTCCAGAGCAGCCTGTATTTCTCATGAGGTTACCTGTGGGTTTTTCTATGTGTCTTGAAGAATTCTTCTGGCAGCTGTGGCTGCAATCTTTCTCGGTCTACCTGACCTTGGTTTGGTAGCAAGAGATCCCCAAATTTCCCACTTCTTAATAAGTGATTGAACAGTACTGACTGGTATATTCAAAGCTTTGGATATCTTTTTATATCCTTTTCCATCTTTATAAAGTTCCATTACCTTGTTATGCAGGTCTTTTGACGGAGCCAATGCATATGCCCAGTTTTTTTGTTTTCAGCTCCCCATGGCTCAGTGTCTAGCCTGCTTAGTGCATCCATGTGAGAGCTAACAAACTCATTGACTATTTATACACAGACACTAATTGCAATTTAAAAAGCTACAGATGTGAGAAATTAACATTTAATTGCCATTTTAAGCTGTGTGTGTCAACTTGTGTGTCTGTACCAAGGCCAAACATTCCAGGGTATGGAAACATTTGATCAGAGCCATTTGGGTGATTTATGTGATAATAGATTGCTTCATCTGATCACAATCCTTAAATAAAAGACATGATCAGCCATATTTTCAATATCAATGCCAAAATCTCACGATTTCTGCCAGGGTATGCAAACTTTTGAGCACAACTGTATCTCTGGATCTACTGGTCTTCTGGACATACAGGTTTTAGTCAAGGTAACCTTATTTTTTAATCATGAATTGCCCAGTACCATTATAGGTATCAGCCCACATATAATTGCACATTGCCCTTTGCCTGTTTTATCTGTGCAAAATAACAGGAACAAAGGGAGGTGGCTGGAGGATTGCCAATGAAAAGTGATATCAACAATGGATAAAAATGGACATACAATTTGCCCACAACTGGCAATGCTACCTCAGACTTCAGTCTTCTGTGCCAATAACAGACATGAGTACTAGCACATTGACTATGGATAATTGATGGCTATATTAATTGCATAGATCTTGAATTGTCATAGTTGATCATCTTTTATTGTCGTAAAGCCAAGCTGAGATTTTATCCTAACCTTGAGGGGAATTCATGTCCACTTCATCCAATTAATCATTAATTGATAGGATTCCCATCTGCAAAGCTTGCCATTTCCTTCAGCAGGCTCAGTAAATTCAGATTGGAAAATAATGGTAGTGCCGGTTCTGATCAACGGCAGCTTTAGGCTTTAAAGTTCACCTTTTGTACAGTTTCTGTCATTATTTTGTATTAGTTATATTTAATTAGCTTTTCCTCTTTTCTTTTTTTTTTTGCTTTTTCTGTCTCTTTTTGGAGATAATTGAAAGGGGGCAACAAAAATCATCTTTTATATATTTATATATATATATATATATATATATATATATATATATATAGTATTTTCTTTCTTTATCCTGGACAGGGCTAAATGTTCTCTCTTTTGCAAGGTAAATATAAAATATTGCTTATAAACAACTGTAATTTTAATATTTTTATGCTAATTGCTTTTGAAAGTTTTAGAGTTTTACCATACCTGTTGTTGTAAAAAAACGTTGTCTACAGAGCTTAATAGCTGAAGTTGAAATTTACACACACAAGGGAGTCAGAGTTGTGGCTCCTCCCTCTCCCTCAATACGAAGAAAGCATGGCTGAAAGGAGATGACAACTACTATGCTTTTTAACAGCTCTTACTGTAAAGAAGCCTTTCAAGGTTAGCATTTTTTACCTACAAGCACAAGAAGTGCCCCCATTGTAATTTTCAATGACCATTAAGGGACAACAACTTTACACAAACTATATGGACCATTTATATATTTAATCATAGTAATCATATCCTCCACTTAAATACATCTTTTCAAGGGATAAATAATTTTGTTTAGTCAAGCAGAATTTAAAAGGGGAAATCCCCCTCACCCCTTCTTCCACTTTGGGGCCTTTTTTTCTTTTTTTGGGGAGCGGATACTTTGCCTTTACAGGTACCCACTCCCACTTCCGCTGGAATCGCCTAAACATTTCCACCGGAAGTTCTGCCCCTGCCCTCAACCTCCTGGGATACGTCACAGGTCCCAGAAGGCTGCGGGTCCATTCACAAAGTGCCGCACAACCTGCGTATGCACAGTGGGGAGCTGGCTGGGAAGCCCAAGGAGTCGCAGCCAGCTTCCAATTGGAAACATGCCGATGCAGGGCTACCCAAACACCGGCGAAGAACCGGCCTGGGTGAGGACAGCACTGCATCCTTGGACAGGCAATTGTTCTTTTATAAAATGTCTGCAGCTACAGTATTTGTAGCTGCTAACTCTTATTTTTTTTTTTTTAAATGACTGAAGAACTTCTTTAATCTTTTTGTACAGCTGAAGTGCACCATGACCCTTATTAATTTAGTTGCAATTCTCTCCACTCTCTCCGGTTTTATGCCTGGCCAATCACTGAGGAGTTCATCAGTGGGCTGGGGGGCTTACAAGGGTCTATTGACTGCAGGATTTTGCTTGAGTCTGGAACCCTGGTCTGGAAACCAAGCTCTGAGGGCACAGCCCTTTCTGGGCTGGAGACCCCAAAATGCTGGATTGCATTATGAACCTAACCTAAGCCATACCTCCCAACTTTTTGAGATGGGAATGAGGGACATCCATTAGCAAACGTATGTAGGCATAGGACACACTCCCTGCCACACCCCCTTAACCAGTTATACTGCGGCAGGTTGGCTCCCCTGGGCAAATTGCCGTAGCTGTAGGTTGGCTGCTTTAAGAACTCTAGGGGACGCGCATGCTGTGGCACGATGATGGAGCCTATGCGCGTGCCCGGGGGCCGTGATGTCCTCCGGGCACCCGCAATCGCTCCTGACAGAGACAGAATGGAGATCTGTCAATGTAAACAGACAAATCTCCGTTCTGTCCGGAGAGAGGAGACAGATCTGCTGTTCATACTAATTATAAACAGCAATCTCTCTACTCCTCCAGGCAGTCCCATCCCCCCACAGTTAGAAACACTCCCTAGGACACTTAGTGCTCCACCTCCACCTGTGAGATTGGCCACTCACCAGATTTTCCTTTAAAACTACACCTTTGGTTCATTCATGGGGATAACCACTCCACTCAAAGGGAACTTCTTCAACAGATATATTGGACCTTATTGTTCCTCATAAAACATGAATAAAAACGATCATCGCGCAATACCGCTTATAGTGTTTATTGTAAGAAACAAATAAAAACTGTGCACTCACATTTATATGTGCCCTCGAGCCGGCACAAAGCTATTCCAACAGTTAGGGACGGATAGGTATAGCAACCTAGTTCGCCTGTGTGCTGTGCGACCTCCGTTCCTCCCCTCGTACCCGTTCGCGTCCTCACCAATCACGTTCGTTGATCACGTGGGTGTATATTTCCCAGCAGCCTCTACGCGTTTCGCAATTTGCGTCATCAGGAAGCTGCCATTTGGTTGGTTCCTGTTCTATTTAAATTAAACCTGGGCGGAAGTACCCATGCCGCCATCTTAACTATGGGCATTCCCTTACCATGCTTTCTAATTAGGACTTCCTCCCACTTGGCGCCATCTTGTCTGTGGGCATTAGCCCATTCCTGTAGTTGTGTATTGCACATACCCTTATCCCTGCTTTATCTCCGTATGTCATTGTTCCGGTCTGGTCCCTAATATTCTAGAAATGTATGTATGTAATTACAACTACCCCATCCGTATCTGTTGGAGAGGCTTTTACATAATATTAAATGCTTGGCCCTTGGGTTATGTGACATTTAAAAACGTCTTTACGCATCAATTGTTGCTCGATTTACAATATGGAACAGCAAAATCTTCCACATTACTTTATTTCAGCGGAATACCTGTGCACCCCTACCCTTTATTAAAATCTCTAACCTATGATCAGTATTTAAAGACATCTTGTTACCAAGAAAAGGTTTTCTTAAACTGCTAAAAATAAAAGGAAGAAAAATGAAAAATAAAAATTAAAAATAAAAATAAAAATAAAAATAAAAAATAAAAAATAAAAAATAATAAAAATAAAAATAAAAATAAAAAATAAAAAATAAAATAAAATAAAATAAAAATAAAAAATAAAATAAAAAATAAAAATAGAAAATAAAGTAAAGTATAAAATAAAAAATAAAAAAAAAAATAAAAAAAAAAATAAAATAAAAAAAAAAAAAAAAAAAATAAATAAATAAATAAATAAAAAAAAAATAAAAAAAATAAAAAATAAAGAATAAAAAATAAATGATAAAACTGAAAATAAAAATAAAAATAAAAATAAAAATAAACAACAAAAAACTAAAAAACAAAAAAATTTATAAATAAAAATAAAAATAAAAATAAATATAAAATATATAAAATATATACTTAAACCCTCAACATTACAGCAATTACATTTCAGTAATCTTCTAAAAAGCAATTTACATCAATTTCCACGTTTAACCCTTGTGGCCTCATCGTGTCCAATCTAAATATCCAGTGGGTCTCATTCTTTGAAACTTCCCTTTTCATATTGGTATTTCTCCAATTACGTACTACTCTGTCTATTCCATAAAATTTCAAATGTTGGGGATTTCTATCATGTACCTCTCTGAAATGTTTTGATACGCTGTGGTGTTTGAATCCTTTTTTGATGTTTCTGACATGTTCACCTATTCTTACTGATAGGGCTCTAGTTGTTCTGCCCACGTACTGTAATCCACAACTGCACTCTAGTACGTATGTAACATGAGTACTGCAGCATGTTATCAACTTATCTATTTTATATGCTTGCTCCTTGGTGTTTGACATAAAGCTTGTGATTTTCCTATCATTCTTGTTAGTGGATCTACAAGCTTTACATTTCCCACACCTAAAAAAACCCTTCTGGTTAAAAAGTGTTGAGAAATCTTTGGGGGGGTCTGGTACATTTTTTACCAATTTGTCTCTAATCCTTCTTGCTTTTCTATATACGAATGTTGGTTTCCGGGGTAGTACCTTACTTAGTTGTGGGTCACTGCTGATAATCGACCAATTTTTCTTTATGATATCCTCTAATTTTTTGTATTGTGTGTTGAATCCCGTGATGAACGGTATGCTGTTATCCTGATTGTGCTTTCTTACTGTGTTACTCAAGATTAATTCCCTGTCCATATTCGCCACTTTTGAACGTGTGTTCTCCAGTACATTTCTTTTATAGCCCTTGTCTATAAACCTTTCTATCAGGATATCTGTCTGTTGTAAATAGTCCTCCATTCGATCACAATTCCGCCTAATCCTGATGAACTGGCTTTTCGGGATAGTTGCCTTCCACTGGGGGTGGTGACAACTCCCCATCGGTATGTATCCATTCCGATCCGTTTCTTTAAAATGTGTTCTGGTTCCGAGCTTATTCTCATTTTTGTATATTTCTAAATCTAGGAAATTAATTTCATGTTGATGTACTGTAGCAGTGAATTTAATCCCATACTGGTTGCCGCCGATGAATTGAATAAACTCTTCCAGCTGTTCTCGGCTCCCCTCCCATATTATCAAAATGTCATCGATATAGCGTTTGTACAGCAGCAAATGTGGCCAGCATCTTCCGTAAATGTCCTCCTCCTCCCATTTACTTAGGAAGATGTTGGCCACACTCGGTGCGTACTTGTTGCCCATTCCTACTCCTTTAATTTGTCTGTAGTATTTATGGTTGTGCCAGAAAAAATTGTTCCCCATGGCCATTCTTAATCCTTCTAGAATGAACTTTCTTTGTTTTAGTTGCAAATCTGATAAGTTTTTCATTCCCCATGCTACTGCTGCCAGGGCATCTGTCTGCTTGATGTTGGTGTACAACGACTCCACATCTAGTGTTACCAGTAGTGTGGAGTTGTCTACTTTTATATTCCTTAGATTGTTAATAACATCTTTGCTGTCTTTAAGGAATGCTTTTCCCTCTCCTGCTATGGGTTGAAGGAATACATCTAGGTACTCCCCCAATCTAGAGTACACCGATTCAATGCCACTGATTATTGGCCTTCCTGGTGGCTTGGTTTTATTTTTGTGAATTTTTGGGACTTGGTATATTACTGGTATTCTTGGTGCCTCTGTCAGTAGATATTTCCCTTCCTTCTTATTTAGGATTTTGTCTGCTATGCCCTTATTCAGGTATTCTTTTAGTTTTTTCTTTAGCTCTCTATTGGGATTCTTTTTGAGGGGTTGGTATGTACTTAGATCATTAACCAATCTCTCCAACTCCTTATAGTAGTCCTCTTTTGTTAGGATCACTATCCCTCCCCCCTTATCAGCTGGGCGTATCACTATGTTCTTCCTATTTTCCAGTTTTTTTATACCCTGCCATATTCTATTTTTATTTTGTTTTGATGGTTTAATATTTTTAATCTCTTTTTCAACTATCCTTTTGAACACTTCTATGTGTTGATTAGTATTGGACCTAGGGTTGAACGTGGATTTGTTCCTCAAATTACTATGCTTGTATCCTGTCTCCATTGGTTGATGTTGGGGTTCTCCTTTTTCTAAAAAATGTTTCTTTAAATTTAATTTTCTAACGAACTTTTGTAAGTCTATAAATGCTTCAAACTGGTTAAAATTTGCGCTAGGTGCATATTTAATTCCGCTATCTAGTACTAATAATTCTTCCTGGGTGAAAGTTACATCTGTTAGGTTAAAAATACCCTCACCTAATTTTCTCTTTTCCTTTTTGCCTCCCCCTCTACAGCCTCGTTTTCTCTTTGATTTGTATTTCCTCCAGATTCCTGGGGGTTCCTGTTCCAGCCTCCCCTGCTGGTTTGAAACACTGGCATGGGTGGTTTGTAGGGTTCCCTCCAGTCCCGCCATTCCCCCTGCCACATGGCTGGGCCATAGTGTGGATTGTAATTGGGGTTGTAATTGTAATATCCTCTACCTCTACCCCTATACCCTCCCCTCCAGGGTCTGGGGTACTGTCCCATGGGGGGTGGGGGTGGGTGGGGGGGTCCATTTGGAGTGTGATTTGCTTGTTCAGATTTTTTATTTACCTTTTTCTGGCTAATGCTTGGGGTATGTGCTAGCGCCCTAGCTTCTCTTCTCGGTAAGTTGGCGATCGGGGTGCCTGGTGTACCTTTGGTCCTATTTTCTGCACCCATCTCCCCGACAGTCACCTCCTCATTCAGGGATGTGTTTGCAGAATTGGTGGGTGTTTCCTCCTCCTGCCACCTGTACACTTTCCCTTCCAAATAGTCTTTTTTATCCCTTTGGTATTTTTTAACCTTTTTATTTTTTACTTCATTATCAAGTTTGGTCAAAAATTCTTGTAATTTGACCGCTCTAGTTTTATACTCATTCGTTTCTACGTGTGGTGTCATATTATCCTTAATGGTGCCAATGGTGGATTCTATCTTTTTTAGCTTGATTCTTCTTCTTTCAATTATGGTGTCCAACAGTTTGTTTTCACAGCTGTTGAAGAACTCAAACCAGGTTCTAGATAGATTTTCATCTATTAGTCCATCATTAGGGCCTAGATCCCATCTCAGCCTTCTGGGGGTGATTTTGGCCTCTCTATATTGATCTAATGTGTGGATATCCCACCATATTCTAATTTGCTTATCCATAGCATTCTTTAAATGTTTGAAACTTTGCTCCAGATTAAGTGACGTGGTGGTATCATAATTATGGAAAAGTTCGTCCAAGTCTAGCTTGCGATTGGCCAGAAATGAAAAAACCTCCATGTGATGCTGCCCGTGAAAAAAATTTTATATATAAAATATGAAAAACTAGTGTGTGTGTGTCACCGGCGCAAAACCAATATCTACTAATTACTTTAATAGTAATTGCCTTAGCTGCTGCATCCAAAAAAAACTTCTCATAGAAATAAATTACAGATACTGTGTGTGTGAATGCGCTGCTACCATCTAAATACGCTTATGTCCTCTCTATAAAGTGCAAACTTATTCCATATACATCATGAATACATATAGAATCATTACTTTAAAAAATTAATATATCAAAAATTATATCAAAAAAATCCAAAAATGCAATAGTTCAATGATGTGTGTCACATATATGGCAAAGTCTCCCAGTGATGTAGTCAAATCTTCTGTCAATTGCCGTGATTGGCGTGCTTTAGTGCTAATTCAATGTGTTAGTGACTTAGTGCTCCACCTCCACCTGTGAGATTGGCCACTCACCAGATTTTCCTTTAAAACTACACCTTTGGTTCATTCATGGGGATAACCACTCCACTCAAAGGGAACTTCTTCAACAGATATATTGGACCTTATTGTTCCTCATAAAACATGAATAAAAACGATCATCGCGCAATACCGCTTATAGTGTTTATTGTAAGAAACAAATAAAAACTGTGCACTCACATTTATATGTGCCCTCGAGCCGGCACAAAGCTATTCCAACAGTTAGGGACGGATAGGTATAGCAACCTAGTTCGCCTGTGTGCTGTGCGACCTCCGTTCCTCCCCTCGTACCCGTTCGCGTCCTCACCAATCACGTTCGTTGATCACGTGGGTGTATATTTCCCAGCAGCCTCTACGCGTTTCGCAATTTGCGTCATCAGGAAGCTGCCATTTGGTTGGTTCCTGTTCTATTTAAATTAAACCTGGGCGGAAGTACCCATGCCGCCATCTTAACTATGGGCATTCCCTTACCATGCTTTCTAATTAGGACTTCCTCCCACTTGGCGCCATCTTGTCTGTGGGCATTAGCCCATTCCTGTAGTTGTGTATTGCACATACCCTTATCCCTGCTTTATCTCCGTATGTCATTGTTCCGGTCTGGTCCCTAATATTCTAGAAATGTATGTATGTAATTACAACTACCCCATCCGTATCTGTTGGAGAGGCTTTTACATAATATTAAATGCTTGGCCCTTGGGTTATGTGACATTTAAAAACGTCTTTACGCATCAATTGTTGCTCGATTTACAATATGGAACAGCAAAATCTTCCACATTACTTTATTTCAGCGGAATACCTGTGCACCCCTACCCTTTATTAAAATCTCTAACCTATGATCAGTATTTAAAGACATCTTGTTACCAAGAAAAGGTTTTCTTAAACTGCTAAAAATAAAAGGAAGAAAAATGAAAAATAAAAATTAAAAATAAAAATAAAAATAAAAATAAAAATAAAAATAAAAAATAAAAAATAAAGAATAAAAAATAAAAAATAATAAAAATAAAAATAAAAATAAAAATAAAAATAAAAATAAAAAATAAAAAATAAAAAATAAAATAAAAATAAAAAATAAAATAAAAAATAAAAATAGAAAATAAAGTAAAGTATAAAATAAAAAATAAAAAAAAAAAAAAAATAAAAAAAAAATAAAATAAAAAAAAATAAATAAATAAATAAATAAATAAATAAATAAATAAAAAATAAAGAATAAAAAATAAATGATAAAACTGAAAATAAAAATAAAAATAAACAACAAAAAACTAAAAAACAAAAAAATTTATAAATAAAAATAAAAATAAAAATAAATATAAAATATATAAAATATATACTTAAACCCTCAACATTACAGCAATTACATTTCAGTAATCTTCTAAAAAGCAATTTACATCAATTTCCACGTTTAACCCTTGTGGCCTCATCGTGTCCAATCTAAATATCCAGTGGGTCTCATTCTTTGAAACTTCCCTTTTCATATTGGTATTTCTCCAATTACGTACTACTCTGTCTATTCCATAAAATTTCAAATGTTGGGGATTTCTATCATGTACCTCTCTGAAATGTTTTGATACGCTGTGGTGTTTGAATCCTTTTTTGATGTTTCTGACATGTTCACCTATTCTTACTGATAGGGCTCTAGTTGTTCTGCCCACGTACTGTAATCCACAACTGCACTCTAGTACGTATGTAACATGAGTACTGCAGCATGTTATCAACTTATCTATTTTATATGCTTGCTCCTTGGTGTTTGACATAAAGCTTGTGATTTTCCTATCATTCTTGTTAGTGGATCTACAAGCTTTACATTTCCCACACCTAAAAAAACCCTTCTGGTTAAAAAGTGTTGAGAAATCTTTGGGGGGGTCTGGTACATTTTTTACTAATTTGTCTCTAATCCTTCTTGCTTTTCTATATACGAATGTTGGTTTCCGGGGTAGTACCTTACTTAGTTGTGGGTCACTGCTGATAATCGACCAATTTTTCTTTATGATATCCTCTAATTTTTTGTATTGTGTGTTGAATCCCGTGATGAACGGTATGCTGTTATCCTGATTGTGCTTTCTTACTGTGTTACTCAAGATTAATTCCCTGTCCATATTCGCCACTTTTGAACGTGTGTTCTCCAGTACATTTCTTTTATAGCCCTTGTCTATAAACCTTTCTATCAGGATATCTGTCTGTTGTAAATAGTCCTCCATTCGATCACAATTCCGCCTAATCCTGATGAACTGGCTTTTCGGGATAGTTGCCTTCCACTGGGGGTGGTGACAACTCCCCATCGGTATGTATCCATTCCGATCCGTTTCTTTAAAATGTGTTCTGGTTCCGAGCTTATTCTCATTTTTGTATATTTCTAAATCTAGGAAATTAATTTCATGTTGATGTACTGTAGCAGTGAATTTAATCCCATACTGGTTGCCGCCGATGAATTGAATAAACTCTTCCAGCTGTTCTCGGCTCCCCTCCCATATTATCAAAATGTCATCGATATAGCGTTTGTACAGCAGCAAATGTGGCCAGCATCTTCCGTAAATGTCCTCCTCCTCCCATTTACTTAGGAAGATGTTGGCCACACTCGGTGCGTACTTGTTGCCCATTCCTACTCCTTTAATTTGTCTGTAGTATTTATGGTTGTGCCAGAAAAAATTGTTCCCCATGGCCATTCTTAATCCTTCTAGAATGAACTTTCTTTGTTTTAGTTGCAAATCTGATAAGTTTTTCATTCCCCATGCTACTGCTGCCAGGGCATCTGTCTGCTTGATGTTGGTGTACAACGACTCCACATCTAGTGTTACCAGTAGTGTGGAGTTGTCTACTTTTATATTCCTTAGATTGTTAATAACATCTTTGCTGTCTTTAAGGAATGCTTTTCCCTCTCCTGCTATGGGTTGAAGGAATACATCTAGGTACTCCCCCAATCTAGAGTACACCGATTCAATGCCACTGATTATTGGCCTTCCTGGTGGCTTGGTTTTATTTTTGTGAATTTTTGGGACTTGGTATATTACTGGTATTCTTGGTGCCTCTGTCAGTAGATATTTCCCTTCCTTCTTATTTAGGATTTTGTCTGCTATGCCCTTATTCAGGTATTCTTTTAGTTTTTTCTTTAGCTCTCTATTGGGATTCTTTTTGAGGGGTTGGTATGTACTTAGATCATTAACCAATCTCTCCAACTCCTTATAGTAGTCCTCTTTTGTTAGGATCACTATCCCTCCCCCCTTATCAGCTGGGCGTATCACTATGTTCTTCCTATTTTCCAGTTTTTTTATACCCTGCCATATTCTATTTTTATTTTGTTTTGATGGTTTAATATTTTTAATCTCTTTTTCAACTATCCTTTTGAACACTTCTATGTGTTGATTAGTATTGGACCTAGGGTTGAACGTGGATTTGTTCCTCAAATTACTATGCTTGTATCCTGTCTCCATTGGTTGATGTTGGGGTTCTCCTTTTTCTAAAAAATGTTTCTTTAAATTTAATTTTCTAACGAACTTTTGTAAGTCTATAAATGCTTCAAACTGGTTAAAATTTGCGCTAGGTGCATATTTAATTCCGCTATCTAGTACTAATAATTCTTCCTGGGTGAAAGTTACATCTGTTAGGTTAAAAATACCCTCACCTAATTTTCTCTTTTCCTTTTTGCCTCCCCCTCTACAGCCTCGTTTTCTCTTTGATTTGTATTTCCTCCAGATTCCTGGGGGTTCCTGTTCCAGCCTCCCCTGCTGGTTTGAAACACTGGCATGGGTGGTTTGTAGGGTTCCCTCCAGTCCCGCCATTCCCCCTGCCACATGGCTGGGCCATAGTGTGGATTGTAATTGGGGTTGTAATTGTAATATCCTCTACCTCTACCCCTATACCCTCCCCTCCAGGGTCTGGGGTACTGTCCCATGGGGGGTGGGGGTGGGTGGGGGGGTCCATTTGGAGTGTGATTTGCTTGTTCAGATTTTTTATTTACCTTTTTCTGGCTAATGCTTGGGGTATGTGCTAGCGCCCTAGCTTCTCTTCTCGGTAAGTTGGCGATCGGGGTGCCTGGTGTACCTTTGGTCCTATTTTCTGCACCCATCTCCCCGACAGTCACCTCCTCATTCAGGGATGTGTTTGCAGAATTGGTGGGTGTTTCCTCCTCCTGCCACCTGTACACTTTCCCTTCCAAATAGTCTTTTTTATCCCTTTGGTATTTTTTAACCTTTTTATTTTTTACTTCATTATCAAGTTTGGTCAAAAATTCTTGTAATTTGACCGCTCTAGTTTTATACTCATTCGTTTCTACGTGTGGTGTCATATTATCCTTAATGGTGCCAATGGTGGATTCTATCTTTTTTAGCTTGATTCTTCTTCTTTCAATTATGGTGTCCAACAGTTTGTTTTCACAGCTGTTGAAGAACTCAAACCAGGTTCTAGATAGATTTTCATCTATTAGTCCATCATTAGGGCCTAGATCCCATCTCAGCCTTCTGGGGGTGATTTTGGCCTCTCTATATTGATCTAATGTGTGGATATCCCACCATATTCTAATTTGCTTATCCATAGCATTCTTTAAATGTTTGAAACTTTGCTCCAGATTAAGTGACGTGGTGGTATCATAATTATGGAAAAGTTCGTCCAAGTCTAGCTTGCGATTGGCCAGAAATGAAAAAACCTCCATGTGATGCTGCCCGTGAAAAAAATTTTATATATAAAATATGAAAAACTAGTGTGTGTGTGTCACCGGCGCAAAACCAATATCTACTAATTACTTTAATAGTAATTGCCTTAGCTGCTGCATCCAAAAAAAACTTCTCATAGAAATAAATTACAGATACTGTGTGTGTGAATGCGCTGCTACCATCTAAATACGCTTATGTCCTCTCTATAAAGTGCAAACTTATTCCATATACATCATGAATACATATAGAATCATTACTTTAAAAAATTAATATATCAAAAATTATATCAAAAAAATCCAAAAATGCAATAGTTCAATGATGTGTGTCACATATATGGCAAAGTCTCCCAGTGATGTAGTCAAATCTTCTGTCAATTGCCGTGATTGGCGTGCTTTAGTGCTAATTCAATGTGTTAGTGACTTAGTGCTCCACCTCCACCTGTGAGATTGGCCACTCACCAGATTTTCCTTTAAAACTACACCTTTGGTTCATTCATGGGGATAACCACTCCACTCAAAGGGAACTTCTTCAACAGATATATTGGACCTTATTGTTCCTCATAAAACATGAATAAAAACGATCATCGCGCAATACCGCTTATAGTGTTTATTGTAAGAAACAAATAAAAACTGTGCACTCACATTTATATGTGCCCTCGAGCCGGCACAAAGCTATTCCAACAGTTAGGGACGGATAGGTATAGCAACCTAGTTCGCCTGTGTGCTGTGCGACCTCCGTTCCTCCCCTCGTACCCGTTCGCGTCCTCACCAATCACGTTCGTTGATCACGTGGGTGTATATTTCCCAGCAGCCTCTACGCGTTTCGCAATTTGCGTCATCAGGAAGCTGCCATTTGGTTGGTTCCTGTTCTATTTAAATTAAACCTGGGCGGAAGTACCCATGCCGCCATCTTAACTATGGGCATTCCCTTACCATGCTTTCTAATTAGGACTTCCTCCCACTTGGCGCCATCTTGTCTGTGGGCATTAGCCCATTCCTGTAGTTGTGTATTGCACATACCCTTATCCCTGCTTTATCTCCGTATGTCATTGTTCCGGTCTGGTCCCTAATATTCTAGAAATGTATGTATGTAATTACAACTACCCCATCCGTATCTGTTGGAGAGGCTTTTACATAATATTAAATGCTTGGCCCTTGGGTTATGTGACATTTAAAAACGTCTTTACGCATCAATTGTTGCTCGATTTACAATATGGAACAGCAAAATCTTCCACATTACTTTATTTCAGCGGAATACCTGTGCACCCCTACCCTTTATTAAAATCTCTAACCTATGATCAGTATTTAAAGACATCTTGTTACCAAGAAAAGGTTTTCTTAAACTGCTAAAAATAAAAGGAAGAAAAATGAAAAATAAAAATTAAAAATAAAAATAAAAATAAAAATAAAAATAAAAAATAAAAAATAAAAAATAAAAAATAATAAAAATAAAAATAAAAATAAAAATAAAAATAAAAAATAAAAAATAAAATAAAAATAAAAAATAAAATAAAAAATAAAAATAGAAAATAAAGTAAAGTATAAAATAAAATAAAAAAA